>SRPS01000001.1:90000-421228 GCA_018360175.1 Claviceps arundinis
ACGCGATCGCGACACCTGCAATGCCCCGATGCGACGGTGCCGATCTGTATCATGTACTTATTACTCCGTGTTAGGTGAGTGTGTACATTGTATATACATAGCTTCTGCTACAATGTACAATGTACATACCTTCCTAACACTAAAGCTATCACGTGCTCGGCTGATCGTACAGTGTGCAGTCTACCTGCTATCTCTTTATGCACTGTAGAACCATATAACGACGAGCTCCAGTTCCGCTGTTCGAAAATTTTCGCAACCCGATTTCCTTCCACCACAATTTTTTTTTTGAAGCGACCAACAGAATCACCTCTGTAGCTCTCTATGCAGCTCTCTTGCAGTGCCGTCTAACGCATCGACGAATCGCCTTCCTCCTCAGGAGGAAGTCGTTTGTTCCAATTGAACATTGATTGCTGTCGGACGGCATCTTGAGAAGCTTCAGAGGGGGCTGCTTGTGATTCTTCTCCGCTGAGCCCGCAATGTCTCTCATGCAAGCCGAGTTGCATTTTCATTCCCTCCAGGTAAGAACCAGCCGCGTGTTCCCGCCACACCTATCTCCCCTTCATGATGACAAACCGTTTTTTACGTCTTCTTTTCCCAACCGAATCGCCCATGAAGAAATACAGTCTGTTCGGGCCACAAGGCCTGTTACTTGCCAGTATTACTTGTCTGACTCATTACATGATAACGCGAATTTTCTTTCAAACTTCAGTTTGGCTTGTTGCTAATTCGTCTTGACAGAATAGAAACCCAAGTTGCATCGTGATAGGCTCATCACTTCATAGTCCAACATGATGTATCACGCTTGCGACCCGCTCGATAGATTTCAGCTGCCGTTTGATAGAATAGAAAAAAACTTGTTACCTACAAATTTTCAGTCTCCAAACTTTTTTTCGTGATCAAATTTTGTACTATGGCTACCATATCAATCGCTTTGCTCCACGACAAGCCCCTTGCTTGATCGTCTATCTTGGTCGCGTCCCACCACAATCAGCCTGTCACCAAGACCCAAATTTTCATACCTATCTCAACTCCAACAAAGTACTTTAGTTTAAGAAGCAAAGCCTTGATCGTAAGAATCATGATGTAGTCCTGTCCAAAGTCTGTCGTTACATGCAGTCGTGTATGCATGCAGGATGTGTGAATCTGCGCCATCATCAAAACAAAATGAGGCCAAAGAAACGCCCGAAAAAGGTAAAACCAACGCCTTGCTCAAGCAACTCGCACCTCCTCCCTCACCTCCTCCCTCCTCACCCTCCCCCCAACAATCCCCCTCCGATTCCTCCCCGTCCTCCCCCGTCCCAGCCAATTCAGCTTCAACATCTTGGACAGCTCCTCAATTCGCTTACTCCCCTCATCATCATCCACAAAGCCCGCGCCCCCGCCCCCAATACTGGACAACACACTCATGCATTGCAACATTCGGCCCACCATATCGGTCACTTGTTTCGAGTCCTCCACATTCTGTTCCCGAACGCGGCTCAGGCCCGCCAACCCAGCCGACGAGGGCGTATACGGACGAATCACGCCCGGTCCCTCCGCGCTCCCATGGCTCCCGAAACTGACATTGCTGACTGCGCGGCTACGGCCCATTTCTGAACCATCCCCCAGATGAGTCGTGCTGGAGGAATTGTAGCTGCCCACCACGGGAGGATCACTCGACATGGCTGTTCCAGGCCTTGCCATGGAGGATTGCGCTTCAGAGGGCGACGGCGAAAGAGCATGGTCCATGGCAGGACAGGTGCCCATTCCCGTACTTGCAAATGACGAGGGCAGAAACTCGAGAGATAGGCGAGAAAAGATGGTCTTGAGGGTTTCGTAGCGTGGCAGCACGACAATATCGCGATACGCAGTGAGAACAAGACGCCTCACATCCAGGATACTCGCCGTAGCACCTACTGGCGCCGCCGATGCTGCCGCCGCCCCACGCACAGGTGGTTTGGCCTTATTCCCCGAGGGCGAGAGCGCGGCGCTGGCTCCTCCCCAGAAATCCCGGGCCTGCTCGGGAGTCAAGAGCACCCCACAGCCCGAGACTTCTAGTTCCAAGGGCAAAAAGACGGATTGCATGTACGGCAGGATAGTGGTAAATGTGAAGAGCCACAGCTCGACCAGCACGGGAATGACGCGATCTTCGGGCGTTAAGCGTAGAGTTCTATCCAGAATGGAAAACCCATTAGCCAGTAAATCGCGCAGATCCTCAAGAATAGCACTGGGGCATCGCTTGTGAATGCACCGTTGAATATGCGACTGCACGATGCGGTTGATATCCTCCACGGGGAGGCGTAGGTCTTCGCCTTCAAAGACGACGAGGAGCTTCGTTTTCAAGTACGGCCATGCTTCGTCTAGTGCTACGCTGTGTTGCGTCGCAACTTTCGCGGCATCTGATGGGTCAAATATGTTCGATTGCTGCTGAGAGAGACTAGATAGTCCGCCGACTCCGGACCGCTCGCCCGAAAAGCCAAAGCTTGATTCGACATCTACGGCTCGGCTGTCTGACCTCTCCGCCGCTAATTTTTTATCCTTTTTTACTATTGAAAACGTCGAGGATCCGTGGCCTGGGCTCGGAGGGACGTTGAAATTGTACAGACTGCTCGGGGCATTGGGGTCTGTGGGTCTCGAATTGCTCGACGCCGAAGATAGGGGCAGATGGTACTCGTCCTTGAGTTTTTGTTTCTGTCTCGAAAGGAAATGATGGTGCTTCTTTTCTTTTTCCTTGGCTCGGTCTTCCGATAGCATGTCCATGGGCCGAATAGTGGCCGATGACGAGTTGTTCAGGCTGTACATTGACGGTGCTGTCGGTGGCTCCACTAGACTGGTGGTACTAAAGTTTCCTCGTTGAAGCGCAGACAGGGCGGTGCCAATCTTGCCAGGGCTCTGATGGCTCTTCTCCTTGCCTTCAGCCTTGCTACTGCTACTTTTGCCGGTTCGAGAGAATAGCTTGTGCTTTGTCTTTTCTGTCTTGCTCTTCTCTGGTATAGGAGGTGGTACTGGTAACGCGGGAACGGGCGGAAATGGCAGGGGGGATGTCGGCTTTTCCATCCTTGGCGAAGTGTGGCCTGACCGCGGAAAGACGACGTTAGCAGCAGCGGTCGCGGCTGAAGAATGCCAGCCTGCGGATCGGTCGTAAGGGGGACCGCCGCCTGTGCCCGCAATAGCGCTCTCTCGCGGCGCGCTGGCCTCCGTGAGGCTCAGCGTTGGGGGGCCCATGGGCATCTTCGAGCCACTCCCGCGACGGGTGGCATCCGAGCCCGAATCGCTTGTAATCGGTACAGTCTGCGACCGCTGCCGAGCATGTGAACCGTTCTGATGAGACATGACTGCCGCCTGAGCCGCCATCTGGCTTGCTGATAGCGCCGAGTTTGCGGAAGCGGCTGCTGCCACTGCTGCCATCGCCGCAGCCCCAGCGGTAGTATTCATGCTCACCTGCGAGAGATTCGAAGTACTGGTTGACGGGAGAGTTGAGTCAAACAAGCCCTGCGTGGCGGAATGCTTCCTCGAACTGCTCTTAAGAAGTGGCGGTGACAGCGAAGGAGCTGTGAAGCGACTTGTGGCGCTAGGGGCCGGTCGCGAGAAATTCTGATGATGCTGCTGCTGCTGCTGCTGATGATGATGATGATGATGATGATGCTTTTGCTGCTTCTGCACACTGGAACTGCTCGTATTGGCATGTGCCGTGGAGAATTGGTTGTAGATGGGCGTCGCAGGCGACTCTGGTCGCCGTCGCAACTGGGCGATAGTCACGGAAGGGTCTTCGAGGACGTCCTGGTAGCCAGACACGTCGGTCTGCAGCGGAGGCGGCCGCGGCCCAGTCGATAACTTTCGTGACGGGTTGATGGGCAGTGGTGAGAAGCTGCCAGGACCGCGAGATTGAGATCGCCCGAACGGGCCTGGTGGAGGTTGTCCTTGCTGCATTTTGTCGCGGATATGGGACAGGTGGGTCTGTTACATTTTGACTCAGACCCGGATCGTGTCGATGGTGGCAGTAAAACCATGCGGCACAGGAATGTATTTGTCCGCGCGGCGGGAACGAGGATGAGGAGAGGAGACGACGAGCCGAGTCTATCTATCGGGCTGCGAGACGCGATTTGCCGGGGGTACGATGGCGGGACTATTGAGCGGTCAGATGACTGAATGGCGAAGGCGAGGCATCAAGCGAGCGTCGAAAGCCAGATAGATGAGCACGAGAATAAATCGATGCGGTTGTTCATAGGGCGAACGAGGGTCGGAAGGTATTATGTAGATGGAAGTGGAAAGCCAGCGGGTGAGTGACGACCCCAGATTCGACCTGAGGCTTATTTTAAGCTGGCGGCTGGCGGCGGCTGGCGGCTGACATCACTTCTCCAGACTCCAAGAGCCCATCAGTACTCCGTAGGTACTCAAGACTGTCCAGCGAGATCTGTCCAATCAGATTGGTCTCATCAGGGCTTCCTTCCCGGCACAGTGCCCCACGGGCCACGAGCTATATGTACCTGCACATCTCATCAGCGGCCAATCCTGCGACCCCAATGGACTACATATATACCTATGAATTCTGCTCGATCAAAATGAACAATACGCTTGAACTCAACTTATATGTAGAAAAACCAAAAGACTGAATCCAAGCCTTGAATCTAAGCATCTTGACTTGAACCCGCTTCCAAGGATCAAGCTCAAACGCGGAAGCGATTTGTTGGAGTCGCAGGCTCAGGTTACAGGTACCTATTACAGTAGAAACTCGTTATAACGATCTTCAGATTGACGATATTTTTGATAACCCTATAATTTTCGATCGAAAATTTGGGTTCGCCTAACAAATATGTACATATGTAGCGATAAAAGTCGCCCTGATAAAGCCGACCAAATTTTTGTACTTTGCCTCACCCTCACATCGCAACCCATCCCTTGCGCACACCGGTCACCATTCGAGATTTCCTCGAATTTCTGAAGGGGATGCGATCATAATGAGCCATCGGACGGAGCATTTTACCGCGAGTTGGACGGCTATGTGTCTAGGTGGTACAAGAAGAAATTCTCTGGGGCGAAGCAGGCCTCGATAAAGTCTCTCTTTTCCGCTCCGAATACGCTCAACTGAACCTCTCATGCATGTATGTATACAGTAAAGGATATGTAGACATTGTTTTTGAATCTGAAAAGGTATGAAACAACTAAACCGATATACAATGTATCTCTGATGTTCCGGCAACATGAGACCCGTCAACACATGTTATGTGTATGTATGAATATAATGCTTCCAAAAACGACCTTTGCTTTCACGGTCCACGTCGAGACCCTTCCCCGTTCAATCCCAAATATGACCGATGAGTTAGAATCGATTAGAAAATACCATGAATAAAGGAATAGATGTCTGTCTTTAGTTGTTTTAAATACATGCGCTGTAACATGAAATTTGTGTCTGAAAAAAATTCTGCCTTTTTGTATAGGGTATGTATCATGTGACCTCGAGAACCCGATTCAGATCAACGATTTCACGATATAACGATGCTAAAACGCGTACTGGTGGGGGGTTCAATTTTAGGGGGGGATGAAATTGAATCCCCCACCAGTACACAATAGCATCGTTATAACGAGTTTCTACTAATTACATAGGTACCTAGTACAGTAGGTACATACATAGCCTATGTACCTAACCTAGTGTGCGGGCACAAGTTACAAGTTACAACACCACAAAGTTCCAAGGCCTCTTGCTCCCTTTGCACTTTTAGAACAACAACAACGACCAAGACAACTGCTATCCCGACCGCTCCTTTCAGTGCCTTTTGTATTATCATTGGTTCCAACACCATGTCTTCGAAGAGCGCCCAGTCCCGCCTTGTCGCAACCTACTCCTCACCCGACAACAAACACTTCACCGTAACCAAGTCCCTCGACTCCCCTCCCTCAGCATCTCCCCAGGACAAGACCATGTACCTCGAAGCTCTCCGAAAGGCCGTGACAGAGACTCAAGAACAGATCAATAAGGAACTGACGGCGCGAATGGAAGAGGATGTAGCTCGTGGGACGGCCACCGCGCAGGATAAGGAGGAAGAGAATTATGGAGAGGAGGTGCAAGAGGAGGAAGACTGAGTTTCCTTGACCTATACTGGGCAGGTCAGTAGGAACCTGGAAGAATACATATGGCTATGGGTCCAGATCGTCAGACACTGGGTGTGTAGTCGCAAAAAAGTGGTATGAAAGTAAAGAATCGGGTCTTGCGGCGGCAGGGCAGCAGCAGCAGCCATGCCAATCGAACCCGACGGACGGATTTTCCCAGGAATGAGCCGACATGCTATGAGGAAAACAGACGACAACAAGTACAACAAAAAGAACGAGGCCTCACGAGGGGCATCGATAAAGAAACAAACCATCTCCCTGCTACGCCGAATTTCTTCAGCCTGCTGCTCCCTGTGTCGTGGCACCCTTCTGGCTCAACGCCCTGTTCAAACACCCATAATGTACCGCACTATTATCAGGCAACACTGCGATCACACTTCCTCCAATACGCATCCCCCCTCCCAACTTCTTATGGCACACAAAGCAGTGCCTTTCGTCCGTAATGGTCACATGCCGATTCCGTCCCCCCTGGCCATCCACCACACTATCACCAATATTGAGCCGCGCAGCCACCGCAATCTGTTCCGCCTTGCGCAGCCCCGCCACGATGCGAGATTCATTGACGAGGCTATTCGCCGAGCGAATACGTCCGCGGAAATAGGCCTCGAGGGAACCGACGGGGAGGTCGTCGGGGATTAAACGCAGGGTTGATGTGGCGGGGAGTCGAGAACCGTGTTTTGATAGGAGGTCCAAGGCGGGCTTGAGTTGCACGCTGTACGGAGGAGAGGGTTTCAAATATAGCGCCAGGAGGATATGGTATGTTGAGTGCGTGGCATCGTCTGTGCTTGTCTTTACGCCATCTTTGGCATTGAGGGGCGAGGAGAGAGTTGTGTCTTGCGCTTTGTGTACTCGGTTGCAATATCTGTCATGGAAGTCAGATTATCTTAGCAGGGGATTTGTTTTGCAAATTTTCTCTTCAGCGCGCAGAGTGTTGGACTTACTCTTCTGCTTTACCATAGTCTTGCATCTTGAAGACGTAAATTTCTAGCGCTTTTTTGTGCTGGCCCATGTTGCTCAGAATGATGGCCTGTGCCTCGTAAAACGCCGCTTCTGTAGAGATCCAAAGGTAAGCTATGTCAGCATCATCTTTGTGTTGAACGATTTGTGGAAACTCATCTCGTACCATCGTTTGATATCATATCCAACGCCTTCGTCAAGCTATACACCTGACGAGAATCCCGGAGAAACGTCAAGAACCTCGCCATCATCTCCTCTCGGTCTTCACCGCCATCCATGCGCTTCAGTTCGCCAACATACAACTCCACCAAACGATTGTGAAACTCACGCGTCATATCATCCAGCTCACCAATGATATGCTCCAGATACAGTCTCTCAAACCTAGCGTCCACAGAGCCCATAGAGCGCAAAAAATCCACTACCTTATCCCGCGGCAACGTTTCCGCATTCTCTGTATCCCCGACAAAAATCTCCATTGAGCAGACCGGGTTTTCTCGCAACGTCCAGTCTGCGAACTCTAGAATCAGGTCAATCTCCGACGGCGGCAGGTTCTGCAGATACTGTATCACGCGATCCGGTCCGTGTAAGCTCCGTGCTTCCTCGAAGGGCTCTGTGGGAGATCCAAATTTGTAGAGCAGATCCAAGGCCTGCCTGTGGAGGCGTTTGCCGTAGAAGAAATCTACCAGCTCCGTGTACCGGTTGTGTTCCAATAAGGCGTCGTTCACTACATCTGGGTCGCAAAAGTTGGGGATCCGGAACAGAGAACCGGCTAGGGAGGGTTGAGAGAACATGTAAGCACGGAAGAGCGTGGTGTCGACTAAGCGGAACGTGTTGCGCAGTTCCTCTTCGAGCCTCTGCTCCGAGTCTGTCTGGCTGGTTCGCAAGAATCGCGCGGCAGCCTCTTCAATTGACGCTTGCTTGTCTCCTTGGTCTTTCAGTTTTCCGGTAGCTGGGTCGATGTACCGTTGGAGTCGAGCTCTTGTGCCAGCGAGGTAACTGTTTAATTCCAAAACAGCATTTCTGAGATCCTTACCCTCTAGGAGCAGCGTCTTGGGTTTGCCATTCTGAGGCTCGTTGGTAGCCTGCGTCGTTTCGTCTGCTTCGTCTACATGTTTCTTTGTGTTCGTGGCGGCTGTGGCGTCTGATGCAACCTTCTTGTGACTACCCATGAACAATTTTGCAAATCCGCCTCCCGTATTGGATGTCCCCGTGTTGGACGTACTCGTGTTCGAAGTACCGGTGTTGGATGTAGCCGACGCCTCACCTGCGTCACCTCGACTGTCTAGTCCCTCACTGTTCTCAACTTTGGACTCCTCAACATCGGTCTCTTCGCATTGCGATGGCTCAGATGATTCCGACAAACTCCCCGCAATCCTAGGAGGAAACAATCGCAACACGCGTTCCGGAGGAGCATGTACGTCGTCCTCGTTCATCAAATCCATCGCCTGGCGGAACTTCTTCTTCCTAAAGAGGGCTTCAGCCTTGAGCATCTTCACTTCCCGCAGTGTCTCCGTCTTGTTTTTCAGCAAAGCATCTTCCAGCATATTCAACACACTGATTGCCTCGTCAAAGTTTCCAGGCTGGATCAGCTCCTCAACCTGCGAATCGTAATCTGTGGCACCCATCTTCCAGACACAACGATCACTCGAAATGTGGAAGCCTTTACCCGCATGTGCTAGACTATACGTAGGCGGCGGAATATGTAGTTGAGCTGCACCCGGAAGCGAAATACTCTGTATCAAAGACAAAGTGTCCGGGTTGCGAACTTCGAGGAGGCCCTTGGCCGGCGGCTGAAGGATCAGAATATATGGATAGGAATACTCGATGGACTCTGGGGCCGAGGTCCATGGAATCTGCCGCTTCTCCAGCGGTTTTCCATTGTCATCGACAAACAACGTATTAATGTCTCTCGCGAGGAGTATCTGGCCGTCAGAGAGCTTTGCTGCCAACGGACGGGGCGTGTAGCCTCCCAGCCCCATATAGCCCATGCCAGCCGCGCTCACAGCACCGAACCGACTCCCTGACCCGTTGGCACCCACAGCACCCGGACCAACAACATCAACGACTTCTTGAGTCAGCACATTGACAACCACGTAGCCGCTGTTCATGCCACAGATGACTTTGGTTGCATTGGCCCATGTGATGGATCGGATCGAGTCGGATAGCACAATCTCAGTGACTTCATGGCTGAGCTCGCTTTCATGCCAGTTCCACAGCAGAAGTCGTCGCTTCACCGCAACTGCTAGTCGACTAAAAATTTCGGGAATGCCCGTGTCTGGGTCTTTGACGATATTGGAAGTCACTGCAAAGCAAGAGGCGTTCTTTGTTCTTCCCAGCGTCTCGATATGCTCGTAGTTTTGGAGGTCATGCAGCGAGACATAGTAGTTAGAAAGAGACACGATGGTATTGGCCTCCTTGATTATCGCAAGCTGGTCGATAGCACGAGTCGAGAACTTTTCGACTTCTCGAAGCAGATCAGTTGGTTTCGCGGAAGTTCGAGAAGTCAAGCGATCGCTGTTTCGAGTCGATGATTTAGTTGGGGGTTCCGCATCGGTAGATGGTGGCGATTCATCCTGTTCATCGACAGGGAGCTCATTCAACCTGTACACGCGCAAGGCACCGCTGTTGAGTCCGACGAGGATACGATCGCCTGTAGTTTACACATATTAATGACTGTCCAAGTATGAGGTAGCTTCTTCCATGGGCTGTGATACGTGCCATATGCTAGAATAGTCTCGATCTTTGACTTGTCTCGTTGTCGGAACTCGATGATCGGCCGAGCAGTAAAGGCGGAGAGCATGGCGCCAGCGGGCCAGCTCAGAGCTTGCGAAGCTACCGTGGAAAGAAGGGCATCAGAGCATGCAAGAGCTGTGTTGAGCTGTGAAGTCCAAAGCGGTATGTTTCTTGTATGCGATTGTCACGATTTTGGAGAAACTGCCTGCTTTGCCAGGGAGATGGAGCTGTCGATGACGGGCAACATCAATCTGATGCATCATCCGCGGCGCATCCAAACGTACTTATTGCCGACGTCAATGCCAGGGGCGGATTTGGCGCTAGTATACAGTGCTTTCTCTAACCGAGAACTGTGTGGCGATGTCCCCAAATGCGCGAACGCTACAGTGCATCCTGAGGCGCACGCACTGACCGGTAGCTCGGTGGTACCCAACTACCTAGGTCCCTACTTGCACTCCGTACCTACCTACCTACCTACCTACCTAGGTAGGTACATAGGTAATCACAGATGGATAGTCCTGAGACCAGCGGAAAATTCGGAATTTGACACCTAAGAGAAATGCGAAAAGACCTCGTTCTCGCGGTAAGTACAAGACTACGCAGGTAGCTAGAGTCATGCAACGCCAAATCGGCAGTTCCACCAAATGCATCGAGAGGAAAGATAGCAGTTACAGTCTATGTAGCACCTCAAATGCATCTGCTATTTAGCTACTGTAGGTATGTACATAATCCGTAGACACATCCCCATGCAAATATGTACTTGAACCGATCGCTGCACTAATCCAAGCCAGCAACCTGCATAATGCCATAACCGAGGGTAATAACAACAACAAGCGTCAGGATGCTGCTTGGAATACCCCGACTGATGAAGTGTCTGACCCGGAGATAGCGCTGCCCGGTGGCATCTTCCTTCATGATCGCAGCTATATCTGTTGTCAGCACGTGAACTGCGCCAAGACCGGCTTTTATGGCAACGCATGTACTCACTCATGTTCGGGAAGCCACTGGTTGGAAGACCCATGGCCGCACTGCACATCAAGACACCACCCATGACCAAGAGATTCGGATGCGGCTGGTCCATTGATGTGCCGACATCGAAGACGAGGGGCAGAAAGATGAGAGCCGCGACGGTATGGCTGATAAAAGTCGCAATCACCAGAATGAGGGCCGAGAAAACGACCAGCACAACGTAGAGACTCATGCCCTGGACATTCTTGGATACAATCTCTGCAAGTTCATGCAGGAGACCCGAAGATCGGACAGCTTTGCCTAAGGAAAGACCTCCAGCTGCCAGGATGATGATGGTCCAGGGAAAGTTGTTAAAGTCTTCCTTGGTCAGGATTCCGATGCCGAAGAATAGAACAATGGGTATGATGGCAATCACGCCCATGTCGCCAAAAATGTGTTCCATCTGGTGACTCGCGCACCAAAGTCCAATTGTGGCGACGGTGATGATGGCCACAGTCCACTGCACACCCGAAAAGCGTTCCTTGAGTGGGCGAATGGGCGCAATAACGGTCCCTTTGCCAGGTTGGAATGTTACCAGTAGCAACACCCAGATAAGAAGGATGGAAACAGCTCCCACGGGGATCACAATGAAGAACCACTGCAGCCAGGTGGGCGCTGGCTTCATAATTCCCATGGCCACCACATTTTGGGGAGAGGCGATTGGTGACAGCATACCGCCAATATTTGAGGCTAAAGCTATGCCTATAATGACAGCTTTTGACATGTCGGAATCCGAAGGCAGAGTTCGGAGCATAGGCTAGGAGCGTGGTCAGTCGGTCTCTCAGGTATTTGGTCAACATGCTGGGTGTGGAACCTACTTCGATGATTGAATAACACAGAACAGGAGCGGCAACATTACTGATGAGCATGGATGCAAAGGCAGCGACAAACATGGTGGCCATCAATACAGTCCTTGGCTGTGTGCCAGCCTTGCTGAGGATGAGGGTCGCAAGACGCTTGTCGATTTTGCATTTCGAGAGAGCAGCTGCCAGCGTAAATCCACCAAGTAGAAGCATGATGACAGGACTCCACATAGCTGCGAAGATGGCATTTGTGGCTTCTTTGGCACCCAGACGCTTATGTTTGAGACCATCCTCGTCGCAGACGACTCGTAGCACCACGGAAAGAAACGGTACCAGTAGAGACGTCACGAAAAGCGGGATAGTCTATGTTAAGGGCGGTTAGAAGCTGATAACTTGGATGGGGCAACGTGGGAGCAAGAAACATACCTCAGTAGCCCATAGCATGCTGACGAAGACCAGCAGCGCCAAGCAGTTTTGCTCTTCAGGCTTGTCCATAATGGGGACAAGGAGCAGTGTACAGAAGACAGCGATACACCCCAGAAGAGTCAGCATAGACGTCCCAGCTATCCAGACAGGCAGCGACAGCCGGCCTAGCGGCGTTTTGAAATTCTTTGTTGTTGCGATTTCATCCTCATCACCCTGCAGTCGTTTTGGTATCGCAGTCTGGCTCTGTCCAAGAAATGATTGGCCGAACCGAGCAGCTTCAGCCCGCCGCTCGATACCAATGAGATCTCTCCACACTGTATTGCGTTCCCAGACGACGTGCTCTCTGAGATGAGATCGAAGGTCTTTCTTGGCTAAGCCTCGGTCACCTCCAGTCACAACATCTGTATATGCATTCTCCATCTTTTCGATTTCTCCCTCAATGACCTTCTTCGTATCGTCCTTGAATGGATAGGCAGTGTCGACGTGGGCTTTCATATACGGGCCCTTGAGGCTTTTGCCCAAAATCTTGTCGAACTTTTTCAAGACCTTGCTGAATCCAGTCTTGTTGAGTTGGCCATAGGATTTGAGCTCGCAGAGCTGGACATAAAGGCTGATGATGCGCTTCTTCAGCATGATACCAGAAGACAAAAGCCCCGAGGAGAACATGACTGATTGCTCCCCGAAGTCGTCGCATGTGCTGTGCCGGCGAGCCGAGCGGGTAACATCAGACCCGGCAGCCAAGTCAGACACATGCTGGCCCACGCCGGTGGCCGAACGTCTTAGCGCACCGAAACTCCTGGACTTGTTAAGTCCAGTCGTCTCATCATCGTCACTGGCGCTGTCCTCCATATCATCATCCGTCCCTGGACCAGAAAAGCTGGTCGATCGTAGGCGTACACGATGTGCGTCACCAGACGACATACGCCGCAGGTCCGTTCCGTCTAACATTGGTCGTTCCCCGACATCCCGAACAAGTTGATTGACCTCCCCGAGTAGCTCCCCTTCTTTAGCAACATAGAACGAGCTTATCTTCTCGAGTTCCACGCCCAGCGCCCTGGTGAATGCCTCTGTCGGGTCCTCGCTCGAGAATAGTGGCCGAGACTCGGGATCGCCGGCGTGAGCCTGGTGTGCGGCCTTTTCGAATTGGTAGATACTAAGACAGAAGATTACACGTTAGCATAAATTGAAACTGAGGAGTAGAAACTACCCGGCTGATGCCTCAAGGCAAGTGTTGTGCAAGTGACGTACAGCTTTTTCAGATTGCTGTAGGCAATATAGTGGCTGCTCCAATCCGGAACAGCATTGAATTGGACGCTGTGAGAGAACTTCATCTCGTCCTGGGATTCAAGCCACTCGAGCTTGCGGTTTCGCTTCAGCTGTATCCGGGCCTCACGGTCGGCGGCGTCTTTGCGAGCTCGGATCGGATCGTAGTCAACAAGCTCAATGCTCTCCGCCCCGCTAGGATTTTGCACGATGACGGGACTGCCCGCGTTAGTGTATGCGCTCCCTCCTCCCCTTTCGCGGTGGCCGGTCGAGGTGGAAGAGTTGTCGGCTTTCGAGGAAGTGATGCCAGCGCCAGCAAAAGAGGAGGGATCACCGAGATGAGAGGAGAGCGGAATTGTGGAAGCCGAGCCGAAGCAGCTGTCATCACACAGGGTAGGTATATGCAGCGTCTCTGGTCGTGCGACGAAAGACGGCTTGGACGAGCAACAGAAACCGTTTGATGAGAATCAAGGGGTCTGGTCAGCAGTCGAGAGTTGCTCACGCGACTAAACGAGTTGATGAGACACGGCCGCGGCAAAGGAATGAAAGCGATAAGCTGTGTCGCCAATGCTCGCTGTCAATTGATGCTGAATGATGCTGAATGATGCTGAATGATGCTGGATGCGGATGGCGTCCCGCTCCGCCATCGCGCGTTGTTTAGCCATTTCCAAGCGGCCGCAGCGTTGACGGCGTCGTGGAAGACCAATTTGGTGCATAGGCCGCAGCTCACTGCTGATTCGTCTGCGTGAGCGACACATGTGGGGGGGGATTCGTGCTGCACTGCTGATACAAAGAGCGTTCTGGGAAGGAACCCGCCGATTGCGTCGAGTCTTCTGCATCAGGTGGTGAACGAGAATACCCACGGAGAGCGAGCAGCCGTCTGCGTCTTCTTTCTGCTCATCGTGAAAGTCCAAGTCTCTTCTTTCACACGGAAAGATGGCCGAAGACAGCTGGCGAGGGGTGCCGATGACTGCCCCCTGAGACCCCGGCGCCAAGAAGTGCTCGCTCACCTGCCCCATGGCATCTCGCCGCGTGTCACGCGGAATGCTCAACGATTACAGCCGCAAGCGCAAATCATATTGCATCAGGCCGGCTGCCGAGAGTCATCTGCAAAGGTACATACATAGCTCGCACAAATGTTTCATACAGGCGTCTCATGAGTCGTCGTACAAATTACCCACGTGCACAGGCATTCGTGCCTGGTACCTAGGTGTCTACCTTCTATGTACCTTATTTAGGTATGCTCAGTTGAGTCAGTTCCCTACCTTGTACAGAGTGGTACAGAGTCCAGACTCCAGACTGTACCTACCTCCCCTCGACGACTTGACAGAAGCAAGACAACGGCCACGATGCGCTAGATACAGCACAGCGTTCAGCGCCGAATCAACTCAACGATTTATTCACTGAAATTGATATTGAAGCATCACTCCGGGCATGTGACTGGTTGCCCAGCCGCGCTGCTCGGAGCACCTCATTCGCAGAGCTTCTGTCCCGAGGCCACGCGTCACCTGCAGGGCTCATGCATGATGCGTGTGACAAAACCACCTGGCTGATCAATTGAGAAGGCACCGATCGTTTTCATGTGCTAATTCGTGTACGGAACGAGTGCTTGACACGGCCTGACCTGATCCAACTTGCTACCGCGAACATTACATAGTCGGCCTGTCACGACTCACGACTCACACGGCGGTTAAGCGTGTGAAACTGCGGCAGAGTCCCGATGCTGAGTGTATGCCACCACAACTCAGGACTTTGCGGCCTGTGTCAATTATACTGTCAACGTCAACGCTCTCTCCTTCCTTTCTTTTCTTTCTTTCCTTTCTTCGCACCAGCACCCCATCTACTTGATATTCCCACTTTCCCACAACTTGAGAAACTTAGCGTTCCATTCACGGATCTGCTTTATGCGCTAATAAGATCGTCAGCGATATGTGTTGCCAAAAGCCAGGGTTGGGTTTGTGAAAGTTGCGCGCCAATTATCGGCCCGGTAGCCTCAAAGAAGAACCGAACCAGGTCTGGTCACTGGTCAGGACTCAGACGTGATCATTAACCCAATTTGTTGAATCCAGGGTTTTATGCACGTAGTCCGCAATCGCTCCCATCAACCAATCACACGCGAGAGCAAGATCTGATAAGCCGCACTGGCCGAGGCCCCTTCGTTTTACGTTATCAATCAGATCTCGGCCGCCGCATCCCGCATCACCGAAAGGCAACCATCACACTGTCGCTCGGTCCGACAACGTGCTCAGGCGTCGCCCCATGCTGCATGAATGTAGCATTGTAGCATGTTGATCTGGCTCGGTTCAATCTCCAGACCCGTGCTTGTTGCAAATACGGCCATAACCTTCTCCCATGCAATGGCAAGTCAATCTAATATCCAGGACTATGGAGCCTCCTCCCGTATTTGCCACCCCGACATGCTTGCTCTTCCTCCTGCGGACAGAATATATCCTCCGCCCTCCTAAACTCCTCTCCGTCAACTGATTGCCTCCCATGCCATATCTCGATCGCTCAATTGCTTGCCCTGCTTTTTCTCTATACACAGACGCGAGCACGTCATCATTTTACATTTGGATCCCCGAATTTCGAAATCTGGCCATGGGATCATTATCACCAAACACCCAGGCTGACGGCTGCGATGCTGCTGTAGTCCTCCCCACCGTCAGGATTCTTGTCGCAGGAGGCTCATACGCCGGCTTATCGACCGTCGTGAACCTGCTCGACCTGGGAAGAGGCCTAACGGCGCGCATGTCAGAAAATAAATACAAGTACCACCCCGAGCTGGGCCTCGTAAACTGGGATATAACCGTTGTAGATGAGAGAGATGGATTCTGTAAGCAAAACGGCCCCTCGCGATCTCCGACTGCCCTCATTTGAGGTTCAAAACGAGACAGCACCTGATAGACTGGGGAAGAACTTTTTAACTGACTAATATGCAGACCACTTGATCGGCTCGCCCCTCGCATTGGCAGACACAGAGTACGCCAAGAAGACATGGATCAAGTTCCAGGACCTCCCAGGCCTGGCAACTCCCCAAGTCAACTTCCTCCACGGCTCCATCAGCAACGTCGACTGCGCAACACGTACAGCCATCCTCATCGACTGCGCCACCAAGATAGCCACCACACACAGCTACGACTACTTTGTCGCGGCGACGGGTCTACGCCGCGCCTGGCCCGTTGTGCCGCAGTCACTGACTCGGAAGCAGTACCTCCTCGAGGCAGAAGAGCACATCCACGCCGTGTCCCATGCCCAACACGGCGTTGTGGTAGTCGGCGGCGGCGCCGTGGGCATCGAGATGGCCGCAGAGCTCAAGACGGTGAAGCCGCATCTCCGCGTCACGCTCGTGCACTCACGAGACAGGCTCTTGTCCTCAGAGTGTCTTTCGGAAGAGTGCAAAGGGAAAGCTCTGGAGCTGTTGCGCGAAGCGGGCGTGGAGGTCCTCCTGAGCCATCGTCTCCTCGCGACCACCAAGATGAGCGGCAGTGAGATAGACGGTGATGTAGCATCAGCAGAGTACAAAATCGACTTCACAAACGGGAAGTCTATGCGCGCGAGCGTGGTTATCATGGCTGTGTCGAATAGTGTGTCCACGGCGGGGGAATACCTGCCCTCGTCGGCGCTGGATGAGAAAGGCTACGTACATATCCGATCCAAGTGCGTACAACGTCTTCACTCTTTACGTCACCCCCCCATCCCTCTTTTCTCTTTTCGTGTCAAAGAAGACCATCTCGCAACAAAGTCAACCGCGCAACATTGAACATTAATCCCCTTCGCGTAGCACCATGTTTGCCCCTGGAACTCCCAATGCAGAACATCACTTCTGCGCCGGTGATCTCACCAAATGGCCTGGCATCAAGCGCTGCGGCTGGGCGATGCACACAGGGCACTATGCCGCGCATAATATCCATCAGCTTGTCCTGCAGAGATATACGGGACAGAAGCCCGCCTTTGTGGAACTCGATGAGGTTGCTCCCATGATTGGCCTGGCTGTCGGTGCCAAGGCAGTTGCTTCTGGGCCGGAAGGCACCGTCTTTGGGGAGGATGTTTTGAAGGCATACTTTAAGCACGATCTTGGTTTTACCAGTAAGTTTCCCCTTCTTCCCGTTCTGAATCCCCTCTTTATTGATTACTCGTGGGGGCATCTCCGTGTGGCATGAAGATATACACTGCGAGTTTGACAAGTGAAATTTGTTTTTTCTCGATCATGATGAAGGAGTTACTAACGTAACGAACTTTGAACTAGTTTGCTGGGACTGGATGGGTCTTGGGGGCCGAAACAAGGAAGAACCAGCTGCTTAGGAGATCGCGCGGGTTCGAGAACAAGCCCGGGTGCGGTGAGTTTTTGGTTAAGTGTGGCGGCTGGCGGAATTGGTCGTCTCATGTATAATAGGTCTCATGTATTAGCTAGTACTGAGGATGGGTGTTCCTCTCCCAAGGCCCATCAGCCCGGACCGTATTCATTTGGAGGGGTCATGTTATGCTGACCAAGAATTTGAGTAAGATCGAGAAAAGTAACCAGGATATAGTGTAGATAATAAAAAGGCGTCAAAGGTCGAACCAAAGCTAGCCAGCCGCCGCGAATTGGTACTTCTGCTCCGTGACGAAAAGTCAATCTCAGTCAGTATCGCGAATACCTCATGAGTCATGGTCCTGGAAGCGATCGTGCAATAGTGGCAACTGTTGAATGCCTTCGAAATAAAAAATCAGAAGCGCTCTCTGTGCTACGCACACGGAGCGCGTTGTTTCTCTGTCCATTTACTCCGTCTTCACCACCGCTCATTTCGATGTGACCCGCGCGTTTTGATGTGAAATATGTCCAGCTCCCTTACATGACATTGCCCCTGACCTGCTTGACATTCTTAATGTTGACGTCATGCCAAAGCCCGACGGCGACAAAAGACAGCAACAGCACCGCGGTACTCACAGCCAACATGGCTCTCTGCCCATCCCCATACGCTCTCTGTATGGCAATGCGAGTTGGGCTGCCAAGAGGATACGACAGCTGGACATCCAGCTGGCCGTATATGGCAGTAAAGTTGCCCCGGGCCGATTCCGGGAGGTACTCTTTTAGTTTCTGCGGAAAGACAGCTTGCCAGATCGTCGCCGATACAGTCAAGCCGATCGCAGCGCCGATGGCCGAGAATAAGGAATCAACGGCTAGAACGACGGCCAGATACTGGTGCGAGGCTGCGGCCATGGCAGCCGTCTGCTGTGTGATGACGAGGGAGCCCCCAGCGCAGGCGATCAGCACTTGGCACATGACCGTGTAGCCAATCTGGGCCTCTGGATGGAGAGCGCTTCTCATGGACCACACACCAAGGACAGTAGCCGGCACGCCAAAATACAGCGAGAGAGCCTTGTACCGCCCTGTATTTCGGATCAAGAGGCCGACGAATATGGCGGACAAGCAGGATCCGATGCTGTAGATACTGCCGACGTAACTGGCCTGCGCAACAGAGAGTCCGTTGACGACTTGGAGGAACGACCGAAAGTAGGAGTTCCAGATGTAGAAGCCTATAAAGGACACGGCAGCAAGCGCACATGCTCCCACGACGGTACGGTCCGTAAGAAGCACATAAGGCAGAAATTGGACGGGTGCGTAGAACGTCTCCCAAATGGCAAACACGCAGAGCAGCAATGGGCCCATGACCAGCGAGGAAATGATGAGCGGGGAGCGCCAACCGTCCGCTTGACGAGTATGTATGTTGAACGGCAGCAGGAACAAAGCCAGACCGATAGAGACAAGAACGAGCCCAATTATGTCAAACTCGCGAGCGTAATGCATGAGGGTTTGCCAGAATGTGAGGGCGGTCTTTCGAGGGCCGATGAGCCCCCGTTGCTTGGCCTTGCGGTAGTTCTTCATAAACAGCACATAGAGCGGCAACGTGACGCAGGGCGTAACGAGAGCAAAGATGCCAAAACCCCAGCGAAATCCAGGCCCTTCCAGAAATCCTTGAGCAAGTGGGCCAGCTATCCACGTGGTGATGATGTACGGAGACGTAGTAAACGCAAGCATCAGGCCCCGGTTCTGTAGCGACGACGTATCCGCCACGAATATGCTTAGACAGTACCCCAAGCCGTTGAAGCCAACCCAGTAAAACACCTGCGCAGCAGCATACGTTTCCACATTGCGACACACGGCCATCATGACTAGCCCCAGAGTCGTCAGAATGATGGAGAGAAGGTATCCCTGCGGCCGGCCAAAGACATCCAGGACCTTGGCGAGCGTGAGCTTGAACACTCCGCCGACAATGTTGCTCGTGATGCTGACCGTCGGGGTCAGCGAATGCTGCTTGAAAGCAGAGGTAACATAGGGCGTCAGATTCCCTGTCGTAGCCTGCTGGAGCGAATCGGCAAAGTAGATGACCCAGATCATGGCATAGGCTACTACGAGCGCCGTCTTAGTCCAGACGGAAGTGATGGCTTCCATTGTCCGAACCCCTTGCTGTTGCGATTGCACATTGTCCCCCAGGAGTCCATCCTGCTCGTCGCCGCTGCTATCGTCATCGTGCCGAGCAGAGTCGAGCAGCAGGTTTGCGTTTGCCGAAGCATCTGGCATAGAGCGGCTTGCGTCGGCATTGCGGTATCTGGATTTGAGGCCTGTTTCCGTGTTCAAGGTGTCGAAGTCCTGCGGTGACATGCTGATAGTTGGTGGAGTCTCGGCAAGCTACAGCAGCAGTGCTGTTACTTGTAGGAAAAGAATCCAAAAACCACCAGCGAGCTCGACAATCTAGATGAAAACGCGAGCCGGCTTCGGAGTGGGTTTGTTCAGAAATGGGATGACTAGAGTCTGGACGGGTCGGGCGGATCGGATGGCGGATCGGATGGTCGGACGAGATGCAGCATGGTCCAGTTTGGGAATAAACGGCCGACACGTCGCTCCTGATCACAAAAACGGGCTGTCTCCGTGACCTGCACACCAGCCATGGTCGCGTGTGACGGCAATTCCAATATTTCAAGGCATTTGTCTCGGTGCGTTAGTATTCCGGTGCGTGGTAAGATGACTTCACGGGTCCAAGCCGGCCACTCATCGTCGGGTCGCTGTTCGTTGAAGAAAGCCGTGACGCACGGACGCAGCGGTCGGTTTCTGCCCAGTGCCAATCAAGGATCATCAACGTTGCTGCCAGTGTGACACACTGTGGCCCATAGACCCACTAAAGTTATCAGATCCGCTTTCGGTGGCTCCGCTGCCACGATTCAGTCACCGTAAGTTGTACATATGTATGTACAATGTACATAGTACATAGGTATGTAACACAAAACGCCGGCACATACATACCTTAATCCGTGTTGGAACTTGGCCCCGTTTTCAGACCCGCAGGCCGGCAGAACCCCCGTTCATGTTAGAGGTACCTTCCTACGCCAGAGACCATTTGTGTTAATTTATGCTGTTGGGCTGTACCTCCGTTAAATCTATCATGATCATCAAGAGAAAGTGCTGGGAGTAGGAAAAGGAGAAATAGGCGTTCTATGGGCAGATATCATGCCAGGGTGTAAGATTATGAAGAAAGGAGCTTTCTGCGCAATCCAGTCCATAATAGGAGGTACATACCTACCTGGTAACGTGCCCGAGGCCCCCACAAACGTTGATACGAGCGAACTGGTACCTAGGTACTTACCTTAGGTACCTCCTACCTACCTAGGTACCTACCTCCTGAGGTGCCTCTTCCGATCCATCCTTATCAATCAGGATTCAGCGCACCTCCACACATCTCATCCGTTCTGCCCATCCCATCAACCACCTAGTAAACATGTACCGGTACTTACCAATGTCGTCTGTAAAGAGTCAAGACTCCAACACGGACGCCATGATGATGCCACCTCTGCTTCCCAAGGGCCAAGCCCAATGGCAGAGAGAAAGAGCTGCTCAGCTTCGAGCAGCAACGTCGAAAGGGCGGGAGAGCCAAACCAAGTCAACTCTCTAAGGATTCGGGAGGGACAAGACCAGCAAAATGAAGAGACGAACAATGGCATTGATGCATTTTGCCTTGACGGGCGGGGCATGGCGTTTTTACATTTTGACAGGCGACCCGGTCGACTGGATCAAAGCCCCGTCATTTTATCCCCGTACTAATGCAAGTCACACGTGTGTCTCTGTCGTGTAATCACGGCGCGTTCTCGATCATCAACCTTAAATCAAAACATACACTCACTGTATTACAAGAAGCCTCTCGAACGTCACCGCGCCATGCCTTCCCCGGCCCTCCAGCTCTCGTCTCTGTCCGCAGAGGAGACGGTGCTGAAGCTCCCTCATCCCTACCTCACTGAATACACCATCAGCAAGACTAAGAACACGCCGTCTGAAAGTAACGCATCCGTCGAGAGCGTCCTTTTCTACCAGCTACGCGAGCGCGAGTGCTCTTCGCGACAGCCGCTTCCGAGCCCATTGCATAATGACAACATCTTCTTCTCGGAGCCGGCACATCTCAAGTCCAGCGAACTTCCCGCCGATTCAGATAACAGCCCGTGGGCGAGAGCTAGGCGCTCGCCTTGTTCTAACATCTCATGGGAGGGCAGCGAAGCGCCTTCAGTGGCGCACGCCTGGCTGCTGCTGTACATCTTGTTCACCGTTCGTCCTGACACCGAGTCCTTGCGTTTGGAGCTCGTTGGCACAAAGGCCGCGATTATCGGCGCGCAGCTGAGGGATGTCGTGCTCGCAATCAATCACCCTTTGCCTACGCCGCGACAGGAGCAGAGAAAAAGCGCGAGTCCCGACAGGTGCGTCGTGGTTGCACTTCGCAGCACATTTTGGCAGGGCGCCGGCTCGCCGTTTGGTTCCCGACCGGTGTGGTGTCCGGCAGCATCGCCTGCTTCGTTGTTCGACGCAGCCAACCCCAAGGCCACGTATCCCCTCACGCCCGTCGAACACACCCTGTCAATTCTGTCGGCCCATGACCCTTACGATCCGGCGCGAACGTTGCAGGCTTTCCATCCCATTCGACCGGCCAAACCTGCCCCCGGCGCTGTAGTGTACAGCCGCTGGATTCCGCACCTCAGGGAGACCTTTTCTATGGTGGCTCTCGACTACAAAAACGACGATCATCTGCGACTATTCCACGAGTGGCAGAACGACCCTCGCGTCTCGCAGGGCTGGGAACGGACGGGCACGCTTGACCAGCACAGGGAGTACCTGCGCAACGTTGAGCAAGATGCTCACCAGGTCGCCATTCTCGCCAAGTGGGATGATGAGTTTTTTGCGTACTTTGAATTGTACTGGGCTAAGGTATGATTTGTCTTGCATCTACTAGAATTGTTCCAATATAAAAGAAGAAAAAGAAGAAGAACACACTTGACATGTCAAGTTGGAGCGCAAGTAACATCATAGCAAAACCAAGCACTGACATGCAAGCCAATCAATAGGAGGACCGCCTGGGCGCATACTACAACGCCGGCGACTTTGATCGCGGCCGCCACTCCCTCGTCGGCGACGTGCGCTTCCGCGGCCCTCACCGCGTTACGGCCTGGTGGAGCAGTCTGATGCACTATCTCTTCCTCGACGACCCGCGCACCATGGACGTGGTGGGTGAGCCCAAGGGGACCAATTCAACCGTCATCATGTATGACCTGATGCATGGGTTTGGCGTGGAGCACTATGTTGACTTGCCCAACAAGAGGGGTGTCTTTGTGCGGTGTCCGCGAGGGCGCTTCTTCCAGTTGTGTCCGCTGGGCGAGAGCGACAAGGTTGTGGGGGGTTTGCGCATTGGGCTGGTGCCGAAGCTGTAGATGTTGTTCGTGCTATGTCAAGTTTCCAGGGGTGTGGTGTATTGGGAAGACTACTCTGGAAGGAAAGTCTCATGTCACATGTGTACTATCAAGAGGAGTGTTTGACTTGAATTCAGAAGGCCTTGACTTGGGCATGTGTGTATATGTGCTCCATTTTACAACTTCAGTATCACAAATACAGAACTCATAAAACTCGCAATCAGATGACATACCATAGAAAAAAAACATCATCCCTTTCTACACTCCAAGAGAAAATCCTTCACAGTTTTCCCTCAAGCGAGCGCCGCCTCCTCCACGCAATTTCCTCCCCCAACTTCGCCATCTCAAACTTGCGCACTTTACCGCTCCCCGTCAGGGGAACATGTGCCGGAACATCACCCTCGCCCAGCCAAAACACGTACGCAGGCGCCTTGTGCTTGCCGAGCGCCGAGCGTACCCAATCGCGCAGGTCTGCGTCCGTAGGCTTTGGTTGCGGCTGCGTCTGCGTCTGCTGGGAAGGTTTGGTGTGCTCAACAAAGGCGGCCACAACTTCCCCGTAGTGTTTATCCTTCAGGCCGACGACAATGGCGCGCGAGATGGAGGAGTGAGCCATGAGACGTTCTTCGATTTCGAGAGGGTAGATGTTTTCGCCGCCTGGGAGTGAGTGTCAGTACCCTGCTTCGTTTCTTCGTGATCTTTTGTCTTTTCTTCTATTTTTTCTGACACATGCGCGTGTGTGTATGTGTCTGGAATCGAATTCGAGGAAAACATAGAAAACACAGGCCGATGAGGAGGAAAACAACACAACAGACTTACCTCGAATAATGATGTCCTTGAATCGCCCCGTAATGGTGCAATAACCATGCTCATCAAACACGGCCTCATCCCCCGTATGCAGCCACAGAACCCCGGCCGCATCCCTCACCATAACCTCGTTGGTCTTTTCCGAATTATTCCAATACCCGGCCTGCAACTGATAACCCGCCATACACAGCTCGCCCCTCTCACCGACCGGAACGACATTGCCCTCTCGATCTACAATCTTGGCATTTGCATGCGGCATGAGAGTCCCCACGGTGGTCAGCCTACGGTGCATAGCGTCGTCTGTAAACGCGTTGAAGCACGTAGGCGACGCCTCCGTCAGGCCGTAACTGCTCGTGAATTCCGTCATGCCGAACCGATTCACCAGAAGCTCCATCAGGTAGCGCGGGACGGGAGCCCCCGCGATGATACCCGTTCGGAGCCTCTCACAATTAAAGCCAGGCGGGAGTTCAGCCTGGAAGAGAGAGTCAAACATGGCGGGCACGCCGTGGACAGCAGTGCAGGACTCATCCGAAATGGCGCGCAGCGTGGAGGGAATGTCGAACACCTCGGCAGGGTAGACGATCTTTCCGCCGTGTGTCACAATAGCGAGAAGGCCAAGTACAAGACCAAAGCAGTGGAACAACGGGGGCGGACAGCACAGGACGTCATCCGGGGAGAGGCGCATTCTGTCGCCGATGAAGCGCGAGTTATTCACGAGGTTACTATCATGCAGTATCAGTCTCAGATTCATGCCTGCTCGTGTTTTTGTTGAACACCCATTCGCAAGAAGGTGTTGTCCTTACTGATGAGTGAGCATCGCCGCCTTGGGCAATCCCGTTGTTCCGCTCGTGAACTGCAGATTCACCACCTGATGCGGCAACACGCGCCGCGTAGCTCGTTGCAATACTTCATCATTGCCGGCCTTGCGACTGGCTTGAATCAACTCATCATATCTCTGGTACTCGCCCGCCTCGGTGCTCTCCCCTCGTAAAAGGACCACTGGTGGCCCCTTCTTCTCTCTGGCCAACTGCTCCAGCAGTGGCCCATTGTCCACCTGGTGCCCGATCTTGCGCGTCGTGAAGAACACCTTGCAGTCGGAGAAGCGGATTCCGTACATAGCCTCTGTGGCCGTATATGTGTTGTTCAGGATGACCAGCACGGCTCCAATCCGAGCCACGGCGAAGAAGACTGCGGCATACTGCTCGCAGTTTCCGGCCATGATGCCCACGCGGTCTCCGGCGCGGATGCCCATCTCTAGGAGGGCCCTTGCGAGCAGCGAGCTCTGCTGGTTGAGCTCATTGTACGTCCATCGGGCGCCGGTCCAAGGGATGACGAGGCATTCCTTAGTGCCGTGCTGGTAGGTTTGCAGCTCGAGGAGTTCCCCGAGGGTGAGGTCCACGAGGGGAGGCTCGACGGGGCCTTGGAGGAAGGACAGCTTTTGGGGACATGGCTGCGGACAGAGTTGTGCTGTTGCAGTAGCTGGTGTGGGGTGTTGCGTCGACATGATTTTGTGTAGCAGGGAAAGGCGGGTTGCTGTGTTGATTCGTCTTCTCTTGTTTGTTTGTTTCGCGACGCTTTTGCTTTTTTGCTTGCGGTTCCGTTTGCTTTCTTTCTTTTATGCTTTGTCTGAATGAATGTGTGCCTTCTCGTGTTTCCGAATGGAGAAAGAGCTTAGAGACTTGATGGGGCAGAAGACGACAACCTAACCGATCCTTACTTGATAGGAACCATTATGTATCTGGCCTCCAGCGAATGGCAAATGGATACTCCGTAGAAGTACAACTATTAGTTCAGGCAAAACAGCCGATGACGGGCTTCAAAATCGCGCGGAAAGGAACTGCAAAAGTATTCCACGGACTTGGATCCAAGCTTCTCGCCATTACTCCGTATAGGTACACTGTACGGAGTAGACGCCCCTCTTTCGTCCTTTCTTCCCACTTCCCAGTTTCATCGTCACTCTCTCATTCACTCTTTTTCTCTTTGGCCACCTCTCCACCCCACAGAAATATGGCCAAGGGTTGGCAGCTGGCTCGATCCCATCATCCATGTCGTCCCACACAGTCCAGAGGATTTACCCCTGTCACCATCCGACAAAGCGCATACATGTACACGTACATATGTATGTACATATGTAGGTATGTGCATGGGGCAAAACCGGTCTCATGTATTGTATGTACTCCGTACGGGGGCACGGGTCCATGGAGGAAAATGATGAATAAAGAGGCAAACACGAAATGTGCGCCTCCGCTACGCGTCGCCGCACGATTTCTTCAGTTTTGCCTAATCATGATGGTGTGTCTCGTCTGTCCGTGGCCATGAGTGTGTGGGCTCGGCAACGAGATGCTGAGGACTGATGGTGGCAGAGACACGTCGAGTTTCTGTACATACAAAGGTATCTGAAAGAAGTGTGTCTTTGTTGAGGAAGGCCCGCCGGTTCATGCCGAGGTGGGCTGCAGTGGCATACGGTGCGTAGAGTGCGTGTAGACACAGTATTCAAGCACCGCGCATCTAATCTGATCATCAGATAAGATGGCTGGCTCGCCCGAATACACAGCACATGAGTCAAGACCTAGACGGTAGACCACCACCCTTGTCATCCCAAAACCAGATGATCCTCGGTCAACGAACTCGGAGCACGTCGTCATCCAGTCATGAGAGGGGCGAAAATCTCTGCCCTTGTCTATGAGGTAGTATTTTTGCCTTATATTTCCCTTTCTATCTGATCTGCTGCATGATCAAGGAAGTACCCACACTGCTACTGATGCTGCTGGCCACTTCCTCGTGTGCATCACCGTTGCACTGTGCAATCAAGTTACAATAAGTACCTAAGTACTAGGTACATACCTGACAGGATGTAGGTAGCCAACCGGATTGACCGGACCCGGTGTCATTGATGCGACTCAGCGGCTCGTGATCAACCCGTACCGGTACCTGAACACCGAATTATGTCTCAATTGAATCACATTTTAACCTGTCCAACATTTGCCAGGCCATCCTCGGCCGCATCTCCGGCCTTGATTGAGACCCCCCGAACACTCGATGCAGACCATGTGCTCAGCCTCCAACTATACAGACCCTGGACGACCTCCGACGAAAGGTCGTGGGAGCTGATGAAACTATGAAGCCAGCCTACACTGACAAGCCATCATTTAATGCATCTCCTTCCTTCTCCTCGAGCTCTGCTAAAACGAGCCTCTTCAAAATCCGGGGTGGGGTTCTTGGCCTTGTTTTTAGCCTCGACCTCGGCAAGCATGGCAATCTTTTCCTCTCACGAGAAAGCCTTGCCGATCTGGGCGGCCACTTTGATGCCATTTAGCGTAGGTGTGAATACTCCCAGCACCACTCATGGTCAGTGTATTAAGAAATAGCTTGTTAGTGTAGGCTGGCTCCAGAGTTGCATCAGCTCCCGCGACCTTTCGCCGGAGGCCCTTTGGGAGGTATTTTTGCGCCTGTATACTTCCATAGCAGGAAGTACTCCAAGCCAATGCGCCAAGGGGATGTGCTCTCGTACGCCATTTTGCCGTCATGATACACCCCTACCAACCGCAGAACACTAATAACGCCATGTGCACCAAAGGAAACGTAAACGAACGGAATAAATTCAACGCTGCTGTTCAAGTATCGCTTTCAACAATTTTTCCTGTATTAAGTAGGCCTTGTGGTGATCTCACGGGGCCCCTACATTGTCCCTCCCCTCCACCCCAGCCACGCCTCCAATCCCGAGCGCTCGCTGCAAACTCCTTCGAATGCCTTTCCCAGGCCCAGAGTCCCCGTGATTGTCCCCACCACCAAGCAAACCCAAGCTCATCCGTCTAGTGGCATTTCCGGTCTGTTCGTTCGGAGAACTCGTCGTTGGCCTCTTCTTCTTCTTCGGGACCGCAACCGTGGGCTCCGGGACCGACGACCGGGGAGGCCACTCGCCATCTCGCTTCCAGCCCGCGACGCAAGAGCGCAGCATATCCGAAAGATTCACCGGACAGGCTGGCTGGAGGTTATGCAGAATGACCTTATCGTAAAGACTCAGATAGACGGTCGGGGAGATGGACGCTCGTAAGGGGTTACTCGGCGGCAGGATAGGCTGACCGATCGGAAGCATGGTTTCGACGGGATAGGCTTGTCCGTGCGACGACTCGGAGGCAGCCGATGAGGCATCGTTTGCGTGTTTGGCCAGGTCTTTGGTAGAGCCTTTGCTCGCGGAGAATGAGGCCTCGGAAATGGCAGTTGTGTTATCGACGTGACCGGGATTCATGGCCAAGGGCGGGCTTGCAGGCCCTGGTGGTGAGCCCGATATGGAGCGGCGGGAAAAGAACCGCCTCGGTGATCGCGGCGATGCTGGCGGTGTAGCTACGGGCTTGCGATGAAGACGAACCGTCTTGGCACCAGTCCAGGCATCACGACGGGCCTCGAAGCATGCGAGACCATCGTTCCATGAAATCTCTTCTCGTACAGCACGTCGTCTTCTGGCTTTCTTGGCTTCCATAATCTCTTGTACGGTTGACTGCGCGGCACTCATTATGTCGAGGCGGAAGGGCGAACATCTGGTAGCTACCTCTTCATCGTCCATATCTGATAGATCAGAGGTCCACTCGATCCGGGGTCGATAGTGCGTCGTATCCTCCGAAACAACGCTGTAGATGGATTTCGCATCGTCTGCATCCATATCACCCTCATCCGTACCAGACTCGGCTTCATCTATTTCGGTACCTTGCACTTTTTGATCTCCTACGGCGTCTTCCAGGGGAGACTGAGGTGTCGTTGGCCACGTGAAAGTCCAGTCGCTGCGCACTTTGTCGGCAAGATACCGTTTGACGGCGTTTCTTTGCTTCGTTTTGTCCCGGCTTAAGAGGTCTGCATATTCGTCTGAGACCCATTCTGGCGTCGAAGGGAGAAAGTGAGTTGGCGGCGGGAAATGGTGTATCCGGAGTTTCGATCTGTAGAAGTCTGAGAAAAGCATAGCGGAAGCGTCGCTTGGCTGGTGTAAACCAAGTGATGCCGGGCCAGGATGTAACGGCAATAAGCCTACTTCTATTTCTTTGGCTTGAGGCAACGCTAGTGGCGCTGTAGTGGTCGTCGTCCCGGCCCCTTCTTGTGCTATTAGATCAGCGGAATTCATAACATCAATCGGCCTCACACACGTTAACCGACTACCGAAACCATCCAAGGGACCAAGTCAAATACGACACCGATAAAGTCAAAATACAAGGAGAAGCTGAAAGGAGTGGGGGTAGGGGGGTCCCGGAATGCATGTGCCGATGGAGATGTACACACCCAGCCAAATGCGGAAGGATGGCAGATAAGACAGCAGGAACGTCCCACCAATTCACGTCAGTAGACTTGGTGAGACAGCTCCAGCCAGTCTCTTGGTCTACTCCGTAGACTATCGAGGACTTATTTCTGCGTCTACTCTGTCTAGGACGGTATTTTGCTCTCGAAGGTCTCGCGACGAGCAAAGGAAAGTTCGTCGTCACACCCAACTATGAAGCGCCAAACGTCGCAGGTCGCCAGTCGATTGGCCAAACAGACCAAGAGTCGGCTGGTACAAACGGTCGATTTCAAGGTTCTTCCTTCGCAAGAGGCGGACGGATCGGGCTCATTTCGGTGATGAGCGATGGGACGTGGTGTTTTGCGCTCGAGTCGATGCGGGGGCAGATGAACGACGAGCAGCCCAGCAGCTTTGCAAGGGAGAAGGACACGGATTCAGGCACCAAACTTGTCAGGAATGCCAGCGGCCGATATGCGCAAGTGGACGACTGAGACTTTGTACAAATAGGCCCCGTTCACTCGTTGTCGAGTTGCGAATGGGGCTTGTTGTCGCACTTTACAGGCAGACAACGGAAAGATGTGAAGATGGACCAACGACTCGCAAATGGGCAGGCGGAGGCAAACGGCGTGTGGACCAAAGACAGGAAGACGACGGGAGGCGAGCAAAGCCCATTGATATCAGCAAAGCAACTTACTTGGTGGCGCGGTTGGCTGGACGTGGACCGTGGCGGCGGCGGCGTTTGCTTCTAGCTCTGAGCCAGGCTGATGGTGGTGATGGGAGTCGTTGGTCCGAGTGCGGTGATGACTACCGATGGGTTCGTCACAATTGTCCATCGCCATGTCGGCCATGGTGATGGCGGGCGACTGCAGCCTTTTTGAATGAAATAAAATCGAGTGGGAGCGCAAGGCCGAAGCCGCGATGCAGATGCAGATGCAGATGCCGGGAACGCGCTGGCCAAGCAGACGGCCAGAGACGGCAGGCAAGAGGCCCGAGGGAGAGGGGCGGGGCGGAGGATGGACGAATGGGCGAATGATTGAAATGATGGAGAAGGGCCGGCTGGTACAATTGTACAAGCATTGTTAGGTGTGTACATACGGAGTACTCCATGAGTCCATATGTACACATACCTATGTAGAATCCATGATGACCAGGTCAGAACTTTAGAAGTTAACGAACGGCGGTGCTGTCACTCTGTGCTGGAACTTGCGCGTGCGACTTCTCCTTCCGCTTCGGCGTCGTGGTCTGTGCATGCGTGGCGTTACTTTTCTCCATCCCCGAAATATTCAGCCACTCATCAGCAACGGGAACAACCTGCAAGAGCGCCGCCGGCACACGGCTCGAACATCAGAAGATCAGGAGATGGGACACTGCATATGCGGATGATGTGGCCGGGAGTAACGACAGGACGACAAAGGCCAAGGAGAGAAAAAAGAGAAAGATCAAGGTCGTGCTCATGAATCTCGATGCAGAAAGCAAGACTTCTCCTGGCCGCCAACCTCTAGATATGTAGTTACATACATACTAACCACATATGTAGGTAGGTACCTACCGCAGCACTGCGCAAAGTCACTACTTCACGAGACACATAGGTACAGTACCTACCTGCATTAGTTAGGTATGTACTCCGTAGGTACTATCAGACGAAGGCTGAAGCACTCAAAGCGGAGTATGCTTGGAAGCGAGGCTAAACAACAATCAACAGATGCAGCCAATGCGCACTCTGACTGCGTTCCAAACTTCCAGGTGTGATACCGATGAGCCTTCAAAAGGCCGATGGCTTTCAAGACGAACAGGATGCGCGTGTCTGCTTTTTGCCGTTTACCGACTGTCACGTCACCAAACTCACGACTTCAACACGCCTCGCCAATATGTAACGGCAGGTCGTCTCGAACTATTGTACCTAATATACCATCACCGTCTACCTACATAGACCGACTCCGACCCCCGACGCCGTTGGCTGACTTGTCTCGCATCTTGATCTGTAGTCGGGTTGTACGATACAATCGGTCTCTTCGTTCTTGTCCACAATGTCAGCAGTCCATGCATCTCGCCTCGGTCAAAATCCGCATAAGCAGGGCATCCAGACAGACGTCGAAATCTAACGACCACAACGATGATCGAACCCTGGCCGGCCCGACCTCCCGCGTCAGACGTGGGATACAGTAGCCCGCGCCGCTGATCTCGGTCTGTTACATATGTACCGGTAGCCGTTATCCGGGCCATGGACTGATGACGGCACAGAGGCGAGATGCACGACAGACTCGCCGTCCAATCTTTCCAGTACCTGCCTGTCTACCGGTAGTGTTGTTCGATATCTTGGACTTTGGGTTTGGGGCGTTCTTCTGCCGTTGTTGCATAGTGAAACACGCTATGCTTTTGTGCGACTGCCGGTGCCATGCATGATGGGTGGTCACTGGTCACTGGTGATTGTGCCTCCTTTGTGCCTCCTTTGTACCTCCTTTTGGACCCCAAACTATGTACAGAGTTATTGTCATGATGATCGTCGTGAAAAAGACGCCACACTCATGCCAAACGCTGCCGACTGGCTCTGTCTCGCAATCTCTACCCCTCCCGGCTGCTGCATCGCCGCATCGCGTCCGTTATTGTCTCGTACCTAGGTAGGTTCGTTCCATGCAGCCATTTCGGCACTTGTTGCAAGCATGAAGCATGTGTAGATATGGGTATGTACCTGTGTGCACGTGCACCTTGCATGAGTGTTGCATTTACATATGTACTTCGTATCTACGTACAAAGGTAGGTACTCTGTATGTATGACATGACCATCGTCTTCCTAACCCAACCACCTTCTCTGGCTTGAACTCGCAATCGACTCACATTTACTTCTCTCTGGCCTCGGACAACGTACATACAGATTTGTATCTCAGCATGCCACGAGCCCCATATCCTGCGCAAAGCACCGCCCAGCCTCTTCCTTTTTGATGCGCACTACCTAGTCCTTCGTACCTAATCTCATCTCGTCTCACCTAAGATCTACCGGCCCTATTTCAAGGCACTTATGCTTTGATTTGCTCCTCGACCGCCAGTTTCGGCCTTGGCATCCGCACAGTGACATACAAAGTACGTATAGCAGCATCGCTTTCGACTCATTTCTTCCCTGCTTTCGGCGCGCTTACAGATAATCCTGGCCCCGATTCGGTCCAATTTGATCGACTCTAGCCTCTATCAGCGCTGATGCAATCATGGTCGCCTTATCTTTCACCGCGTGCTCATGTCGTAGAAAGATGTTTCCATCGCGTGAAATCATGGCACTCATGCCGACTCAGTGTATTTTAATGTCCACTAGCAGCCATCTGGGCTATGCCTGGATGCCCTCCATGCCGGCGTCTACAATATCTCCTCGGCAGCATGTGTGATGATGCACTCCTAAAGTCCTTGCGCTTGTAGTCCCAAAAGCCAAGACAGCTCAACGAAATCTTCTTTGCGCCTTTTGTAGCATTCCATATTATATTCCATATTCCTGTTCCTAATTCTCGAATTCTTCGATTCAAGTAATATGCAATGCAAGCTGTAATATGTATTCACAGCACTAGAGATAAATTTAATCAATTTTCATGATATTGTGAAACGTCAATCATCTTCTCACGTCCAGCGAGTATCTCGTAAAGCAACAAGCCAAAAACAAACAGCAAAATAATCAGATTCGCGCGCTCAAACCAAAATGTTCCAATCGTACCGCCCTTGCCCCTGGGCCCCAAGAATAAAGCCAAATCAGGAACCTGTCCCGATTTCAAGCAAAAGATCCTCAGACGTCTCGTCTTCGTTGCTCTGAGCAGTCTCGGGCACCATATCACCTATATCCGCCTCGACAGTGTCCGCTATCCTCCTCGGCGTACCCTCTATGCGCCAGACACCATCGTCCCAGAGCCGGAACGTGAATTCGAAGCCTCCGTGGCAATGTGTTCTTTTTCGTGGTTTCGGTTCCTCGTCACTAGTTTTATCTGTTGGGCTTCCACTACTTCTTCTGCTTCTGTCGCCGCCGCTAGCTACTTTTCCGCGGCTGGACCCTCGCGGACGAGTCCTGGCAGGCTTCTTGGGAGCCGCCGGTAATACCAGGCCAAGCTGCGGTTGAGAGTTTTCGGTTTGCCTTTCCCAGTGGACTTCATGCTCGCCCAGCATCTCTGTCTGCTCCTCTGGTGTCTCCTCGTTGTCGATGACGGCATCATCGGTGGCGCTCGTCTCGCGGGAGATGTGCTGTTGTTTCTGGCGTTTCTGGGGCGGTTCGCTGCTCAGCATTGGCTGCTAGGAATGCGCAAAGGCGACGATACCGAGATCTTGGAGTTGCGACCTCGTTTCATTATGGATCGCGTCAAGGACTTGGTCTTTCGGGCTATGTGCTTTGGCCCGGCCCAAATATTCGTTGAGTCGCCGAGCGACCGTGTCTTTCATGTCTTGGGTGACCTGATCGCCTTGTAACATCACTACCTTGTGGCCTGCAAGGGACCCGTAATTCTTCAGTTCGTGCTGGAGAGACGAGCTTGTGTGTTTGAAACTCCACTTGCACCCTGCTTCGTACGCCTTTGTCATGCCTGCCTCGATAACATTGTTTACCAAGCTGGCCTGATCGTTCGTGATGGATATGAGCGGTATCTTCGACGTCTTCCGGCGTTTGTTGCTCTTCGGTGTGGTAGTCATTGGGGCGGTAGACATTGGGCCTACTCTTAGCAGCGCCGCACGGGTTGCTCATCAGCCAACGGTAGAGGTGACGGTACCCAGGGGGAGGGAGGGGGGAGCGCGTCTTGGAGGAAGTATCTGTACGTACGTTTCTTAGTAGAACGCTGCGCTTCGTGTGCAACGGCTCCCATGGGCTGGACGGGACGTGGCGTTGGCGCTGCATAAAGATCTTCCTCTATCTTCAAAGGGTCAGTCCCATCCTGAATGAACCCATTCGTATCCAAGCCGAATGTTGCGGCAGCGGAATTGACACCCGGAGTAGATCTGGAATATTGAAGCATTTGAGGCGCGACTGTTTGCATCTGAACTGAAGCAGAGGGCGTCGTAGCGCATCCGGGCATGGAGGGCGTGCACATGGATGGTGTAGACCTTGTCGTTGCCATTGGCAATGGCTGATATGGGGGTATAGTTCCCGGGGAGACCTCAGATTGCGGCAACCACATCTGGGGAGCAGGCGTCGATAAGGGATTCGAGCCAGGAAGCGGGAGATTGAAGTCTACTCTACAATTTTTGAGAACCTTTTGGAAAGTTTGCGGAGAATTGGATCTTATCAGGAACTCGTTGTTCATTTTGCTCGGATCAATCCTCTGAGACGGAAATTTGCCGCTCATGCCCCGAATCGGCTGGTTAAAGCCAGACCCGACGCCGTGTTGTTGAGGAATCGTAGAATAATCCGCATTCCATACTGTCTCCGTGCCTGATGGGACTGAATAGGACTGCTGCTATACATGAGTCGGTCAGCCGCGACAGCATTCTCAGCCTCAACAGTTTTATCCCCAGGAGTACTACTCTAAATTACTAAGAGGATCTTCGTTGTGAATGTTCTTACCATCTGTGAAGGGTCTTGTTGTTCCAGTAAAGGAAATCCCGACCAGCCCCCCGGAAAGAAGTTCTCAGAATTGTCGATGGGAATTTCCAGCAGCTGCGCATCTTCATTGAAACTTTGGCGAAGTCCTGTATCTTCGCGAGCACTGCTCGGCGACATGACGCCAGTCTTCATCGTCAGGGCTGTTGTAAGTGTAAGAGTTAAGAATGGAAGTCAGAACGGGAGGAAAAGAGGGGAGAGGAGTGAAAGAAGTAAAGAATATCGACAGAGTCGAAGTAAGAAGGGCAATGAATGGGGGGCTGGGTGTGACGATGAAAGTCCATGGCTGGCGAGGTGGTAGACGCTCTTTATCACTTTGAATTCGTCCCTTTGGTGGGAAGGACCTGAATGAACTTGATGGTTGTATCCACGTGAAAGGGCATTGAGAACAAAGTGAGAACAAAGTCAGTCGGCCAGATGCCCCCGTTCGATAAGCAAACCCGGGCCTCCCGTGAAGCTCGGGCCATGCAGCACTAAGAAGTGAATCTGAAGAAATCGTGTTCAACACGCCCCATTACAGTATGTCACCGCCACGTTTTTGCTTACATGATCTCTCGATGCCACATCCCAGCTCTGTGACACCATACTCTCGTAGATACAGACGTATCTGCACCCGCACCCGTCTACCTACGTCCGTCTCCGTTTCCGTTTCCCTCGGCGTTCGACGCCGGGGTGCATGCACACCGTCTTCTTCCTCCCACACCATTCTCATGGGTGAGAATTGAACTCACTGTATAGGCCTAAGCCACCTCTTGCACAAGCTTGCCCCATGACATCGCGCCGGGGTTCCCCGAACTTGAAAATGCTGAGCCAGCTGGACCTGCGAGAATATCTTCGGGAACAGATACTCTGCTTCCGTTCTTGTTGTTGATCCATCGAACCATGGTTGAATTCGTCTTGTTACCTTCTTCATCGGGGCTGTCAGCTCGTGCAGCGGCTGCCGCAGCGGCCTTGCGGTTGATTTTGGGAGCTTGTTTTTTCAGCAGTTTGTTGATAGTTTCCATCTGCAGTTGAAGATTAGTGAACAGGAACCGTTGCCGTTCGCGAAATATTGTTGCCATGTGACAAGATACAAGCCCATCTCCTTACCTTGACCTCTTCTGTGCGCTTCTCGCTGAGATTGCGACGGCGTCGAGCCATTTCTTGCCGTCGCATGGACAGTTCCTCTGCTGTGAAGTGTTTCTTGACTTGCACCTCTGTTCAACATCATGTTAGTTGTGCACGAGAACAGTGCCAAGGGAGTGTGTTCGCTCGTTCTCACCATCAGACAGTTTCATGTACTCTTGAGGCTCATCCTCAAATCGGGCCCTCTGACGTTTTGTCATCTTGGTAAGGTCAGGAGACCCTTCTTGGCTGCCATCCACGCTGTCCATCTCGACGTCACCCCCGACTTCTTCTTCTCCTTCGGCATCCTCTTCTTCCTCCTCCCCTTCCCCTTCCTCCTCCTCCTCCTCCTCATCCTCTTCTTCCTCGTCCTCTTCGTCTTCGTCTTCCTCTTCCTCTTCTTCCTCTTCTTCATCCTGGTCTTGCTCTCGCGCTACCTCGATTTCTTCACCTTCTGCGTCCTCGTCGGCCATTGTCTCATCGCCGAAAGTCATCATTTGGTCGCCGTCTTCACTGTCCGCAGGATCACTCAGATCGTCGTCGTCGTCGTCATCCTCTTCCTCCTCCTCCTCTTCCTCTTCCTCGTCCTCCTCGTTGACGGCCATCTTGGCCGCAGCAGCTTTGGCAGCAAACCTGGGGGCGGGTTGTGACACGCGGATTGTCTGACCTGCAACAGATGCGGCGGAAGCACTCATGTCGACATCTCCATCAGCGTCTTCTTCTTCCCCCTCGGCGTCAATGTCCATTTCTTCGTCGTCAATTTCCATTTCATCACCCTCAACATCTCCATACGCTTCTCTTACCCGCTTGGGCTTCGCGACATGGGCGTCTTGGTCATCTTGGTCATCATCATCATCCGGGCTAGAATCGACAACATAATTTTTTCGGCCACCGCGATTTCTAGTACCGTGAACAATTTCACCACCGTCAAAGTGGTCACTTCTTCTACTAGTACCCCGCGCTGACCTTGAAGTCTGCACCGTGACACCTTCGTCGGGGGATGAAGATGACATCTCTCGTGCAGCGCTCGGGGCACAGGTACGGCCGGCTCTGCGAGATGTCGCGGAACTCCTTCGATCAGTTCTAGCACTTGTGTCAGCCCATCTTGCATGTATAGAGATGGATTCGTTTGCTCTTTGAGCAGCAGAACGCCGCGGTCGCGTTGCCATAATTCGTCTTTGTTGTGTGATACAAGTTTAAAGCAGCGTGGGAGGGCAATCCAGCCTTTCTACAAGAGGTAGGTGCGCTGTAGATATTGAAAACAAAGTCCTTTGATCGCAGAGAGTCGGATACAGCAGTTGAGCGCAGTCCAATCAACGTTTCATCTTGCATGAGATGAAACAAAGGCAAAGGCCAAGATGGAGGGGGGGCTGGTGTGCTTTGTGCCAAGGGGTCCAAATGATTTACACAAAACACGAAAACAACGGTGAATAGAAAGAAAAGCTACGTTAGAAAAGAAAAGAAAAGAAAACACGCAGGCAGAGAACAGAAAAGACGGGAAGGCATGAGAGCACAAGCCTGGCCGCCAAACACTGGTGACAGGCCAGCTTGGCGAAACAGCGTCGGAAATGATAGATTGAAAGCAAAACTATTGGCCAGTGCTGCAACCAGCAACTGCGGCAGCAGGCACGTGTGCGCGGAGTAGCGCACAATCGCCGATTTAATCAAGACACGCACGGGTTAGCCAGACGGGCGACTCAACTTTGTCATGGCCAGGCATCGTGGTACATCGGGCGGTGAGATGGCCGACTTCCGGCAACGTATGTTGCGCGCGCAACGATCCGCGATTGCCCAGAGCATCGATAACAGAAGAAACACGGGAGAAAGGCTCAAAAGGCATACCTAAAGTGTCCGCAGCTCGACACGGCTGTAAATATCGCGATTCGTATGATACGTGACTTCCAGTGCCGTCTTCAGCGGGACAAGGGACAGCGACGCGTCAACGCGGCAATGCGGCACTGCGGCTGGTCAAAGGACAAGCCTCAGTCTCGGCAGATGGATTGCCTCGCCCTCGATCCTCTAGCTACCTTCTCGAGCCAACGACGTGGTCCTGTCCTGTCCGTCTTGGCGGCAAATCCGGGCTGTGGTGCAGGGAACTAGGTACGCCCGAGCCCTGATGCTGGCTGTAGAATCACTTCAGCCAAATTTCCGTCTGCCTTCCTGGAGACCCGAGGCAGTCTGGTCAGGGATTGGTTCTGTTTAGCGATTCTGTGTAGCGAGTCGCGACGGCGCGGATGGGGCGGTACACGAGACAACACAGGTTGAGGAAGGTCTCGTGTTGAAAGGATGTCTGTGGATGGGTGACCCGGGAATGCGTCGTGTATAATGTCGGTTGGCGAGCAGAATATAGCAGGTCAGGTTGCGTCGTCTAGAAAGCTGTGAGATTGCCAAATGAGATACTGGTGCGGCTCACGCCAACTGTATTGAGACGAGACAAAAACTTGATGGGCTTTGATGAGTAGATGGCTCGAATCTCGAATGGTTTGATAACTTTGAGACTTCGAGAAGCTCCAGAAAGTCCAATGTCACACAAGACCCACTCTTCCGCATATGCGAGCAGCCATTGGCCGTCCTTGAACCTCAAGGCTCCATGCTACATACCTATGCTTGTCACCCTCGCAACTCGCAACTGGATGTCCTTGGGCCGAGGCACCTTGCTCCAAATCTCGTTCTTGTCCACGTCCACCAATTCCCTTCCAGCCAGAACTGCACATCTATCGCGAAGCCTGCCGGTTATGAGCGGCACAAAGGATAAGCCAGGCTCAGCTCCCGTCTCGCCCCCGAGAGTTCGCGACGACGCAGACCAGCCCAGCCGGCAAGACAGTCCACCCGATCAAATAGAAGTTGCTCGCCGGTTTCTTCAAGAAGCGCACGTCAAAGCCTCTTCCCGCGCGAAGAAGACGGAGTTTTTGCAATCAAAAGGCATCCGCGACAGCGATATTGAGAAGCTTCTAGAACAAGAAGCGGAGCATTCCACCGACGCCGCATCAACACAGCAAGGAGAGAAGACGCCCGGATCGGACACGACACAACCATCCGCAAGCGCCGACCAACAACACCCCCAAGAACAACTACAAAAGCAAGTCAGCGTCGTCCACGACCGACCCCCCATCGTCACATACCCCGAATTTCTTATCCAGCCAGACCGTCCACCGCCACTCGTCACAAAAGATGGCATCCTAAGCACCATATACGGCTTCGCCGGTCTCTCGACCCTTCTATACGGTACAAGCAAGTTCCTTATTGCCCCCATGGTTGAGACCACCACCGACGCTCGCAGCCAGCTTTATCGCACGACGGGCCAAAAACTAGATAGCCTAGTCGCGCAGCTCGAGAAGACCGTCTCCGTCATCCCATCCACCGCTACGACCCGGCCTTCTTCATCCCAGCATGATGGTGCTTCGGAAGGAAGCAGCGATGATGAGGACCCCACGGAAATGTTCCACAGGGATATAGGCACGCAGACGTCGTCTGTCCTCGAAAAAACGGCTCCTGCGGCGGCGGCGGCAGAAGGACGCTCGTTATCATCGCCCGTAGGATCCGCCATAGACGGCCAGGCGGATCGCTTGACGGGCCTGACGAAATCGCTGGCCGTGCTAAGGGACCAGCTCAGGGCGCAAAGTGAAGGCTTCCAGGATGTAAAGACCGTGCTAGATGTGTTTCGGGACAGCCTGGATGGTATGACGTACGGCAATGGCACTTTCGTGGGTGGGTACGACATTTACGGATCGACCAAGAAAAAGGAGCCTGAGGATGAGATTCGTAAAGTCAGGGATAATATCCGGCGGCTGAAAGGCCTGTTGTTGAGCACTAGGACTTTCCCTGTGTCGGCGAGATGAATAGGGGGAGTGGGCTGCAAACGAAGAAACGGATATAGCTTTGGCTTTTGTTGGCGTTTGGTTTACAGGACAAAGGCGAGGACAAGGGCGACGAATAAGCATTGAGTGTCTTTCAAGGTATAAGATAGGCGAGACGTTTCTCTGTACCTCCGTGTAACGTACGACCAAGTTTTCCTTTCAATGAACTTGTATATATGCGAATGGATGCAATGAAGAACTTGATGTCACTACGAATGTATGCATTTCTTATCCTAATTCCATCATCATCATCCTCGTTTCCCACTGAAATGCAGAGCCATAGCCATAGCGCAAGACCAAAAAACAATCATACCCCCTTGTTGTTTTACACACAAACCCCGTCCATGACTAGCCTCCCAGAGATGCGCCAGAGAATGAGACACTAACAGACATGGTGGCTTGCTTGTCCATGAAAACAATAACACGATTCATCATCGTAATAGAAGAAAATAGGTATGATCGCTATAAGAAGCAAAAATGAACCGCCGTTCATGGCAATCTCGTTCCTTCCTTCTCAGGATCATGTATCCCATAACGCTCAAAGATCTCTTGCCACGGTGCCACATTAATGTGCTGATATCCGAAGCCCATATCAAATTGCGGCGTGTACCACTTCAGAGTCGGCTGGAAAGTAAACGGTATAGGCCCCGGACCTTGATGGCCCAGGATAGCATCACGGAAAAAGTTTCGGCATGGTCCTTCCGGGGAGTCGGAATCTATCGCTGCTGTACCGGGCGGCTGCAAGATTACTCGGAACGGAAGCGACTGTTGTGTGCGGGGGGCGACCGAGCTCGCTGGCCGAGGTGATTGTCGAGGCGATTGTCGAGGTGATTGTCGAGGTGATTGTCGAGGTAATTGTCGAGGTAATTGCTGAGGTGATTGTCGAGGTGGTTGCTGAGGTAATTGCTGAGGTAATTGTCGAGGTGATTGTCGAGGTGGTTGCTGAGGTAATTGTTGAGGGAATTGTCGAGGTGATTGCTGAGGTGATTGTCGAGGTGATTGCCGAGGTGAAGGTCGCGGAGATTCCTTCTGTGACCGATAGCCCGACTGAAGAGGTTTCCAGCCTCGCCCTGTAAGGGCACTACTATTGAGGGGGAGCCATGTTCTGAACGAGTCGCGGAGTTCGTCGACCCAGCGCAACGCACGATCAACGTCGTCACTTCCCCGGGGGTAGTTTTTAAATTCACCCACTGGCCCAACCCAGACTTGTGCGACCGGCAGTGTGTCTTTTCGGTCTCTTGTTTTCTTTTCCATAAATTGGAGAAGATCTTGTTGGGCACCCAACAAATCTTCTTCATAGGCACCGCCCGAATCCGGCATCCTGCTTCCCAAACTAGGATCCCATATAAAGAAGTCCATTGTTTTCCAGGGCTTCCGATGAATTTGACTGGGGCGGTAAATAGCAATCCATGGTGACCAGGTCATTGGTTGTGGATGTGTGTCGAGATTCCAAGGTTGATCGTGACCTCCAGTGTAAAAATATCCAACGTAGGTGTTCTTGGACACGGGAGGCCTTTTTAATGCGTCATTGGTGGCGTAATCGAAAAACCTGTCAGCATAGAATGAGAACCATCTATCAAGGTCGTCCGGGTCTAGAATGATGTCCGTTTGCTGAGAAGTAATATCTGGTCCTTTCATAACGACAGGGTACCTATAAAGAATCAGGGGAGTGAATGGCGGGTCTTGGTACTTCCTCCCAATATCGTAGAGCGCGCTCCGAATTTCCACAAGTTCATAGGAGACAGTGTCTTTTAGTTGTATGCGACTCTTGGGGCCTTCGTTTGAGTAGATGCGAGAGGAATCATCGTTCTCCGCAATAATTTCCACGAGACTTTCTGCAGTATCTTCCGCAGTAGCTTCCGCGGTATCTTCCGCGGTATCTTCCGCGGTATCGTCCGTGGGTGACGTAAACTGAACTGGCTGTAGAGTCCGCGAGAGGCGCGTTTCTGACTGAGCAGTAGATCCAAGGACGTAGAATTTTCTGAAAAGGTGATTGTGGCATACTGTCCATGAACCAAACCAATTGACCAAACTTTGCTCATCGTTACCGTCGAGCACATCAGGCGCGAATATGAAAGGCGAGTCCACATCATTTTCGGCATCGTCCATCAAGTTTTGCAATAACGTGTAGCACTTGTGCAGAGCCTCGCTCGCCTTGGCTCGCTCTGTTCCCTGACAGTCTGGCTTGCCAGCTCGTGACCACGATTCAGCTTTCTCAATGGCCAGTTGCGCCAACCAGCCTTTTATGTCTGATGCGACCGCCAACTTTCCAAACCGAAAAGTTGGGCTGTGATGCGTATAGCTCTTCCAGAAGAACTTGATTAAATTATATGACTGTTCCGGCTGCGATACCAGAAAGCTTGGCGTGATCAGCCAAACGGTTCCAAATCGTAGAATTGAACGCAAGCGATAGTCTGCCGGAGCAGCTGGAAGAGAATCTTGATCTTTTGGGCGCAAAAAAGAACAGGAATACTCCCAAAAGTACTTCTTGCCCATTTGATTGTGTAGAATGGACCCGAGTCGCGGCATCGACCGTATCACCCAGATGGCGTCTTCGTGCAATATCACGACTCCCCTATCTAGAGATACGAATTCCGCCCATTGCCCTGGTATGAGGCTACTTCTGATTGTGCAGCTGCTATCCGACACTCGGAGCCATTGAGATAACATGACGGCTTCTTGGTAAGCACATTGGGGGAAGACGAGAAAGAAATTTTTTGATGAGCCTTCGGTTATGCCGGTTTTGAGCCTTTCGAGCGTGCCACCGAGAAAAAAATTATGGGCACCAGACACACCCCTTTCCTGATGGGCAACTGGAGGTAGAGGTGCCAGCATCAAGTCTAAGATGGGAGGATTCGGAAGGTAGATGAAGTACTGGAGTGGCAACGGCCCTCCGCCTGCCTGGAGGGAGTCGGGAACATGTATGGCAATCGAGATCGACATTGCGTCATTCAGAAAACAGACAAAGGCAAGCTGTCCGACCTGTAATCTAGTCGCCAAGAGGTCTATGAAAGGCTTGCTTTGAGCGTCTGCTTCAATGTTGCCCCGACAGACTGTAATGTCTTCAATTCTCGCGTTTTTCATCTGCGACACGAAATCTCGCATAGTACACATATGGGAGAAGTTTAGACGAGGCTGGTTGTGCAGATGGCAGGCCCATAAGGATTTATCGTCCGTCGTCCATCCTGAAAATCCGAGCCTTGCGAAGCTTTCTGGTCTGGGTCCAAAGTGACAGGTTTTGTACGTATTTTCCGAGATAGATGGAGACGGTGGACCGAATGTATCAGGAGGTGGCGGGCTTGCGAAAGGTGCCACTTTGTGTTCTCGAATAGGAAAAGAGGTTCCTGTTTGCAGCTCTCCCGGCACCTCGTCGCCGTCTGAGATAAACAGGCTCTCCCAGTCATCCGCGGGTCTTTGTTGTTCTTGCTGAAGATCATCCGCCCAGCGGACCTTTTTCTTTTTCGGACCACTTGGTTCGGCCTCCAGAGAATCATCCCTCTTCCCGACGTTCTTCTTGTCCCTTTTTCCATCTGGCACAGGACCACCAGCATCCAAAAGTTTGCTGGCACCTTGCCCAACGTTCTTTTTGTCCCTTTTTTCATCTGGCCTAGGACTACCAGCATCTAAAAGTTTGCTGGCACTTTGCCCAACGTTCTTTTTGTCCATTTTTTCATCTGGCACAGGATCACCAGCATCCAAAAGTTTGCTGGCACTCTGCCCAACGTTCTTTTTGTCCATTTTTTCATCTGGCACAGGACCACCAGCACCCAAAAGTTTGCTGGCGCTCAACGGAATCAAAGGAAGTGATGCAGGCGATTTAGCTGGGGGCCTGATGCCTTCCCCATCCCTCCGTGCCTTCTCTACCATCCATCTTTTGCGATAATTGAAGAATCGGTTCGGGCCCGACGCATTGGGCTCACAGGGAGCATCCGAAACATTGCGACGACGTTTCTGTTCCTTGCCACCAACAAAGACGTTTAACATCAATTTGGAGGAGCCCGCGCTAGCTGCTTTATTGTTGGCGGATGTCGAGGATAGGCTTGTCCTTGACTGGTCCTTTGGTGGCGCAGCTACTAAGCTGTCGCTGAATCGACGAGTTTCTGATATGTTTGATAGAGCGGTCGTGCTTTTACTGTCTGCCGCTTTTGACGAGGATGGGCCCGTAGGAGGATGCCGGTTCCTCCTGGAAGGAAAAAAGAGACTGCCTTTGTTGCCCTTGAATTTGTTGGCCGGCCTTGGTGCCTGTGGCTCTTGTTGTTGAGGGATTACGATCGTGTCTTCAGACGGCCCCGTCGCAGCCGAGCCCGGACCACTGGTGGCCTCCTCTCTGGTCGATGTTGTGTCGGGAAGAGTTTTGTCGGTTTTTACGGGTGGTTCAAGACTATCGTTCTCATCGGGACCTTCCACGCTGTCCAGCCACTCCTGTAGACTACATGGAAGGACCTTGTGCCTCAGTCCAAGAAGAGTTCGCTTCCTGTTGCGAGCCTCATGTTTGGCGTATTGCGCACGAATATCGGCGTTGACGGCCTTTCTCCAGTCGCCGATGCTGAAGCCAGAAACGGTAGTTCTGCCAGTATCTTTTACCAGCGCGTCCCACTCGGCCAGGAGCTCTTGACTCAAGTTTTCGGCTGGCTCCCATGTGGCATCGCAAAGTCGAAAGTCGGACCATTCGATAAGATACTTTTTCACACCTGCAATCTTGGCCTCGGCAAGTATTTTGGTGACGGTCCATTCGACTTGCGAGCGCGATTCTTCCGACGTAGATGACAAACTCACGTTGTCACTGTCGTAAATCGAGTCATCTGACATGCCAGATGAATCCGACGAGTCTCTTCTCATGGACATGGACAACGTTTTCGAGCAAGTCTGCGGCAGCGGGGACTTTGATGTCGATTAGAACTTGGCAAATGGGTCAGGATCTTTTTGCGGAGACGGCGTGCATGACTGATCAGTGATCGGCCGGCAGAGTGTTGCTGGCATCCATGAATCTCTGGTACCGGAGAGCTGAAGAACTGCTATTCAATAGAGTGGACTGCCGATGGAAGAATGTTTTTTGCATGCCCTCATCTTGGCCGTGGAGTAGGTATTCGACGAGAGCAGCCGAGGCGAGACACGCGCGGCTCGCATCCTGGTCCGTCCCCATTTCCAGTTGGAACTTGGCGCGCTTCTTCACCACAGGGACGCACCGTGCGACTCGCGAGACGCGAACGCACTGTATCGGATCTGATTGCCACCCGCCGCATATGTACATCTGATACATCATACAATACAGCCCGAGCGTTGGCCCCAGCTTCAAGTAGGTAGGTATTTGGGTTACGGAGTAGAATAGAAGTCTTAATCAATTTACAGTGCTTCTACCTGGAGGTTGCGAGATGGCAGATCATTCACGTGTTCCTTGCGCCCCCAATGCTTCTTTGAGCCATAGGGGGTTCAAACTTCAGAGCCTGTCCATCCACCGTGTGTAACTTATTAGACGGGTGGCTTGGTGCGGCTCTGGCTTGGTGAGCTTGTGTTGTCTCAGAGCTTCCCTTGTTCCTTCGTTTGCACTACATACGGACTCCAGAGTACATAATAATAAAGACTTACAAACTCAAACTCAGGATTAATCGCCCAGAGTGTACCAATCAGCCGTCGCCGATGCGCGAGCCACAGCGGCTAGGTACCGAGTTACATACCCGATAGGTACCTAGATGTGGCTCGACTATGTACCTATCATTAGGTACTTTAGGTACATAGGGATCTCCTAGAGTATTGGCAATTGCGGAGTGCCAAGTTCCAACGTTGTAACTTGCAGGCTGTAGTGAGGGGTACTGTGTACAGTGTAGCCTGGTACCTAACGCATAGGTACCTACCTAGGTACCTAGTGTGGATAGCCGGGAGCGGTCGCCGGTGCATGACCTGGGCCCTGAGAAGAGCAACGACAACTCGATCAATTGCCCATTTGATGGTAACTCTCCCCTCCACAACTGCACCCACAACACCACCCACTCTCTATCTACCTCACGGCCGACGGCATCCCGCACGACGACCCAACCGCCTTGCGACTCCCTTCGATCGAGCGTCTTGAATTTCCGTTGTTGAAGCAGGCTTCCCCTTCGACAGCGTCACCATGGCTAACGACGAATATGATGTACGTGATGGCCCTCTCGCAAGCTCTCGGTCTAGTCTCGGGATCGCTAACCGATGGCGCTCCGCCTCCTTCTCAACAGTTTCTCTTCAAAGGTATCGCTTCTGTCGCAAACAGCCGCCGAGCGCGCATAGTCACATCACCCAGTGGAAGCACACTGACACCTCCCCCAACCAGTTGTTTTAATCGGAGATTCCGGTGTCGGAAAGTCGAACCTTCTCAGTCGGTTCACGCGTAACGAGTTCAATCTGGACTCCAAGTCTACCATCGGCGTTGAGTTCGCCACCAGGTCGATCCAGGTCGATTCTAAAACCATCAAGGCGCAGATTTGGGATACTGCTGGACAGGAACGTTACCGCGCTATTACCTCTGCCTACTACCGCGGCGCCGTTGGAGCCCTGCTTGTCTACGATATTAGCAAACACCAAACTTACGAAAACGTCACCCGATGGCTGAAGGAGCTGCGGGATCATGCCGACGCCAACATCGTCATCATGCTCGTCGGAAACAAGAGCGATTTAAGACACCTTCGAGCTGTTCCCACGGAAGAAGCAAAGGCTTTTGCCAGTATGTGCGACCGGCCCTGGGGTCTGTAAAAGACAGCGCGAGTACCTGCTAACGTTTTGATACTTAGGCGAGAACCACTTGTCATTCATCGAGACGTCAGCTTTGGACGCCAGTAATGTCGAGCTCGCCTTCCAAAACATCCTGACGGGTACGAGTCCCTCTCTCTAACCCAACCCCCTCCTATGATGTAGTGTCTGACAGCCTTGGGCCATTACAGAAATCTACCGGATCGTATCTAGCAAGGCTCTCGAAAGCGGTGACGGTGCTCAGGCCACCATTGGTGCTGGCACAAACATCTCTCTCAGCAAGCCTGCTGATGATGAGGCTTCCAAGAGTGGCAAGTGCTGCTGAATGACGCTGCACAGGCCGCCGGAATTCATTGCTGGGCTGATCTCGAGCAATGCACGTCACGTGTGAAATGGGTCTTCTGGCCCAGGACGGAGCACATGAAGATTGGTGATACGTCTTTGTCCATTCTTAGAAGGCGGTGACACTTTAACTTTCTTTTTTGTTCTTTGTTTGCCGTAATGGTGGCTGGGCCTTTGTGTCGCAGGCAACCCTGCGGGAGGCACTGTGCCTCTGCATGTGTCCCAGATGAATATATCCTTTAATGATCCTACACTCTTTGCGGCATCTCTCCTGGTCTCTTTGAGGTCAGTAGAGCAAGGACCGGCCCATACATCAAAGAAACGAACGATTGCGATCTAATTTGCCTGATGCGTCGTCATCGTGCAAATTTATGTCCTCCAGACATCAGGGGCAATTTGCGGAGGAGGCCAGGAGATCAAGTATGTACATACGTAATTACAGAGTGTACCAACAACAACATCAACAAGTGAGCTGTGTCTTTGACTCTTTGCTCCGTACCTGGTAGGCTGTAGCTAAGATGTGGAGCCTGCAGGCTGCGATGCCGTTGGTCCAAATGCTGTCGCGCAAAAGATCACAGCCTTATCGATAAGCACCAGTCGATTTACGGACCAATTTTTTTCGCCCGGCACATGCGCCTTACTCAATAGGTGTCTGTCTTTGGATTGCAACTCTCACACTTTGCCTTCCTTCTTCAATCTTCCCAATTTTCTTTAACCAGCATTGTACGCGCGATTTCAGCAAATATGGCTTCCGTCTATAAGTCATTGTCGAAGAACGATGCACAAAAGCCCTCAGTGGCCAGCGGTGGCATCAAGAAAAATAAGCAGCGAGTCCTGATTCTCTCGTCTCGCGGCGTGACGTACAGGTTCGTGTGATTTTCCTTGTGCTGCGATTCATTTCGATCTGGTCCTAATGACTATGTCTTCATGCAGACACCGACATCTGCTGAACGATCTTGCCGCCATGTTGCCGCACGGTCGCAAGGACGTCAAATTCGACTCCAAGTCAAAACTGAACGAGCTTAACGAACTTGCTGAGCTGTATAACTGCAACAACGTGCTTTTTTTCGAAGCCAGAAAAGGAAAAGATCTCTATATATGGCTCAGCAAGGTCCCCAACGGCCCTACTATCAAGATGCACCTTCAAAACTGTGAGGATAAAACAAATGTGGGATGATGTGGCCTCACAGCTTCCGCTAACTAGTCCCCGCGCAGTGCACACAATGGAAGAGCTGCATTTCACCGGAAACTGCTTAAAAGGATCTCGACCGATCTTGTCGTTCGACGCCGAATTCGACACGCAACCGCATTTGCGACTCATCAAGGAAGTCTTCCTACATACCTTTGGAGTACCTCAAGGCGCTCGAAAGTCTAAGCCCTTCATCGATCACGTAATGGGATTCAGCATAGTCGATGGGAAAATCTGGGTGCGAAATTATCAAATCAGCGAAGAAGAAGCCTCTCTAGTGCAGTCCGGCGATGCTGAAGAAGGGAGCAAGAAGTCAAAGAGTTCATCGACGAAAGCCGCCGCCAACACGGAAATCAAGTTGATTGAAATCGGTCCCCGATTCGTCTTGACGCCTATAGTCATTCAGGAAGGTTCATTCGGCGGCCCAATCATCTATGAAAACCGCGAGTTCGTTTCGCCCAACCAGGTTCGGTCCGATGTTCGGAAAGCCAAGGCCTCCAGACACAACGCCAGGGTGGAGCAGAGCGTAGGAAGAATGTCGAAAAAGGGCGAACTGGGACTGCGCTCAAGTGGCGGCGTCCGGCCTGCCAGGGACGACTTGGATAAGAAATCTGTGTTTGCGTAGTCAATGGCGAGGGGCAGTAATGGGACAAGAGAGAGAAAGAGAAAATGAAAGAGAGACAGAGTATCTGGATCCGACGCGGCGCTGGGGTTTGTTGGCCATTGCTTTCGTCAAAGCGGTTTGCGAGGCGGAACATGCGGCGTTTACTGTAATTTTTGTACTCAAACTTCATTTGAACTTCACAACGGTACTTCACGATGTTGTCTGACGAATGCACTACGAAAGTACTGCGCACTGAATGCAGTAGAATCAAAGACTTCTAGGTGAGGGCCCTCCATGTTTGTGATCGGGAGAATGGAGGCCGTCGCATAGAAACCTCCTCATCCAGGAAGATAGCAGTATGTAGGAAGTACCCATGTACCCATGTACCCACCACGGCTGACTGGTCAGTCACCACTGAGTCCTGACCAGTGACCACGACTTCACCAGTGGTTGACTGGTCACTGGTGATTGGTGTTGAGGATAACCATTGGCTAACCGCACCAAGGTTGTAACTTGTAGACAGTTCCTGTACCGTCACATTGTTATGATTACCTAGTCGAGGGACTCGAAGCTAGGAACTGTGCTGGTATTTAATGAGGGCACTTTCATCGGTCTCAACACCCTGTTTCTTCAACCTTTCACTTTCAATCATTGCCATGGCTTCACCAGCTGGGAGCGACTCAGGGAGAAGAATGGGACTTCTTCCTCGCTCATCTTTGCCCTCAATTTCTCTGAGCTCAGTCTGCCCTCGATCCAGCCCCAACGCCGGGGTCGCCAAACAGTAGTTCCCCAAATTGCGCACTCCGTTTATTTCTTGAGTAATTACGAAACCATTGCGGAAAGCAGAGGCTGCGATATTGCATCGGGCGTCCTGAAACTTGCCATCAACTTGTCGGCTGAAGCTCGCAGTCGTTCCCACCTTCGCGACCGCGAGAAGATACCTGCTTGATATATCCCAGGAGGCCACAATTACAAGGTGGTGTGTGAGCTGCCGTTAACGGCAACAAGAAACTGAACATCACTTCCTTCGTACCGCCACGAGGTTCTCGAAATTCATCATGTCTGTCCAAACATGTACGTTGGCCTGTCTCGCATTTGACGTGTGCTATTCTGACGGTGATGAGATCATATTGATGTAGTGCTGTCTCGAGGTTGATCTTCATTCGAGCTTTCGTCTGTATTATTTTTCTCAGGGCACACAACAACAAGAGTCTTGAGGTGTGCACCGCAGGAATAGTGTTCAATCAACTGCCACAAAGACACACCAAACCTCAAAGTCATAAATCACCACACAACGGCAAACCAGTGAGAGCAGAGTGGATTGAAGCACATGCTGAATACGATTACTTCCCTTCTTCTTGGCACTTTCAACTGAGGCTACCTCAAAAGACTCCTGTCGCTACAAAATCGCTACTGAAAATGGCAGCGCCGCATGGACATTACTCGCGTCTCGCAAGCTTATCCATCGAAATTCTCCTCGAAATCTACCAGCATTTGGACTTGCATGCTATCTTTAGACTCTCCATCTCAAACACCGAGTTCTACCACTTTTTTCAACGGCACAAGATTAAGATTATGCTTCCCGTTCTGCAACGGGACTTTAGTCCCTTTGACGAGTTTTTGCAAGCATTCACAGCGTCTGCTGGTGATGTTGCCGATGGCGGGCAGTACAAACCCCGAACGATTGTCTTCAAAAGATTTGCAGGTGATGCAGGCTTGGTTCTGAGTGGGAGAGCCCAAGTTCCTGCGGCATCTGGCGATGTACGCCGCCCTAAAAGTTTGCACGTCAGCAAAACCTCCACTACGCCCAACATGTCTCAAACGTCAGCCCCCGCCGTCTTTTTGACAGAGAGAGATATTCCCGGCCTACTTAAACATTGCCGGATTGTACGCGAGTGGGAGGATCTGTTTCCCCATATGCGATGGTATCATCAACCTGAGGACTGTCGACTGCTTCGTCCCCATGAGCGAATTCGTTTCCGAAGAGCTTTCTATCGATGGTGGATGTACGGAGTTCATTTCCACGGGGACTCTCCCAGGCCACGAGTTGGTCATCCAGAACCTGGCGTGGACGATGTACGCACGAGTCAAATGCGCTACCACTCAACAGCTGAGCTACTCGAGTTGATGGATCTGCTAGAAACCGTCAAGGATGTCATCGTGCAATACATCTGTCCGCGTTTGGACCCGACTTGGCAACAAGTGAGTTTTCATTGCTAGCCAAGCTCCATCATACCAATCATCGTGCTAACTCAAGGCTTTAGCATCTTGTGCAACCCACGTTGATAGGGCCCACAAGCCGATGCTACTCCCTGATCACGAGCTGGAACGACCAAAGCCGCTGGAGTCGTATTGTGAAGACATACGCCAAATTGAGTCCAGAGACTTTGCTGTATTATTTCAACAATATCTACAGCTATCCGCGAAAACGGCTCTTGACCGAAATTCGGCTCGGACACCCCAACTTTGTCTTTGATCAAGAGTCGACGCAGATTGCTCTGCGGTGCGCACTAGACGAACGGCACTGGCTGGAGGACAGGGTCTATTTGGCAGACCATGGGGGCGGAGGCATCCCCGACTTTGACGACACACGTGATGGAGATCGCGATAGGCTGCAAAGTGATGGGAGTCCTGACGGCCTACTGCCGAACGGGTCCAAGTTTGTTGCCTCGCAATCGCGATACTCTCCTAGAGGGGATGATGGGTCGTCCTTGGACGATTGGGCAGTTGGCAGACGTTGACTTTACGTTTCCCCGCATGTGCTGGCTGGAGGTGTCTGACTTGATGGCAGGCTAGGTAGTGTGGTGTTTTGGTGTCCAAGCATGTGTTGGGACAGCCATGGCCCAGGAGGAATAGGTAGGACATTGTAGGTAGGGCATCGCAAGTGGAACAACGTGTGGAAGATCAAGTAGGTAGCGAAAGAAGTACATATTTGAATAGATGATCAGTCTCGAGCGGCGCAAATGAAGCATGTCGCACATACCTACATATCATTGATTGGCGCGAGGAACCGTGCGCTCATTCATGTGTAATAATCAGATTCGTAGCGGTCCCTAATAATACCTAAGCCAGCAGTTGCCCACAGCTGGCACAGCCTGCAACAGCGCTCCCGCGGTGGGGTCACGAAGTGTCAATTCCAATTGCGCCGCCAGTCAACCTTCAACCTTCACTCAACCTCCCTCATCATGGCCCGATGCCAACTGGTCCGTCGCAGCATTTGAAGCGCCTTCAAAGATCTACATATGCAACCACGCGCAGACGCGGAAACGACTCAAATCCACACGAGCCAGCTCCAAAGCTTCCCCTGAAGCAGCTCGCGGACGCCCCGTCCTGCGCCAGCCCGTCCCGACTCCCTAAGGGCCAAATAAGACGGTCAAGCTGAGAGGCCCGTTCTGCTTCTGCCTGGGGTCGCCCATACTCGCACGGGCTGTCGGGCTTGCTATTTCCGTTGCTCGGAGGGAGAGTCGCTGGCTGCTTGCATGCATGTACATGTGCTATTGCGACTTCTCATTGGCAAACAAGCAACATCTGGATTCGAGGTGAGCCGGCTTGCGCCTGACCGGGTAAACTCAGAACAGTAGTGTGTGGCCCTTCTTGGCTACATTGCTGGGCCTCTATCAGGTAAGTCATACTCTAGTTTATTGTCATGCTGGAGGCTTGCGAGTACTGTCATGGCTATCTCACTTCTCATGAGAAAGGGCCTTTTCTGGTCTGTAGTCTTTTGTTTCGTCCCCGATTGTCCACGGTACACTCTTGATGGAGACGTGCTTTTTGCCAGCAGACTTTCTAGCTTGGGAGGCTGTCTATGATTTATCGGGCTATATTCTGCGTCTTCATAATACATATCGAACGAGTACTGATGCAAATTGTCGTTCCAAGCTGATGCTCGTAGTCTAGTTTTTACTGTGCCTGTGGTATCAACACACCTGGCCGAGAAAAAGGCCTTCTGGACGTTGTCAACCTGCCCAAGGTCGATTTTACTGTATCAGTCACGCTCTTTACCTTGGCTTTTTTTTTTTTGGTGTGTCGATGATTTGATGCCTTGAGGTCAAGCAATCAGGTAGTTTTGAACATCGCGCAGAGATGGACATTGAAGATCATCACATGCGAGATGCCGAAGAAGCAAATGGCTTTGGTCCAAGCTCCAGCAATGGAGCTGAAGATGATGATGACACAGGTTCTGAGCGTCTTGTTTACGAGGACGAAAAAGGCCACGATCTCCAGGAGTTAGCCCTGGAGCAGTTACGGAGGCGAGGCCTTCTCCCTACCGGCTGCTGTTACGATGATCGCATGAAACTCCACATGAATGCTGACTTCAGTCCGAACGCACACCATCCCGAGGACCCAAGGCGTATTCATGAGATATTCAAAGCTTTCAAAAAAGTCGGTCTCGTCTACACGGGTCCGCAGGCGGAGCTCCCCAGGATTCTCAAGGAATGTCCAACGCGATACATGTGGAGGATACCTGCGCGTCCAGCAACACGCGAGGAAATCTGCTTAGCGCACTCCACAGAGCATCTGGCTTGGGTTGAGCGTCTGGAGACTCTCAGTACAGCAGAGCTTCGTGAGCTGACAAAACAATTTGATCAAGGTCGCGAGTCCTTGTACGTTGGGAGTATGTCATATCCTGCAGCGCTTCTATCCGCTGGTGGTGCCATAGATACCTGCAAGAACGTCGTGACTGGCCAGGTGAAGAACGCATTTGCCGTCATACGGCCGCCAGGCCACCATGCTGAGTCTGATGCCCCCATGGGTTTCTGCTTCTTCAACAATGTGCCAGTCGCCGTCCGTGTCTGCCAGCAAGACTACCCGGGCATATGTCGCAAAGTGCTCATTCTTGACTGGGATGTTCACCACGGCAACGGCATTCAGAACATGTTCTATGACGATCCCAATGTGCTCTATATATCGATTCACGTCTACCAAAACGGGGAGTTTTACCCAGGAAAGCCCCCGAATCCAGAGACACCAGATGGAGGTATTGAAAACTGTGGCGCAGGCGCTGGGGTAGGCAAGAACATCAACATCGGCTGGCATGACCAAGGAATGGGTGATGGCGAATACATGGCAGCTTTCCAAAAGATTGTCATGCCCATCGCCAAGGAGTTCAACCCCGACCTAGTTGTCATCTCTGCGGGGTTTGATGCGGCAGATGGAGACGAACTGGGTGGATGTTTTGTAACGCCGCCTTGCTACGCACACATGACGCACATGCTCATGTCTCTTGCGGATGGGAAGGTAGCTGTGTGTCTCGAAGGTGGTTACAACCTTACCGCCATCTCAAACTCGGCGGTTGCCGTGGCGAGAACTTTGATGGGTGAGCCGCCTCCCAAAATGGCAATTCCCAAGCTGAACAAGGAGGCTGCCAGGGCACTTGCAAAAGTCCAGGCATATCAAGCTCCGTACTGGGAATGTATGAGGCCTGGTATCGTGGATGTTCCCTCGATGCACTCGCTGCAAGCTAGTCGCTTGCATGACGTTATTCGTAACGCTCAGCGGCAGATGCTCCAGGAAAAGCATAACATGATCCCATTGTATGTCCAAAGAGACCACTTATACAAGTCATTTGAGAACCAAGTCCTTGTTACCCCCTTATTACATGCTTCGAGGAGACTGCTCGTCATTATTCACGATCCGTAAGTTCTGTCTCAGGGGGAGGTGTGATTCTTTTACTTTTATTTCCTCTGGAAATAGTGAGAGGCTCGGATTTGATATCGATACCGCATCACCAGACAGATGCGACATATTGCTTACATGGACCTTTTTAGACCCAGATTGCTGGCACAATCGGATGTGGTTGATTGTGTGCTGGAACCACACAACGCGTGGGTGGTGAGTGACAAGTCAATTCCATACAATCTGACCGGACGCTGAAACGAGACTTAGGTTGATGGCGTGACTCAATACATTGACTGGGCAATTAGCCAAAAGTTCGGTGTCATGGACGTTAATGTCCCGGCTTACACCACCGGGGAAGAGGTATGTACTACTTTGAGACTTGGAAAGCTTTTGACAGAAACGAAATTTGTGCTGATTCTATACAGGATATGGACTCGTACATCCCAGGGTACAAAGACAGAGCTCTTCAGGACCAGATCCAGCAACTTGCGTGCTATCTATGGGACAATTTCCTGCAGTTGTATGAGACCGACGAGATCTTTCTCATGGGTGTAGGTAATGCCTACCTGGGCGTAAAGGCCTTGTTGATCAACCGAGGTACGTACAATAAGACGAAGAGTCCGGCCACTACCCATTTCATCACTAAACTGAGAGCGCTGCTGACTGTGGCCACAGACTGCAAGTCCAAGATTGCAGGTGTCGTCAACTATGTTACCGGCAACTTGCGACCCGTCAAATCAGATATTGATCCCGACCTATCCGCTTGGTACAAGGGAAACTCCAGGGTATACGTCGCCAGCGACCACGCCTGCTGGTCTGATCGAGATCTGACCAAGAAAGTGCAAAAGCGAAGATTCGGAACCGTGGTGCGCAGCCCAAAACTCAGCCTCAACGAGATGATGCAAGAGCATGCAGACCAGGCCCAGGAATGGATCTTGGCGCGGACCTCGACGGCAAGCCAGGGTGAGACGACCGAGGATGATGACGATGAGATAATTATTCCTACAAGCCGTAAAAGGAATAGGGGACGTGCCTGAGTCGAGTCATCTTATGTTAAACCTCCTTTTCCTGAGTTTGTCTTTCTTCGCCAGACTGTTCTGGCCAGATGCATGTTCGGACAATGGTGCTTAGGATTGATGTAACGCTAGCGTTAGTTGCTTTGGCTTGCCATGAGCCGTGCTGGCAGTCGGGGGTTCGCGCTTTCTAGGCTTTACTGTTCGATTTTGGAGACATGTTCTTGACAGTTTAGGTTTTCCTGCATCCTTCTTGTTCCAACTATAAGTACTTAGACTAATTATACCATTCACAAAGATGGAGACGAGATTGCTTTGAGGAATTGCAGCTTGTTTTGAACAGTGATTGTGTGACGGCCCTGCAATATCATGGATGTTCAGTCATCGTCTATGCTACACATTGACCGATGTATTAAAACGCCCGCTCCTATTCTAGGTATGTACATTGTACATACATTAGGTAGAAAGCTCCTCACCGAGTCCTCAAGGCTCATCAGGGACTCAAAAATGGACCAGCTAACCTTTCCTTTTCATTGGGGCCCGTACCGGTCACACAAGTTCCGAGCATTGAAGTTTCAAGTGAGACAGTCTCTAGGGTGTGCCATGTCACGCGCACAGTGTTAAAGAGGGAGTGATGAAGCCACGCACTGTAGCGACACCCAGCGTTTTGCCGGTGCTTGGCGCCTGAAAGATGCATAGGCAATGCAGCAAGCTCCTCGAGTCGACGATCGCTCGCGAGCCGCAGCAAAGCCGGTTTGGTTTCATGAACAAAGTTCAATTGCTGTTTTTATCTTTTCTAACCATCGTGCCGCCGAGCACGTCCACGCCCGCCACAGAACCGCATATTACTTGACCATGGAGCGCGATCGAGATGCGCGGGGCCGAAGGTTTGTTTCCATCTCCCTTCTGTTGCTATTCCCTCCTCCGGCTGTTGTCGTCGCTGCGGTTGTTGTCATGAATTCTAAATCGCATTCCCATTCAGGTACAACGATGGCGAGGTCGTTCGCTACGGCGCAGGAGAATCATGGAGACCTACCCCCCGAGGCGGTCCCCCTGGTGATCGATCCCCCCCTCCCCGCAGACCAAGGAGTCCTGTCCGTGAGAGGCCTAGGAGTCCTTCTCTTCGGGAGAGGCCCAGAAGCCCCCTCCGTGACAGACTGAGGAGTCCGCCCCCTCGAGACCGGCCTAGGAGTCCTATGCGAGATCGACCACGCAGTCTCATTAGAGACAACAGGCCAAGGAGTCCTGTTAGAGACAGAGAAAGACCACCACGGAGTCCGCGACTCGCACGAAGTCCCCGTCCAAGGAGTCCCGTCATCGCCAGTTCTGATAGCTACGTGCCTGGCCGGTACCCCCCTCGACGACGGTCAAGAAGCGGGCCCGGAGATCGATTTCCGCGGAGAGAACGATCTCGCGAAAGAGACAGTCCGCCACGGAGGAGAGAGCGCACGCGGACCCCCCCGCCGCTACCTATACGCCGGTCACCTGGACCACCGCGGCGCAGTGTGTCGAGACGAGGCTCGCCTGTCCGTGACATGAGGTTTGAGAGGCCTCGCTCGCCGCCACGTCGGGACTGGGAGCGTGTGAGGGAGCAGGAACGGGGATGGGATAGGGATCGCGTGAGGGACAGGGATCGTGGGTTAGAGAGACGCGATGACAGGTTGGTGTTGCTCCCGAGATTGACGCATCCCAAACGTTCATACCTCTCAAACATTCACACATCACAAGCTTCATGCATCTCAAGATTCACACATCCCGACGACCTATACGACCCAAGGATTCATACATCCCGAAAAAATCATGAGTCCCGAAGGTTCCTGGGTCCCGAAGATTCATATATTTCCAAGTTCCATGCATATTCTTTAACCAAATGTTATGGCTCCAGGCTAACTCAAGAAATTTTACTCTTCGACATCCTAGGCGGAGATCGCGCTCACCATTTGTCCGAGAACGACGCGACAGAAGTCCCCCGATGAAATCCCCGCTCATAGCGTCTCGCGGAGCATCGTATCGGCCTCGGTCTAGATCACTGAGCCGAGGTCGATTAGGCGAGCGATACCAGCCATATAGACGAGGGACACCGATTCGAGAGTCGGGTCTCTCTTCCGCCATTACATCCCAGCCCGCTTCTGAGAGGGCCTCGCCGCGGCCTAATTCCATCAAGGCGCGCTCACCGCTGCCCTCCCGGGAACAGTCTCCCCATCGGACCACGGCCTCTGGCTCTGCTAGTATCAGAGGCACGCCTCGTTCCGGCCCTCTTGATGCTCCGTCCGCGGCTAGATCACCACCCCGCGGTCCAGCCGCCCTCAGAGGTGCTCCTTCCGCAGCTGCTGGAAGTCGGAGCTTATCCTCAGCCGTGTCATCCCCTGCACCTACCGTCGGCTCTGTCCGACATCCGCCCACCCCGGGCCGTGCAGATGCTCACAGCCCGACAAACCCTCCCGCTGGTCCTCGAGGCTACGTCCCGCCATCAAGAGGTGGAAGCTTCCCCCTACGCATGAGCGGCCGACCAACATGGGCCCAGCAATCGTCTCGCCAAATGTCAGGCCCGTCCCCCTCGCCCACCACTCCCGGCGGACCTGGCAGCATCCCGACCGGCCCCCGTGGCTCGCAATCCGCTGCCAGCGCCGCCGGCGGCTCCTCCACACCCAACACCTCAGCCAGGCCCTTCAACCCACCCACTGGTCCCGCCTCGCAACACAGCAGCGGCAGCGGCCCAAGACAGACCCTCGCCCAAGGCCTCCTCTCCACGATGCAACCCCTCATCCCTGGCGGGAAACTCGATCCCTCCATGACGCCCCTCGCCTGGGGCGTAACGCGGGACCTAGAGCCGCACTACCGAAAACTGCGCGACGAGGAAGAGAAGATACGAGACGAAGTACGGCACCGCCGAGAGCGGCTGCGCAAATTTCTGTGGATGTGGAATAGGCTTGAGCGGGAATCTCGGGCGTGGGAATTGAGGAGTGATTTGAGTGATAAGAGTATGAAGAAATTGGCGGGGGAGGGGATTGGGGGGGCGGCGTTTTAACTTTTTGACTTGAAAGTTTTGGCTTTTGAGTTACGAGTTATGAGTTATGAGGGGGATATGCATACCTAGTGTGCGAGATCATGCTACATCGGGAAGTGTGAGTAACCACTAAGGGGATAATGAAGGATATCATAAGGGGAGGGCTCTGCGCGACGGGGGGTGGTGGCGTCGAGTAGGCATACGGTGTTTTTGCATTTTGGCTTGAAACAAGAGGCTATCCCAGTGGTTTATTGTATTTTTTCTTTCAAGGGAGCGGGGTGGCGCAATGGAGTCGGGGGGTTATGGTAGTGAGAGGATCCGTGTATCTGATACATACCTATTTATGTATTCATAAATGGACAGGCTTTCTTCGTTTCCTTGTCCCTTTTTGGAGAGTTGCTATGGGGGGAGGTTTTACTTAGTGAGGGCTTGAGAACCTTTGATGAGGAACCCTCCAAGTAATGAGTATTGCGCTGTGATATTGTGAGGATGGGCACCGTGGGTGAAAGATTATGGCTTTGATGTGGTGGAATGGTGGAAGCAAAAGTCGGCTTCTAAGAGGAATAATTCTTCTGCGGGGAGTTCACACACAAGGGAAGTGGAGAGGGGATAGGACCAGGGAGGTACCTAAAGAAAAGGAAACTTTGGAAGAGAGATGTGCTACTTTCATTGCAAGCTCCATATGTTCGTGTATGATTTTGTCTTCATTCACTCGTCATCATCACATCCTGTGTGCTCTCTGTGGAAGTGGCCACAGAATTGGAAACGTACATGCATCCTATGTGTGCCTGAAACAGCACACAAAGTCAACACAAAGCATCAAACCGAAAGAAGAAGAAACGACGTTCTTGTCTGTCTTCCCGGTCGTCCCTTCAAAAAGTCGTGGCATTGTACAACCACGTCATCAACGTCGTCTTGTGCGGAACAGAACCCTCCCCCGCATGAATCAACACCTTGGGCCGACAGATGGAGCGGAGCGCCATCTTCTTGCCCCCCTCGACTCTCTCGACGAACAATCCCGGCGCAATATCAAAAAGGTACTTGGTGTGCCGCCGGACAGTACACTCGGGTGATGTGCCCGACAAATCCATGGTACGACCTCCATCAGCTAGGTTGGTACACTCATAGACCTCGAGGCGCGAGCTCGCCGTTTTGAGAGGCCATTTCAGCCAGAAGAAGTTGATGGACGTGTGAAGGCCGTGCGCCAGGTCAGCGGCCGGCTGCACAATGGCCTTGTGCAGAGAAATCTGCAACTCAAGGGTCGGTATCTTGGGAAGAAGGACGGCGAGATAGGAAGCGAGATCTTTGGCGAGGAGGTGGACGTATGCGTCGCGGCGAGAGCGAAAGGACTTTTGGGAGCAGAGCGCTGTGAGGGTTTCGCTTCTCCATTCGCGGCAGCGTTCTACATCTATAGAAGGGGTTAGTTAGATGGGATGGGTTTTATGTATGTTTGAACGTAAGATGTGCATGTACAAATGTGCGTATACACAGATGAAAATATATTCATGTCTACCTGGAATGTGCAGAATCAAGAGTATAGAAGTATGGAGACGTCCGCGCTGCCACATCCACACACAAGGGGCATCCGCGCACCAAGGTATCATATGAAAGACATCAAAGACATGCTCTTCAAGACAATGAAGCAAAGACAAGGAAATGGTCACATACCTCGCGTCTTCCCCATAGCCGTCTCAATCCCCAGAATCCACCCCATGGTCGCCTCCTCAAATCCCTCCTCCAGCGGACAGTAAAATGGCTTCGAAAACAACCCTAGCCAGAGGTAATACATGATCGCCGCAACAACATGGTATTCCTCCCCTCCCGAAACCGCCAAGCACCGCTTCCCCGGCTCGCGCAGCAGCGACAAAAACCGCGCGGTCTGCTGCGCCGGCGGCTTCTTGAACTGTCCTGCCGCTACGGCGTCGCACATCTCAGGCAGTCTGCTTTCCACCCATCGCTGAACTTTGCCGCATAGCGCCTTGTACGCCTCCCGGGCCTCGGATTCGGTGAGATCCTGCGGCGGGAGCGGCCGTGGGTGATGCGGGCGCGAGGTATGGTCGCCAGTCTGGTGCGGCGGTAGCTGAGCTTTTAGATGGAGAGTTTCCCGCGCGAGTTGTTCCAGCTTCCGGAGGAGGCGCGCGTTTTCGGCTTCGGCTACTTCGAGCTCTTTTTGGCGGCAGTCTAGGACGCGCTCGGTGAAGTGGCGGAGGGTTCGCTCTTCATTGAGTTGCTCTTGGATGGACTTGTGGGTGTCGGTTTGGGGGGAGGGATCTTCGGCCATGGGGGCCTATGTGTGAGTGTGTTTTCTTCCTTTTGTTCTGTTGTGTGGGGATGTTGTTCGGTCTTGGTGAAGTAGGTAGGTAGGTAGCTCAATGCTGTTCTTGTCGTGTTGGTCCTTCGCCGTCGTGAGTGTCTTGGATTCGTATGAGTGGGTGGAGAGAAGATGTGCCGAGAGTTCTGTTCAGGACTCTGTTTCCCTTTGGTCCTGCTCTTTCTTATGAGTCTCTCTTTCTCCGTGAAAAGGCGTATTTAAAGCGCCACAAGTCAAGATCAGAAAAGTCTTGTTATTTAATCTCAAAGCTTCACGAACTTGTGTTGGCAAAGTCTCCGTATCCGCACAAGACATGTTTCAGCCCCGGGGAGGACCTTGCGATGGGTTGGCAATGGGTATTGAGCTGATGTACATATCAAGTGAACAAGAGTCGAGGAGTCCGAAACGGGAATGAGCGCGGGAGTAATCGGGCACACATGTACATATGTACATATCATTAGGCATGGTATGTTTCTCTCATCCCTTCTTTGTTCCAACTCGACAGGACAAACAACAACGACGACGACAACAACAACAAGACACACGCTTAACCTCTTTAATTCTACTCCCCTCCTTCAGCTCTACGCTCCAATGACTCTCTGATGGATGAACAACGCACCGGTTCGGGGCTGTCTTTTTTGGGCAGCAATGCTGCATTATCGGCCCACTGCCCTGCCAAGCAGTCCACAGGCGGTTCGGTGTAACAGGTTGCATGAGTGAGGCCCAATCTGTGTCTTCAGTCCTCACCCTGCACCGGTCATCTGAACTGCCTCCTGCCGAACTAGAACGGCTGCAGGTATTTTACGTGATATTTTTGTCTACGGCTGCAACGTTTTCGGTGTTTGATGCTCCTTGTTGCATCTGTGAACATTGAACGTGCGGGCGATCTTGAGCCGAGGGAAGCCACTTGGCACTCATGTCCCTTTTACGCACGACTTCACTCACTCACCCACTCACACTCAATCGCACTTCCGAGGATAATGACACAGTATGCATGCAGAATAGGCGCGGTGAATTGAGAACACATGCATCCTTCTTGCATCTTGCCTTCTCGCTCATTCGATCGCTTCTCTACATTTCTCTTGGCAGAAACGCGCATGGCATAGGTAGTTCTCAATGGCAACCACATCGCATCAGTCTTTCTCGTAAACAACAATGGACGACCGCAGAATCATTGTCTCAATCGACTTCGGTACCACGTACTCGGGAATAGCCTGGTCGGAATCAACCCGGGTAAGCAGAAATGCACCAAGTCTCGCCATCACAATCTAATTTCCCACCTCGGATGTGTCGGGCCAATGCCTAATTACGTCCATGTAGCCTGACATTCAGCACATCATCTCGACATGGCCGGCACCAGAAGGCCCGCGAGATAGCCTCAAAGTGCCGACGGAGCTGCGACGAGTAGCCACGGGATGGCAATGGGGCTTCCAGATCCCCGAAGACGCCAAGCGCTATCGCTTCTTCAAGCTCAAGCTCGACGAGCCCGACACGGCCAACAGAGATGGTGATACACCCTTGCAGCTCACCAAGATCTATCTCTCGTGCCTACACGACCACTTCATCAGCCTTCTGGAGAAGAGGTTGTCGCGGAGCGTCGTGGTAGAAACACCCATGGACTTTGTCGTCACTGTCCCGGCGATCTGGTCCAACACAGCCAAACAGGCCACCGAGCGGGCGGCCGCCATGGCAGGCTTCTGCGGGAATCGCAGAATCCATCTCATCTCCGAGCCAGTACGTGTGCTATACTTGTCCATCTCATCCTACGTCGTTTCGACACCGTGACGCCGTCATCCCCTCCTCAGTTAACAGCTGTCAGGAAGCAGCAGCGTTGTATACCATCAAACACCTCGGATCATCCGCCCTCAAATCTGGCAAGAAGTTTGTCATTTGCGATGCCGGTGGCGGAACCGTCGATCTCATCTCTTATGAGGTATCGCGAGCCGATAGCCTCGCCGTCCAGGAGGTCACCGAGGGCACAGGCGGCAAGTGCGGCTCAGCAATGCTGAACAAGAGATTTCGGCGGTTTCTGAAGCAGACCCATGGGGACAGGTACTGGACAAACGAGCGTCTAGTGCTAGCAATGGCGGAATTCGAAGCCGTGAGTATAATCTTTCCGTAGCTTCCTATCCAAACCTTGTTCTTTGGTCTTTTGTTGCGCCCCTTTTTCCTTGAGTGCGTAAAGACAATCCAGAAGAGGGTAAAAGATGGCAGCATGATGCATATGCCAACAATCTTGAAACCAGTACAAAAAAGACTTTACCCCCAAAGGTGACCCCCTCACCATCCGAGTCCACGAAAGCTTGGGCCTCGATCGCAACCGCTTCACCGTCCCGCGCAGTGAAATGATGACGCGCATCTTCGGCCCCATCACAAAAGACATAATTTGCCTCGTGCAAGAACAACTTTCCATGGTCGGCGACAACGTCGCTGCGGTGGTACTCGTGGGCGGCTTCGGCCAGAGCGCTTACCTCAGGGCGGAAGTCCAGGCAGCGCTGCCACGGGGTATGCCCGTCTTGCAGCCCAAGAATGGCTGGATCGCTGTCGTCAAGGGCGCGGCGATACATGGACTAGGATACTATTCTTCGAGTACTTCACCCAGCGTGATGCCTGTCCAGATTACTTCGAGGATTGCGCGGCGCTCATATGGGACGGGGTTGCTGGCATCGTATGACATGATGAGGCATGATCCGAAGGAGGCGTGAGTACCTTTCCTTTCTTTTCTCTGTTGTTCCCCTCCATCTTTTGCTCCCTTGTCAAGCGCGAATGTGTGCCCTGCCCCAACGCTCACGCGAAATCGTGCAAACAGAATTTGGTCCTCCAAAGAAGGCGAGATGGTGGTGTCAGAGATATGCTGGTTTATAAAAAAGGTTCGTCACCGCGTGTAAAGCTTCCGCATGGCTTTCCATCCCACAACTCAAACGCATCGTACCTCGTGTGTGTCCCGTTCCTAATACCGTTCCACCGGCAGGGCCAATCCTACCCAGAAGGCCTCTTCGCCGCGATAGACTATGGCATCGACATTCCCGTCGGCTGCGGCCCCTCCCCGCAAACCGAGATTGAGATTCTGTGCAGCGACGAGGCTGAACCCCCTGTGCATTGCACGTCGCGCACCCGGTGCATCGCCCGCCTGTCCATCGACCTGGATCGCATTCCCATGTCGACAAAGGTGGCCGCGGGCATCACACGCATTGGCGGCCACCGATATTACTGTCTCACGGGCGCTATTGAGGCGAGCTATGGCTCTGCCATGGTGAAATACAGAGTGAAGCTGGGAGGTAAGTGTCTGAATGCCGACATTAGTGTCCTGTCTTCCTCCTTTTTCTTGCAGTCCTCGTCCGCCATCTTTGTTTCCTTTCCACCCCTCCTCCTTTGACCTCCTTGCCCTTCACAACTCATGTTATGTTCGCATCGGCCCCCTTGTTTACAGATTCGCGCATGAACCGCAAATGGTAGAACCCAAAAGCTGACTCTCATGCTTGTTCGCTAAAGGCGTGACGCACGATGCACTTACCGTGCGCTATGAGCACGAGGACATGTGACAGTGGCACCGTGCAGAAAGAGACTTCGTGCGGGCTGCTATTGTACGAATGAAACGGATTTTCGATAGACGACTGTAGTGGACACAGATCTATGTTTATCTATGTGAGCATTTGTGTGCTCGTTTCTTGATGTAACGATATGCTAGGCACACGTACCTTCTTTTCACTCACTCATTTCTCTTCATCATTTTTTTCTGCCATAAAGTAGAGCACACTGAAATGCAAAACCGTTCCCTTTCTATGAACATACATACATCCTTCGACAGACAAACTCAGAATGGCAGGCCGCAGAACATGCCGTATGTGGTTACATAGGTCGAGGAGACCCATGGCCTAGGACGTACTCTGTATGTAGTAGGTACCTGCATAGCACAATCTGTTTGTCACAATATGTGAAGAGTTTTATGGCCGATCGATCGGTGGCCATGCTTCCATTCCAACCTCTGCGTGAAAGTAGAGATACACTTATATAACGACAGCCGACATGACTTCCGAGATTACTTTCTGAACCTTGAACTCCTCAAGCCCCGGGTCAAGGAGTCCGATATGACCGCTTTGCTTGAGTAGCGTTTGCGAGACTGACGAATCCGCTGCGCCCGTGGAGGCTGAGTTCAATTTGAGCATTTCAGATTAGGACTTTAGGCTTGACCCGTCGTGAATCTGAGTCACAGGGGAGAGTGTGACGCAATGAGTAGCTCGATTCGCACCTGATCGCGCACGGGGACAGGCAAATTCGAAGATGTATAAAGTTAACACCAGGGTAGCACGAAAGGTGTATGGGCTGCGTAGGCATATTTTGTGTTACCGCGCAAAAGCGGAATATTGTCACGTGTTGATGACTAATGCGCTGATTCCGGCGAACTGGTACAGTGGCACACGTAACATACTGTACCTTCTTCCTAGGTACCTATGCTGCACGCAGGAACACTTTCAAAAGTTCCAACAAGCTTCCTTATTACGGCCCCGTCAGAGAATGAAGAAATACATACATACCTTACGTATCGGTCGACAGGGTTAGAAACATGTGCACACGTGTGATTCCTGAATACTCGTGGGTGAAACGTTTAAAAAAAGTCACCCACGAGTAAATCCAATAAACCGAGGCGACGCAAAAGTCACGCGTTGCTCTGCTTCACAAATTGTCATTTCATTGTGGATACATGTACACCGTCACCTCAGAGACTACATGGTCTCGTCCTAGATTGTGCACTACTTTTACGTCGAATTTGCTCACAGATTTCATTGCTTGAACGGGCTTCTTGTTCATCGCGTGTCTGCTCCTTGTATGAACGATGTCCAGCTGGCCTTGCCATGTACTCTATCGACGCTGAAGCCGTGAGCCGTGAAGCAGATCACCGGTGGCTATTGCGTCGCTTTGAGGCATCCTCTAGATTTCCTCAGCATCTGCAATATAATACATCTCCATCTCCCGCTCCGGGGGAGCCGATATCTTCTACGCCACCGACAGCTGCCTTTTATAACAGGAACGCAACCTGCTGAACGACGTGAGTGGTGGGTACTGTAAGTGATCTATCATCTGGCGTAATCACTGCCCAGTGCCGTTTCCCTTGACGTGACAAAACATGAGAGTAGTACCTGCACTAGACGTATCGAAGTCCTTGAAAAAATACCGATTCAGCAGGTGCCAACAGGCTTGGTGAGTTTGGTTCTGTGCCCAGGTATATCAAGGTGCGTTGATGGGAACTTCAAACACCATGAAGGGCCCATGGAAAGGGTATCAAGGGTCGAAGATCCGAGCTGTCGACTCATTGTTGTTTCGTCGCTCTGTAGCGATTCGTGAACTGCATTTAGTGAATCGGTATTGTTTGAACTTTGTCCATGGACAAGTAGTAACAGGATGATGGACCATAACCCATGCACAGTGTATTGTTGCCCTGCGCCATCATCACGCTTGATCACGAGCGCAAGGTTCCCTAAAATCCATTGTAGAAACGCAAATCCAAAATTGATAGCGAGAATAACCGTGCTTTAACAAAAATAAAATGAGGAACAGTCCTCTCTGTCCCCTCGATACTGTGCCTGGAATCACGTCGGGTATGCTGCGCACCGTTCGTCCATCTATACGTGTCCAATCATCATACGTCCTCAGCCCATCGATCCCGCGAGTGCAACCGCACTAAACCGCAAGTCTCCTCCCTCCCTCTCCAAGAACCTCAGAATTCCCAGACTCAAGGCTCTCGCACTCAGCATATCCTCGTTCTCCTCCAGCTCGCCCCTTCGGATGGGGCCCTTGCGCCGACCATCCAGCTCCCACAGCGCCCCATCACTGCCCTTGACAAAACACACGTAGTGCAGATCTATGTCGGCTTGAGCAGCGGGAGCGGCTGTGTCACCCTTAGATGCGGCTTCTTTGTGTGCAGCCGTGGTCTCTGGTGTCTTTTCGAGCAAGGCCGATCGCTCGCTTGGGGGGAGGGGGATCGAGCTCTTTATAAGCTTGTCGAGGATGCTTCCCTGTTCTGCGGACACCGAGAAGTCAGTATCTGTCATGTGATTTGTACACAATGACTTTCCCTTTTCAATTTCCATTCTGCTTCTAGAACAGAGAGTTTCTCCTTCCTCTCTTCACCACGTACCGATCATTTTTCTGGCAGGCCCATTGGCCACGGCATGCAGCAAGCCCATCATGCCACATGCATTCCGGATCGTTTGTTTCCACCATAGTACTGGCTCCTGGTCGCCTGTGCCCTTGTACTCATCCACCGTGTTGTCCTCGGCCATACGATGGCTTTCGTAGACGGCGCTGACGGGGAAAACCAGCAGCAGGGCGAGGGCAGGGCGGGGGATAAAGGACAACATTTCCGGATCGGTGAGAGAGTACACATCGTGCAGGGCGAGCGAGGAAGAGACGCCCAGCTTATGAATCAGCGTGGTCATGACCTCGGGGTTCGCCTCGAGAGGGATGAAGGCAAGGCCGCCATGGTCGAGATCGGGGTTTGTGGTTGCTGACATGGTGGTTGTGCGTGAGGTCGGGAGCGGGATTGGAGATGGGCTGGAAAGGACAGAATATGCACCAGAGGTGAACTGGAGAAAGAACCGAAGATGAAACTGAGAGCTGATGAAGCTGATGCTTGGTAGCGGGGTGAGACGGCAGTTTGTCGACAACTTCACTCTTTCCTCCGCATGACGTAAATAGCGCACAGTGCTCACACAGTGTGCATGACGCAGCTTGGCTTGATGGAACGTCTTCCTGCGCAGGACAACACGAACGATAAACACCGCGGAATCCAACATGGGAATTATTGAGCTGATACCTGGCGCCCTGTTCAAATTATCTAGGGCCAACGGCGGCGTGATTGTGCTTTCGCCTGCCCCATGATACGGTACCTATGTATACTATATGAACAGGAGCGATAAGTTCTCGTGGCCGCCCTCCGAGCAGCTTTCTTGTGCAGTACTATTCCATTCAAGCGCAGCCCAGGTCCTATGGGTGCTTGGCAGGTCACGCCATCGTGAAAAATCTCCAAGAAGATCCTAGCTCTGTCGTTCCGACTCGTCTTTCGAGCAGTCCGTGTAGCCGATGGCTGCTCACCCTTCAAAGTTCACCCCGTCGCTATCGTCGTGCAACGAGACAGAGATATCAGAGACTGGCTAAGCAAACCAGTGAAATCTATTACTGTAATCGAAGCGAAGACCATAACGGGGCCGAACAGAAGCCGCGGCTGATTTTGCGGGACAGGGCTTTCATGCTTGTTTTGGTCGGGAAGCCCATAGACATGCAATAACATACGAGACATCTATTATCCAAAGCACAAGTACAAACAATATTGAACCACTAGCTCCTTTCTCCCACGAGAATCAAATGTCAGCATCAAGCGTCCAGCATCATCCTGCTGCTGCAGCTCAGCCAGCCATGGAGTCACGACTTATACGACTTGCCATATCAGCACTCAGCTTTCCTATCCACGACTCCAATCAGCCTCGCTGACCACCCGCTTACCGCCATCCATGAACTTCTCAGCTGATGTCCCGTAGCACACGCATTTTCACGCCCCAGTCCCGAAAACGACGATTCCGTTATATATATTTTCACGGTCAATAAATACACGCGCTTCTTCTCCCCTCGCTCTTCCCTCTCAATTTCTCCAACATCATTATCCCTTTATTGACATCTCGCTTGGCTCTCCAACGCCATTACTCCTTACATAGAATTTTCGTTGTTATTATCCTCCCGCTCCTGTTGCTCGCAGCCACTGAAAGAAGAAGAAAATAAGCAGTAAGAAAAGAACATAAAACAGGTGTCACTATCCGCACCTTCTCACACATTTGTAGAGAAATTAGGAACAAAATGAAAATCTCCTACCTCGCCGTCTCGTCAAGTCTCCTCCTCCCTTCTCTGGCAACCCCAGCACCAAATCAAGACATCAGCCAGGGCCTCACCGAGCGCTGTATCGGTAGCTCCCAGTACTGTGGCAACGGAGGTCCCTGCTGTGCCAACCTCTACTGTAGCTGGCCCAACACGCGATGTGTGCCGTGTAATCCGCGTGGGCAGCGGTGCGGGAATGCCGTGCCATGCTGCGCGGGGTCGTACTGTGATGGCATGACTGCGGTTTGTAAGCAGGAGACGTAAGAGAGAGACGCGGTGGTGTGAGTGATGGTGTTGGTGGAGGAGTAGAATTGGCACCACGTGTTGGATTCAGTGTACCATGCGCAAAAAGTACAGCAACAATTATGACATCCTTTCTGGAACCTCCCCCAGGCAGCTCCTCACGCCTTTGCAGTGCGGGCCGAGCGGCGTAAGCCTTCTCTTGGGGCGGGCTTCTCCTTCGCAGATGGTTTCTGATTGACGGCTTTCTCGGTAGACGACCGTTTGCCCTTGGCGGAGCTCTTGGTCTCGGCAGCCTTGGCGCTGGCTTTGGTGGTTTTGGTCTTGGGCTTTTCGGGTGCAGGCTTGTCTTCTTTCTCCTCGCCATCACTGCCATCCTCGGCAGAAGCAGCTGTCCTTCCATGGGATTTTGTAGCTGGAGCAGGCTTGTCTGTCTTGCCTACCTTGGCAGTTTCCGTAGACTTGGCCTTCTTCGCCTTGGGCTCATCCTTCTCATCCTCGTCATTCGCCTCGGCCTTCTTACGCCCGCGTTTAGCCGTCGCTTTTGGCTTTGCATCCTCCGATTTCGCGTCCGCCAACTTCACGTCCTCTGGCTTCGCATCTGCCGATTTTACGTCTTTCGATTTCTGCAATGCATTCATTAGCGTACTTGCGTTGGTATACTGAGTCAAAGAACGTCCTTGAACGCACCTCTACCTCAGTTTCAGCAGCTACCGACTCCTTGGCAGCTACCGACTCCTTGGCAGGTTCTGACTCCTGGGCAGGTTCCGCATCCTTGGCAATTTCCACCTCCTTGGCTTCCTCAGCCTCTTTGGCAGCCTTTTGCTTCGCAGTCAAGTGGATGCCCTTTTCGCCGGGGCGGTTCTTCTCAGGATCCTGTAGTTGTCTTCATCTTAGTTCATAGTCAAAGTCATCATGGTTATCGTAGCTAGCATCATCAGTCACAAAGGACATAGTCCATGCAAATACGTACACCCTTGAAATCCTCGGGGTCAATGTGAGCCTGCTTCACACAGCGGCGAACCTTTTCCTGAACGTCGGCATCCCTACAGGTATAGTATGTTAGATGGTGGTTTCCTTTCAAAGTCGTCTTTTGATGTTGGGCTCAAAAGTCGGGGTTGGACGGTGTAAGTTAGTGGCCACTTGCGTGAGTTCTTCATATCCATCAATGGTGTCGAAATCCCATTGCCCATCGCCTTTATCGCACTGTTCTTTCAAAGTTTGCAGTTGCGATCCAGAAACACAGCCCCTGATGGAAAACATCAAAATGTCAGCGAGAGTAAAGGGCGTTTGCGTGAAGCGGCATGGAGGGAAAAAGTGCGACGGCAACAAGAAAGACCTACCAGTGCTTCCAGGACCAGCTCCCATGATCTTGAATCTCGACCCAGGTACCGAATCTGAGTTCGCCTTTTGTGATCTTGATTTTTTCCTTATGGCAGATGCTGTCTTTGCAGCCTGCCCGATTATTGCCAGAAAGTTCTGCGCAAGTAGTGTCTTAGCCGCAACGGAGCACACAAAGTGGTGACATAATAAAGGAAGATTATCCTTGTTGTTTGTGGAAAGGGGGGATACGTCTTACCGACACGATATTGAGGCATGTTGCGCTGAGGTGGATGAAGTCAGACGATGCCGTCGCTGTGCGATATTGCGCGTCGCGTGGCTCCTAAGTCCCAAGATCTGAGGCTTGAGCTTCGAACCAACTGGATGCCGACAAAACTAAGTGAGAATCAACTGGAGGACCACGTTATGTTGCGATCTGAGCTCTGTTTGTTTACCTGTTGATGAAACAAGAAGGGAAACGAGTTGCTGGACTTGATAAATCGGGGGAAGCTGTACGAGCTGCCCTGACCTCGCGTTCCCGCCCCACTTTCCCCTGCCACACTGTGCGCGCGTCTACGTCGCGATCCGTCACTCTTTTGTCATCTCGATTTCCTCACGCATACAACATGAATGTGTGCATTGTACACTGAAATGAGTGGCTATGCAGTCTGTAGATAGGGCTAGTCACGCCTTTTCGATTTCGTGCAACATATGATTCAATCTCCACTTCCCTCTTCCAGTTAATGACAGCATCAGAAATGCAACCGCTGTATGCATCGTGCCGCGTGCGAGACCTTGACTTGATAAATGTCTCAACGCTGCCTGTCTCTGCGTGATACTATCACGCAACAGTGAAAGCACCTGATGCCCGATTCCATGTATATATTCCGAACGCGCACGGCTCGTTGGTCAGGTGACGGTGATCATTTTGGTGGCCGACTTGCTGCAGTCCCTTAATAAGAAGGAATAGTAAGAACGAGCGAAGGCAGACAAAAGTACCTAAATAAAGAACAACAAACGCCTTCTATTGCCATCCGTACATTGACCAAAATCACATTCCTTTTGATTTCCTACCCATCCAGCCATATCATACACATGTCACTACATACCGTCGTGATGAATCAAGCTCGACAGCCTAGAAAAATGGACACCACCCAATGTACATGGCTGCCAGATTTCGCGGATCAACCGCCTGTTTAATCAGCTCATCTACCTGTCCCTCCACGCTCAGCGGGATACTCTCATTCGGCAATAAACCTCGGACTTTTCTCTTGATGCTGTCCACCACGCTCTGCGGCTGCAGCCTCACCGTACCAGCTTCATCGCCTCGCCGCGAAGTCCTCTTCTCTTTTTGCAAATCAAGCGTAGGATCATAGATGAAGGCCTCGAGAATAGTCATGAGCGTCTCTTCCTGCTGCCGGAGGATGCTGAGCGTGAGCTCCGACGACTTCCGAAAGGGACCCTCGTAGCCATAGATGCCCATGGCGGCCACCATGTTGTGCGTGAGGCGGAAGGGAACGCGTTCGGGCTTGGCGAAGGTGAGGCCCTTGTCGAAGAGGCAGTTGAAGTCGACGTGGAAGATTCCACCGTTACCTTCTTCGAGGTTCACGTTCTCGCCGTGTCGGTCGCCGAGGCCGAGGATCGTGCCCACCATGGACATGACGGCGCACGACCGCGTGTATTTGAGGCGCGCGCCAAACCATGCTGATGGGTTTGGAAACTGCTGCATGAACCAAAGGGGGAGAATTGGTGGGAATCGGCCGAGCACGTCGTCTGTAAAGATGCGGAGCTTATTTTCCGACGTGCACGCGTCCTCCATTAGCTTTCTCAGCTGTACATAATCTGGATGGATCTTTTGCGCCACATACAGACTCAAGAGTATGTCTCGTAACGTCTTGATCCCCGGCACCCACTCAATGATACCGCACTCTTCATTCAGGGGCACGACGGCATAGGTGCGGATGTATAGCTGTCGTCGACTGGATTCGGCGTCTCGCTTCAGAGACCGATTGATGATGCCGTTGAATTCCATGAGCCGTTGATCCGTCCGCAGGTCGTCCTTGGGTTTGATCAGCAGCATATAGCTTTTTCCATCCGATCCTCGCGCCGTCAGTCGCCTCGGTTTCGCCAGAGAACTCAGTACAAGAACATCGTCCAAGAAGCAGTCGATGGTGACCACATCTCGGCAAAACGCCTTATGTTTTCTCACATGCTCTGAGACGGCAGGCAGCGTCGCCGTTAGACAGCTTTCCACTGGCACCACCAGAGGGCATGGCGCGCACTTGTGCTGAAAGCGCAGGTCGCGCGAGAGGCTGGCATGCACCGTCTTGTTGCCGTGAAAGTCGCCATTTTGGCAAGCGAGAAGAAGTTGCTCCGCCAGCTTCTCACCGGCCCTGATAAGATACTTCAAGTCATGCGATGTGCCCTCCACTTTGCCCGGGATAAGTCGAAGAGCTTGTAGGATTTGTGCTCCTCGAACCTTCCGCTCCGAGACTTGTTTCGTCGTCATGATTCCGATCAAGCTCCACAATGCCTGTCGTGGGTGATGTTCCACAACCTTGGTAATGATCTTGATCAGGCAGTCAAAGACCGCCGCATTTGGGTGGGCAATTCTGGCCACGATTTGTGGCAGCGCCGTGTAAAATATGTACGCCGGCAGTCGGGCAATGTACTTCTTCAGGAATTCGTGCAGCAAATTGAGCTGCTCAACCCGCCGTTTCAGCAACTCCCGCGAGAGCAAGGCTTTGCCCTCCGGTGGCTTGTCTACTTGAGCACCGAGGTCCAGCCACAGCGTCAGAATTCTGGGCAGAGTCTGGTACAAGTACTTTGTTCCAGAATTGAGAGATCGCATGTAGTTCTCAATCACTAGCCGGGCAATCTCTCCGGTGACGAAATTGTCGCTTTGATCATCGGCCTTGAGCGGCTTTTCAGACTCCAGAATCTTCTTGTAATGTCGTCCAAGAAAATAGTGTCCCTTCTCCCAGGTTGAATATGTCTTAGGCGGTTGCTGATACTTTTCTCGAAGTGCGCCGGCATGAGATTGTCCTGCCGCGTCCAGCCATTTTGCGAGCAACAATTGTGCTCTGGCCGTCAGCAACTTTTGCTGACTGTTCAACTTGGTCGTACCCGTCGCGCTCAGTGATGGCTTCGTCTGCGTCATGAACTTATTGCGCTCAATGGCGCCTTGCAGCATCTGAATAGCCTTTCGGTGATGATTGTCTCTCCATAGCAATTTTGCGTTTTCAATTGTGGCCGCATCATCGCCCAGACGTGACGCATGCAGAACTGCAGTGAAAGACTCGTGAAGCGAGTTTGTTTTGCGCGCAAGTCGAGCACTCGACAACCAAAGTCTTGAGATATCCAAATCGGTGAACTTGGGCCTTGACAACTCCATAGCAGCACGCCTGACGCCGAGCAGATACTGTTTATCTCCGAAACGCCCGCCTATCATCTCAAGCCGCCCGTCCAGCAAGGTCATGGTTCTCTGACGGTCGCGCTCGCCATCAGAAGAGACAATAGCTTCCAAGTCCGTGAGCAAATGGCACTTCAACAAGAGATCGTGCGCTGCATGGAGTGATACGGTGACGGATGCCGTCATGGAAGAAGCTATCTTGTCTTGCATGCCTCGCACTATCTTTTCAAAAGTATCGGGAGAATTTTTCCGATGTAACGAGTCGAACAAGCTAGCAAGAGACATATTGAAGTCTTGGAAGATGTCCCCTTGATACCGAACAAGAAACTTGGCCAGACTGTCCCATCGATTTGTTGTCCACGCAGCTTCAACGGCAAATGGTATCACTCTGCTGTCGGTAGAAGTATCGGGCTGAAGACCTTCGACATGATTGAATAGCATGTCATGTTGCCCAGCCTGCTTGAGACAATGAAGCAAATCAACTCTAACATCAGTACGTCCTGGACTCTCCGCGAGCTGCATTTCGTACCAAGTCTGAGCTGCGGACCATCTACCAGCCTTTTTGTGGCTCAAGATTTGCTGATTGATGTCCAAGGCTTGGAGTTGCGAAGAGATTCCCTCCAAGCCATCGGGCTCATCAATATTAGCGTAAATATTCTGAAGTCTTTCCAGCAGACGGTTTCTGTCCTCTGGCTCTTGGTTTTGTTGCTCCAGTTTCTGGGCGTGATGCTCTAAGTGAAATAAGGCTCTGGCATACTCATTGCAATCTGTTGCGCGTTGCGAAATCAGCTCCGCCGGTATGCGGTCCAGCAAGCTCTGCACTTGTGCTATGCTCTGCTTGCTCTCTGCAGATTGTTTTTCGACAGCCCGCTTCGCCTGTATCCATCTCATGGCGTAGTCGACACAGCGAAATACAACATGGCAGAAGCGCTTCATCTCCTCTCGTTCCATGTGTGCGGAGGCCCCGCCGACAGGCTCGTATTCTAACACCCCAAGCAGCTCGTTGATGATCTTGTCCTTGTCGCTTTCGCTGCTCTTGGAGCCAAGCCAAATGTGCAACACCAGATACGGAAGAAGAAATTCGGCCATCGACAGATCTTTGACCCGGATAACACGCTTTAGAGGCTCAAAGAGCATCAAGCCAGACGAGTTCTGTCCATTCTCCAGCATATCCAGCACGAAGGAACGCAGCCAATTCCCGTATGGCTTGTTAGGGCGGAATATGGGATACTCCACATTTACGGGTTGCATAGGAGCAACCACGTAACGAGAGCTTAGGAATGGCTGCAACACTGCACGCACATTTTCGGGAATCGCAATCCATTTCCTGTATATTTTACTCCCGGCAAGCATCTCGCTGTTCTTCGTTGCACATGCTTCTCCAATGGCGCACCGTTTCAGCAAAGTTTGCATGGCGTACGATAGAAACCCCTGAAGCTTTGTATCTGTTGCGGACAAGAAGGATGGTACCAAGACTTCCTGCAACAGGAACAAAGCAAAGTCTGTCATCTCTTCCCCATCTCTATCTTCGAAATTGTTCAGCACCACAATAGAACGTTGCTCTCGGACGGTTTCAATCTGATTCGAGTCTAAGCACCCTATGAGCCCCATGCTTTGGACACACAAGCGAGCGACGTCCATCTGCAATCCATTGTACCTGCACACACAGTCAAGCAGTGAGCGTAGCAAAGTAGTGATGGCACTGTCAGGCCGTTGGCTCACGGCGGAAGTGTACAAAGCACTCTGATTCTGTCTGAGGTATGGTACAAGCTCTGTCAGAGCCTGATGAACCACACCTGAGTTGTCATGAGCGACTCTTTCTGCAAAGATCTCGAGTGCCTCCTCCATAGCCAAGGATGGACGCATTGCTGCAAGTTTCTTTTCCACGCCTTCGAGACCTTTGCAGCCCACGAGTGATGGCAATTTGCTGATATGCATCTCTACTACAGCCCCATGCTTGGCAAGTAGAGAAAGAAGCATCTGTTTGACGACATCGCAACTCGTGGGAGTTAGAACGTTCCAATATCGGCTAACGATGAAGAAAGTGGGCTCGAGAAGCGCTTCCATGTCCTCTTCCTCAAAATTGGCAAGCATGGCGGCCCAACACGACAAGCTCGCACTACGCAGTGATTCTTGGGCTATAGCAGCAAGTAAACAGGCCGAAATCTATCTCCTCGTGTTAATCAAGTAAAAACCTCGCTAGGGGTTCAGATTGGCACGAACCTGTGGTCTTGCTATCCTGGCATGATGGATACAAACTTTGATCATCTCTTCTAGGGCACCAATACTAATACGTTGCTCTATGACCGAAGTTTGCAGAGAAACCGAATCGTTGATCACGTCTGTAAGTCTGGGCATAAGACCCAGAATGTGAGGTTGTAGAAAGCGGCCAATAGGGTTTCCCTTCCTGCCTCTCGTCTCTTTACTTGCGCTCAGAATCGTTTTTGCCACGAACAGAAGGGCGCGGCGAACCTTGACAACTCAGTATACTGGACAAAAACCCTTTCGAGAGTGAAGTGATCATAGAAGATTGACTTACCAACGCTTTTTTAGTCTCGTCTGCATTTACAGCCGCTTTCAGGAGCTCCAAGGTCGTGACGACTGGCTCAGTTTGGAACATTTCCAGAAGTGAGACGCTGGCAAAGTGAGGAGACACTAGATCCAGTCGGGACTTTGTGAACTCTTCAATATTGTCGGTATCCTGCACCAATAGTAACGAAAGTGTTGATGCTAGGTTCGGTGCGTCCATGATGAGATTGGATGGATCCTTATCCTGGCGAGCTTCGGCAATTCTCTGAATGACGTCTTGTTGTTTGTCAAGGACTAGCCAGGGCAATGCATGTGTTTGTATCAAAAGCAACAGCTCATTGACCGAGATTTGCAACAACTCTGCCATCGCACGACTCCTTTGAGGTCGCTGAATCATGTCTTTCGTAGCCATATAAGCAAGGCTTTTCCAGAATGGTTCGAAGAGTCGCCTTGGGGTTGTATTGCGAGCCTCTGCCAGATTGAGGAGCTCATTGAATGCGAAGGCTGAGACTATGCTGTTGTTGTTTCCTAGGTAGTCAACAAGTTGGATGAGCACGAGGTTGAGTTCTTCCTCACAGACTACTCGGCCGATCTGGCCCCAAGCCATGATTCTCGTTTCCACCAAATGTGGCTTATCTTTATCCTGCCCACAGGATGATTTTAGCAGAGCAATTGTATTTTGTCGGTTTCGAGCTGTTAGTTCATGCAACTCATGTCTTGCGGCGCTGACTATTTTTGATCGTGCAAATTCTCCGAGTGTCCGACCAGCGGCTATTCGAAGTTCTCTGATGGAGCTATTAAGAGCCTGTAGGCACCATTGTCCTGGACCGGACGTCTCTAGATTCAAGAACATCGGATCTTCACAGTGTGCTATGAGTCTTTTCAGAGATACCATAGCAGCAACCCTGGTTTTCCTTGCCTCTCTAAAGAACGGCAATTGGATCAACTTGGAAAAGACAGATCGACTGGCAGTCTTTCTCGTCGAACATTGTAGACTAGGACTGGATTCTCCGACGAGCTCACATACTGAGCACAAACTATTCTTCCATGGAAGCTCTGTCGACACATCTGCCCAACTGTCACTTGTGCAAGAGATCCTGGCGAGTAAATCTAATGCAAGACATTGGCTACTGCTGGAGCATTTGACGAATTTTTCTCTGACAAGAAGTTAGAGAGACTTTCGGTATACCGTTGTGCAGGCTCTACTCACAGTATCATATCTTCCGGGATCGGTGCGTTGTCAGTATCCTCGTCCCAGTCCATCTCCACAGCTTCGTAGAGAGCCCTTACAACATTTCCCAGTGAATCTGAATTGGCGCCCGTTAATTTTCGTTTCTTTTGAATGCTGCCTGAGGGCGGATTCTTATGAAAACTCAAGTGGAGACCCTCAACTGACTTCCGAACTTCCTCGTCTTGAAAATGTGATGGGTGCCACTCTTGATCCAACATTCGTTCGGATGATGTATATACTATTTGTCGCAATAGGTTTGTACAACGCTTTGATGACGGTTAGTTCATGTATTCTTTTCTTACCGGACGTATGTTGACTAATCCTTTAAAGGAGAGGGGAGGGAAGCGGCGCGGGCGCGGTCAAGCTTCACTTACCCAAATATCAGTTCCATCTCCGATTACAGGGTGTTGGGATGAGAGTAACGATAATTCCTGCAAAAGCTTCGATGCTACCATTCGTCCGATAGTATATGACCCCAACGCAGCGCCTGCTATGGCGAGAAGTGCTTGACAGTAGACACGTCGCGCCTTCTTACTTTCGTCGCTGCTTTGTGTCAGGTCTTCGGGGAAGGCAACCATCTCAGTACAGAGCAAGATCAGGAGAGCGTGAGATTTGCTTTTATACTTTGATGCCATATCCTTGTCTTGCTCCATACTGTGTGAAACTTCCAGAATCGTCTCAATCATAGGGATAGGTGAGTGGGAATCGGTTACGTGCCATCGGGTTTGCACGTTTCTTAGATCGAGCCACGCATCCAACAACCATGTCATTGTCTGCGGAAATACGGCCATACTGAATACGGTAGGATCCTGACACAGAGTCGGGTAAGCAATCACCTTCGCCAGGCTTGATATTTGCCGAACTGCTTGTGATGAGGAGCTAATCTCATAGTGAAGTCGCACCGCATTTCCGATATGCCCGCCCAAGATCTGATCTAGAGCAAACTGAGGGGGGAGGTGAAACAACGACAGAGACTTAGAATTCAACTCAGCCAAGTCAAGCGCAGGATTCTGCAATTCATCAATAGCACCTGAAGCAAGTTAGAAAATACCCTGTGGCATGGAGTGTAGAGCGTGACTTCTTACCAGCAACACAACTTCGTAAATACAGAACGAATGGCGGGCCCATCGACCAGAGCTCATCAGTACGTGATATCATGAGGAAGAGGTACTGCATGAATCCCTCAAGGGAGCCCTCAAGCTCTCGAAATAGGTCAAGCCCGATGAATCTAAGCAGGTGAGGTAACAGCCAGACCCAGAGCGGTTCCTCCCCTCTGTAGAAGAGTGCTTCGGAATCAGTCTTGTAGAGGAGAACAGAAGGTGTCTCTTTGATGGTGAATCTAAGGAAATTGATCGCCTTGATGGCTTCGGCATGTACATGCGCTCTGTTCACAAATGGGTCGTCCAACTTAATGCCGTCCAAAGCCACACGACAGTACACATAGATGAGCATGTGATTGTGCTCGACTCGATCTGCTTGCGAGACAAGCAGCTCTGGGTGGTCCTTCACTCTCTGAATCAATGCAAAGAGACTTTTTAATTCGTTGTTCTCGTCTGATCGCGAGGATCTTGCGGACGTTGAAATATTCTCAACGAGCTGCGCGGCCAGAGTTGACGGAGGTGGTCCATCTCCTGCATTGCCAGTGCCACCGCTTCGGACGAGCGAAGCCGCATTACCGCGGTGATTTTGAGCCATTGCTTAAGCGGCATCTTAAAAGGCGACGGTACCTGAAGCTTTTCCCATCAATGTATGGATGGTTCAGGCTTGCAAAGTGCGATCATCCTGTGGAAAACGCGAGATGCTGAGAGAAACTGACGCGTGCTCACGTGACAATGGACGAACCACTTTTAGCTTGATTGGAATTTGGCGCACGCCACGCCAAAATCGGAAAGGAGGTATTGAACCTCCTCAAAATACCTAAGTACCTAGTACTGTTCCATTAAAATAAGAATATTGCATCAAATTATGTCCTTCCTGTCAATAATCCACAACGCTAAATCATACATGAAGGGCTCGCCTTATGCGAATCATCAGATTAGGTATGTGCCGACCTCCGCCGTTGAGTCCGTTCCGCACAACAATTACCAGCCTATGAACCAACCAGCACGCCCAATAAACGCCACGTAAAATATGCAAGCTCCCGTCGAATTAGTCTAGAATTAGATGAACCCCTTGGTCAAGCTCGGGGACCTGTTGATGCTACTTGCTCTGGCAATGTCAGAGTTGTCGAGCCGATTGCGTAAACTGCCAACTACAGAGCTTTTTTCCGATCGAAGTCCCTTCCAACCTTCGAGCTCTTTCTCTAAGCGGAGCGCCTTCTCCTTTTCTTCGCGCAGTTCTCGTTCTGCACGTCTGGCTGATAGTTGAATCGTGGATTCCGAAGCTTGTAGTTCGTCAATCGTTTTCAAAAGCTTATCAACCTTATCACGCATGCGGTTGACATCCTCGGCCAATTGCGTGTTTTGCTTTTCTTTTCGTTCAATTTGCGACTGAAGATCCTTTACATTACGGTCTATGTTTCTCGTCGATCGTTGGGATTTTGACCGCTCTGTTTCGTGATCCTCAAGTTGGGATTCCAGCTGCAGGAGGAGCAAAAATGTCAGTGTTTCTGAATCCAATGGCATGGGGCTTGGTAGTAGAAAAACTGACCTCTTGGATACGCTTGTGAAGGAATTTGATGTCCTGGCTCGGGCTTGAAAACCCCTTGGTCTCAAAATCAACCAGCTTAAGCTGGGCCTCATTCAGGCTTTTCTCGAGAGTAGCCTTCTTCTTTTGAAGTTCCGTGCTTGCCTCACGCTCTGCTGCCATCTCTTTCTGAGTGTCTGCCACCAATGCCTCAGCTCTTCTCATCTTCTCCACTGCGGCAGCGGCGACATCCTCCTGATGGGCGAGATTGGACTTGAGATCCAAGACTTCTTTGTCCATGGCTGCAGCATCTCGGAGGGATGGATTCTCGCCCTTGACCAGCTCGTCCAAGCCATTCTTTGCCTCTTCGAGGCGAGCCTCGATGCTGCGCTTTTCTTTCAGAAGTAAATCGCGCTCAGATGTGATCTCATCGACAGACGATCGCAACGTTCGCACTTGAGATAGAAGCGATACAACCTTGCCTTGCGCTTCATTGTGTGCTGACACTGCTTCGTCTCGGGAAGAAGCAACATCAGCGAGTGTAGACTCCAGTCGCGACTTCTCTTTGGACCAAGTTGAGCTGTTCAGAACCTCATCATCCCATTTAGAACGGAGTTCATCAAGCTCTTCACGAAGCCGTGTAATCTCAGCTTGCTTGTAGAGTTTTTCTTCGCGAGCCAGATCGAGTTCCTTGGTCAGTGTAGTAAATTCTGCCTGATACTTCTTTCGAGTTTGCTCCATACTTGACTCTTTGTCCTCAATGTCCATGGCACGCTGGCTTCGATAATCCTCGAGCTCATGCTGAAGGCGTTTTTTGGCTTGTGTGACGGACTCAAGATCTGTAGAAATGTCCTCGACGCGCTCCTCTAAGCGCTGATTTTGACGTTGCAAGTCTTCTATCATCGCATCCGTTTTTTGACGCTCCGCCATGACTTCGCTGTACGTGTCTTCTGACTCCTTCGCCTGGGCCTTAGCAAACTGCTCGGCGCGGTTGGCCTTGAGTACTGCAATCTCAGCCTGCTCGAGCTTGCCGAAGTACTCGTCCGCTCGGCTCCTGTAGGTCTCGAGACTAGCCGTCACGTCAGCAAGCTTCGACGTTTCTGCGTCGAGTCGAATCTGAAGCTCGGTGTATTCTTGAAGTAGCTGACTACGGCTGTGCGACTCTTGTTCTCTTGCCATTGTCATCTCGTGCAGGTCCGACTTAGAATCACGCAGCTCGACTTCCAGCTTGGCTCTTTCATGACGCATCTTGTCAAAGTGAGACTTAACATCGGTCAGTTCGGCGACGGCGTCCTTATGGCTGCGCAACAGAGCACGACGCGAATCCTCCTGGCTATTGAAGACATCTAGAATTTCCTCATGAGATCTCGCTTGAATGTCTCGCAATGACAGCTCGCCAGTGCGGATGCTCTTCTCCAAGGTCGATACTTTCTTGCTTGAGTCGTCTAGCATATCCTGAAGCCTACTATTGGCCTTTTCCAGCTTTTGCATTCGACGCATAGAGGGGTTCTCATCGGCGAGTACATCCGGTAGCGGGGTGCCACGATCAAGTTGATTTTGGAGATGGCGATTTTGCATTTGCGAAATTTGCAGCTGATTTTGAAGTTCTTCGACTTCGGCTTTCAAGTCCATACGATAGTTAACGGCGAGTGAATCGACAGTCTTATCCGACTTGCCAGTGTCTTGTAGCGCCATGGTCTCTTGACCACCTTTTTTGGGCGTCGTGGTGTTGGAGAAGCGGCGCGCAGTGGTCTTAGCAGCCCGTCGCTGAGTTGGCGAACCATTGAAAGGCGCTTCGTTCAGATGTATCTCCTCCAATTTTGGTCGACTAGGGCTCTCATGTCGTACAGCGCGAAGCTCCGCAACTTGACTCTCTGCGTTGGCTCTAGCAGCCGACTGAACGCGGAGATTCTGCTGTAGCTCTTCCATTTTACGCACCAAATCAAAATTTTCGAGAAGTGCTCTCTGTTTGCTGTCCTCCGATGGTGGAGGTATCCGAATATCCGGCTCAACAGTTCTGAGCGCATTGAGCATCTGCGACCGCAGGTCTTGTAATTCTTTGTTTCTCGCGTCCAGTGTAGCCTGCACCGTACGAAGCGTTGCCTGCGATTGCGTGCGCAATTGCCTCTCGGATTCAATAGCTCTTTCGGCCTCGGCAAGCTTGACGGTGAAGTTTGAAGTAGCCTTTTCCGCGTTTCTGCTCGATTGAACTTCTCTGGCTACTTCGTGAGTGAGGTCCTCAAGGTGGAGCTGGAGCTTTTCCGTCTTCTTCTCCAGAGAAGCGACTGTGAGCTGAGCTGAGCCGAGTTGCCTATTCAAATTGGCGTTTTGCTCTTCTAATCTGGACTTCTCCTTTCGCAAGCTGATGATGTGTCCACGAGACGCTTCATTAGCCTTGGACGTCGATCTAGCGATCTCGAGTCCCTTTTGCTGTAGCTTGTTCAGCAGTGCTTTGTTGTCATTCTCCGAAGCTGCCAGCCGACTCTTCACCGTGGTGAGCTCGCGCTCCATCCTCTCCTTGGCCTGGTCGTTCTTCAAGCCAAATTCACCCGATGAAGCGAGCAATTTGTTGAGATCTTCGATTTGCTGATTAAGATTGTTACACTCGTCTTCAAACCACCGGAGCCGATCGTAAGCAGCATCAAGATCCTTTCGTAGACTATCCTCCCTTTGCCTGGCCATTTTTGAGGCCTGACGCTCTCCAGAAATCTCAGCCTGCAGGCGGGCTTCCTCAGCTTGCTGTTTTTCGCATCGAAGTCTTCGAATTTCATCCCGAGCTTCATCTCGCTCCTTTTCCACGGCAGCTCGAGCCTCCATCGTCCTTCTCAGAGTGTCTTGCTGGACGTAGAGCTCTTTTTCGATGACGATCTTGGATTCATTCAGAGTGTCATACTCCTCCTTGAGAGACTGATATTTGTGTTCCCCCAACAGCAAAACATCATCTCGAGACTGACGCTCTCGGCTCAAGTCCATCTGAGCGCTGTAGAGTTCTGCCTTGAGGTCCTTGATTTGCGCTTCGAGAAGTGATCGGTTTTGATCTGCCTGTGCATCTTCCGAAAGTCGAGCAGCAAGCAGCGACTTGGCTTCGTCAGCTTCTCGCTCAAGTTGAGACTGCTTCGATTTCACAGCATCCAACTCAGCCTGAACGTCACGGAATTTGCTTGAAATTTTGTTCTTCTCTTCCAACAAGGCTTTTTTCTGATCTTCCAAAGTGCGGCGTTCCGTCTCAAACTTTCGCTTGTCACTACGGAGCAGAGCCAATTCACTTTCCTTGCTTCTGACCAGGTCTTCGTAGTCGGTCGAAGTCTTGGAAAGCTGAGAAAGTTGCCGTTTAACATCCTTGTTCTCCTGGCTGAGCCGAGACTCCAGCAGCTTGGCCGCGTCTACTTCCTTTTGGGCGTCACGAAGTCTGAGTTGAGATTCTTGGTCCATTTGAAGCAATTTGGCCTCCAGATCTTGCGCTTTTCGATCTTTCACGCTCAACTGACTTTGAAGCACCCTAATCTCGTCGGCAAGGGCAGCCTCTTGCTCACTCCGCTCAGACTGCTTCTGAGAAATTTCATGCACGGCCTCTTCAAGCTCCAGCGATTTGACGGACAGCTTGCCCTTTTCTTCCTCCAGTTTTGCGATTAGTGATGCTGCCTGTTCAAGCTGGAGTCTGAACTTCTCAACGTCCTCTTCTGCCCGACGTTTGGCTTCCATCAGGTCGTCCAGCTGATCTTCAAGTCTCTCCTGGTCGTCGATAGCGCCGGCAAGCTTCTCTTCGAGCTCAGTTTCGCGATTTTGAAGTCGTTTAAATATTTCTTCCTTGTCTAATGCCAGGGCTCGCTCACTCTCTAGAGTCTGCTGAATGCGCAGCATTTCAGCATGAGTATTGCGACGGTCATCTTCCAGTTTTTCACGCTGTTCGGAATCGGCTCGCATCTTGTCGTTCAGTTGCTTGATCAGGAGGTCTCTCTTCTTCACTTCGGTAGCAGTACGGGTGGCTCCAAGCAAGGGCTTCATCTTCACGATAAGCTGCCACCAAGGATTTTCGACAAGCTGCAGATATACATTGAAATTTCTCTGTATAATCCTGGTGGCCTCTGTTCGGAATAGTCTTTTGTATGCTGCTCGTCGTTGGATGAAGCCCCTGGCTACCGATTGAAACTGAGCCATTATTTCCGTGATTAAGGCGTCTCGCTGCTCCTCCAGCTCTGCCAGAACGCCTGCGCGGAAGAAAACCTTTGTGATTCCCACGCGATACAGAGTTTTGTCCAATCCAAGTTTATTCAACATGATGCTGGCAGCTGCCTGGCCCTCCAAATATCCAGTAGGCATATTTGAGCAAAGAACTTCATATCGCTGGCGAAACTCAGCGAAAGGCAGTCTGTTGGGGAAGCCTGTTCGCGCTATTCGAATTCCTTCCAAGACACCATTGCAGCGCAGCTGATCAAGCACAAGAAGATTGTCGAATTGCTTTGGTCGCTTCTTGTGATTGGGAAGAATGCAGCGAACAAAATGAGGGTGCGTAGAATGAAGCTGATTCATTAGGCTGTGCAGTTGTTCCTTGTGTCGCTGAGCGACGGTACGAAATAGTCCCTTCTTCACACGACTCCGGCTCGCGCCGTGCTCCTCGTCTACGTCAGCACAGTCGGCGAATAACTCGCTCACATGTTTATTAGACGATGAAGCAAGAAGCCGCGTGATATTATCATTGAGAGGATCCTTGTTCTTTTCGAGCCAGCCTTTTGTGGAGTATTCTACTTCAGCAGCGTAGTGTGTGAGAAGGAATCCTTGACCCAAGCGAGAAGGCCGATATTTGCCTGACTTCTTGTCCCACAAAGAATGCAGCTTCTCTGTAAAAGACTTGTCTGTGGCTTTCGGCATGACACAGTCCTCGTCGAGACAAGAAAAGATGCCTATCGGATTAGGTAGTTCGATAAGATCGATAGTTGGTTGCAAGTCTCGGCCAAAATCTATAAACTGCCATTCAATCTGCTCTCGAGCGTACTCCTCTTGCTCAAGGACAAACATGTGGTGATTAAAGAACTGCTGAAGCTTCTCATTGGTGTAATTGATACAGAGTTGTTCAAAGCTGTTTTCCTCGAAGATTTCGAATCCAGCGATATCCAGGACTCCAATAAAATGAGAGTTGTCGAGTCCGATGCCGTTTCTATCAAGCTGTCGGTTGATTCGAGAGACGAGGTCTCCGAAGCCACGTTCATAAATACCCTTCGACAGGGCATCCAAGCTCAGGCGAACCTGTTCCGGTGTTTGGACCTTCTCAACCCATTCTCTTCCAGCTTTGACTTTGGGATGAAGCAGACCCTGAATAAAGAGCTCGACAGACACACCGAGAAGCTTACATACGATGGCCGCATGTTGCTTAGATTCAGGAGCTAGGCGTGCTTGATCAGCAGTCCGACTTTCCTTCGCAACATCTATATTTCCCAAATGAAGTACTGCTGCGATGGTGCGAAGAATGGAGAGCTGTTCGTCATCAGAGAACCCCATGACAACGAAAGCTTCCATCAGTGAGTCCCATTCTTCCTTGTCGGAGACACCCACAATACTGTCATGGCCGTTCCTCGTATAGGCGAAATTCTGAGTGTCTAGACCGTGCAAAAGCAAGTCTCTTTTCATCTGAGGATCAGCCCCTTTGAGAAGCTGATAGAAAATATGGTAATTGCGCTCATGTGGATTGATCCGTACGACTCGTGACTTTTCGAGAAGGTACCAGTCGATAAAGGCGCTAGTAATAGCGCCTTTCTGATTGAACTCGATGCGAATGAATTTACCGAACCGAGAAGAGTTGTGATTTCGGACAGTCTGAGCATTTCCAAAAGCCTCCAGGATAGGGTTCGCTCGAAGAATTTGCTGCGAGAGATTGGTATGTTGAGATCGGCTTCGGGTGGCTACTTCTGACGGCGCCACAGCTGCAAGGTACTGGATGACCTTCTTTGTATTTTCTGTTTTGCCGGCACCAGATTCGCCAGTCACCAAGATACTCTGATTTCTGCCTTCTTCGACCAGATTACGAAATGCTTCATCAGCCATGGCGAAGATGTGAGGCTTTGTGTCTTCCCGACTTCGTCCTTTGTACATGTTTATGTATTCGTTTGTGTAGATTGGCAGGGGGCAGTATGGGTTTACAGTCACCAGGAAAAGTCCAGAGTACGTGTACACCAGATCTGCCTGATACCTGCTGTGGAGGTTGTGCACAACCGAGGCCTCGTTCAAATGTGTCAATTCCGCCATATCGTTTGCCTTGTCGAACTTCGCAGGATTGACTTTGTCGACGCTCTCGGAATCGACTTCTCGTTGCTATTTAACACCATTAGCTGCGTGATTATGAAATCGGTCTTCAAACTAAACTGACTGTTCCATCTTCTGTCTGGACGATAATTCGATTGCTTCCCAGCTCCTCGACAACCCATCCCTTCACAAAGGCATTTTGAGGATCCTGAAGCCACACATATCTTTTGCCTGAAAAGTCGTTTTCTCCTTCAATGCCCTTCACAACACTAAGCTCGCGCCTCATCTCATCTGACTTGATAAACGAGGGTGCAAATGTACTTGAGGTTGGCGTTCCATTTCTTGATTCGTTTCTATAATGTCTTAAGGTACTTCCAGGTGCTGTAAGTGGAGCTCCAAATGCGTTGTTCGATTGTGAGCGGCCGTGGGAGGTTGGTGTTGATGCGACAGCGGAGGGTGGTGAAAAGAGAGCAGACTTCGGTCTGCTAGAATTAGGAGGAGCGGGTGAGGGCGAGGCTGATCCTGTTCGGACGAAGGGATTGCTACGGCGCTGAGCCGAGCCGTTCGGATTGGAAGCCATGATATTGTGTAGTTGCGAGCATCAATTGCGGCTTTTATTGATGCGCGCTATGGTGGCGGTTCGTGACCCAAGCTCGGCATATGTATAAACAAAAGTCGGATAGGCTCGCACAGAAAGAGATAGAAGACGCTTCGACGATCAATGCTTGAATAGGGTTTCAACAGAGAATGAATTGGAGTGCTTTTTGCGCAGCTGCTGTTTTCTCGAAGCAAGTGACATGAGGACGCTCATCATTTGACGTAACAGAGAGTGACGAACGCCTGGTACTTGTTGATTGCCATTGCAATCCGTTGGCTGGGGAGCCGCCCCATGAAAGTAAACACAGCATCCACGTGACAAGTATGTACGTGAGAAGTTGAGAACTTGGTAAGTCACTAGACCAACCTAGGACTAGCGTCTCGTTTGACGGACCCGTAGCAAAAGCTCGAATGCAAACGACCCAAAACTGCACCCAAATTTGATCGTACATCTCATTAACCATTTCGTTGGGATAATCATCGTCACGCGAACACCCAAAATTCTGCATCCGTCGTCAATTCTCACGAACCTGCACTCACGCAGATCAGCGACAAACGGGAGGCCTGGCCTTGATGTTCCATCTTCCTTCTCATCACAACTCTGTACATGACGTTGAAGTAGGGCGACCCGTCATCTTCCAAAATCTTATCGAGAATATCTCGTTGTCCATTTCAGCATTTTGTCTGCCAGGTGACACTCAACTGAATTGTACTTCTGAGATATTACCACTCCGTGTAAAGAGGCTGAATTTTCTCCTTTTTGAATCAATTTCTGATCTCTGGACAGTAGGCTTCAACTACTACATCCTAGCAAGAGTCGAGCAAACACAATGAACAAACCAGGACCCGTATTCGTGCCGCACGATGGCTACAATCCACACCAAGATTTTGTCAATGACGCGCAGGCTCCGCGAAACTCTGCCGTTTACCAATCGAATGGAACGTCTGGGCCTTCATTTAGCGACCAACAAAACGTTGCCTTCAGCTACAGCCACAGCGTGATACCTGGGTTAGGATTAGGAGGACCAAATTCGTTGGCACAGCCCTGGGCAGGGTCCAACGAATATGCTACAAGCTGGCAAGCGCAGTCACAAAAATCGCCCTTGCTGACGTCGACTCCACCGGTGGTGCAAACCTGTCACGCGTCAGTCAATATCCCTGGCCTGAAAGGACGGCGCGACGATGTCTCCGAGGATGGTGAGGTAGGCGAGGATGGTGAGGTCGAGGAAGATTACGAACCCGCCGATGTTCATCAACGACCTACAACCGTGGGACAAATGCAGAAGCATAGTTCAACTGCAGCATCACTCGTTCCTGATAAAGCGTATCAACAACTTGCCAACGAACGTGACGGATCATATTCTCCGCATCTGTCACCTCAGGAATTGTCTAAATACACGTTGCCCGGTTCTCAAAATCGTTCGCACACGTCGACAATCACTACAGGGAACCAGCGGTCGCCAAACCAATTGCGAAAAAATGACCTTTGCGGTCTGCCAAACCCAAAACCCGCCAGAAAGTTGTTGAAGCAAGATCAGTTGGGACACTCTCGTCTAGAAGATGCAAGAAAGCAAGCCAAGGATGCCATTCTTTACTTGTGGCCCTTGGACGTTCGATTCCATCATTTGCTTGCCGAAGGAATCGACAAGGCCCTCCTCAAATCTCTATACCAGGACCTGGGTCTCAGCGCTGATGAACCATCTCAGACACAGAAAGCTATCAACGATACGAGTTGTGTAGTGGAGGCGAAATACAGCGAACCGACGTCGAACAAGAAGCCTGAAATAGAGCAGTCCGAAGAGTTCATATCTGCCGCAAAAGACAAATCTGAGGAGCGAAAGGATCGAATAGCGCGTCTTCTTGCGGCAAGGGGCTCGAAGCAGAGCGTCTCGACAGCTGCTGTACTACAGTCGCAAAGCCCTATGTCGTTCGCGACTGATCACACGAAGAAACAGATGCAGGCGCAGAAACCTGCACCGGCAGAGGCAGAGGTAGGCATGCACACGCAAACACAAACGAAAACGCAGACCCACACACAGGCAGAGACGCAGACACAGAACAAAGCAGATAAAGGCGCCAAGTCATCCATGTCGCATCTGGAAAAGTCGAAGTTGATTCAACAAAAGCTAGCTGCGTTAAAAAGGGCTCGTGAAATTCCACAGAGTCCCAATGCTACACTAAACGAAAGCGGCAATTCTGGACACAATGAACCATCACTCGAGGCTTCGAAAGCCATGAATACATCTGGGCTCCCGGAATCGATACCGGGGCTTTCCTTATCTCCTACCAAGACACGCTCGGAATCGAGTGAGGCAACTGGAGAACCGAGACCAGCCCACAACGTTGCTGTCTCCCAACGTGCTAATCATCCAACAGCTTTTGACCAAAATCTAAAGTCTCGACCCTTTTTGATAGACATCAGTGACGAAGAAGAGGATGAAGGTGAAGAAATGGAAATTGACTCGCCTGTTCATCCACAAAGCACTCAAAGTATACTTGCAACGACAATACGGCACGATGCTTCATTATCCGACCCCCTACCTGTATCAGAATCCGCCATGAATCGTGGAGCACAAAGTCCCACATCAGTCCCTATGTTATCGCGCAGCGCCAGTGGAAACAATGGAGGTGACCTGGAGAGCATGAATAAAATGATCGAAGAGATGAAACGGAAGATCGCCGAGGCGGAGGCCCGTAAGAAGGCTAAAAACTCACGACAAGGTTCTCCAGCTCTGTCTCAGCGCCATGATAGCTTTCTTGAAGACAACTGGGATACGACTCCCCGTCAAAGATCCGGCGAGCCACGCCATGGCGACTTGTCGGCCGGGTCAACACCTAGTCCAACCCAAAGTGGACGGTCACGCTCTCGAGTTGCTAGCGAGCGGTTGCCGCTGCTGGAAGCTCGGCGCAGGAGACGACTAGAAAAGCTCAGAGACCTCCAAGCCCAAGTCGCCAGGATCGAACTGGAACTCGAGAATGATAAGTTAGAACAGGAGCAGCTGGTGGAGGACATGATGGACTCCGACTCCGAAAAGGACGACGCGCTTCAGCCAGCAATGGAGGAAGCACTGACAGCTAAAGCTGTCCAAACACCACAGATATCCGAGGAAATGGACGTTACGGAGGACTCATTACCTGAAAGTACTAATGTGCAGCACAAAAAACAACATGCGGCACTTATTGGGCTGGAACAGAACGCCGAACTCCCGGGCCAATTGTCTGCTAGCTGTGTACCTGTCTTCAACGATACTGCAACTGTTGAGAACAGCAAAATCAATAGCGACGTAGCAGAAGCCAATCTTGGCGAAATGGCAGCGACGAGTCCCAGCGAGAATGCGATGACAGCCAGTCATGGATCGACGTCAAGCAAGATGGACATATCACAAATTGATGACACTCCATCTGTTGCGCAAGTAGATGATGAAGACGTCGTCATGGAGGACATTGCGCACTCGGCGGACGAAGATGCGGAAAATGATACCAGGGATGCCTGTGAGCCTCTAGATGTCACACAGCCACCATTGGCTGCTGGTAATGAGCCTGCGCTGCTAGCCAGGCCGTCGTCTCCAGCCAAGGACAATAAAGGTCCTCCAGCATTCGAACAAGCCATACCTGCGACCAGCTCGCCACCCGCAGCCAGCGTCCCGAATACACTCGTGCATTCGGTCGATGATGAAGCACCTTCATCAAGTAGCCGTCGGACGAGCTTCCTTCCTTACGAGACTCCACTGCAGTATTTCCATGCCTATCGATTTCACCCCTCGTTCACCCAATCTGTTGCCGGTGGGTTGCGCTCATTAACATACAGCAATAAGATTGATGTGAAGAAGGAACTGTGTCCCGACGAGCTAGCTAGTCAATCGTGCCCTCGAGGCAGCGATTGCGATTACCAACATTTTGAAAACATACGAGCCCCCGGTAAGCAACCAACCTCCTGAAGACTAATGAGATTGAATACACCACAAGAACGAAACAGTGCCGCAGCTCAAGGTGGGCGCTGACAGCCTCCACTGGACAGATGATCAGATCCTGCTCCAACTCGGGGCCGCCGAACCCTACGAGGGGCAGCAGAGAGAAAATTACATCAGCGGGTTGAAGCAGCTTCTGACGGACTACCGCAATCAGAACATCAGAGACTTTCAGATCATAAGCCAAGGCGTCCTTGATTATAGAGCCCGATTTCTCGGCGACAAGACCAAAATCCTTCCCCTGGGTCACATCACCCTCTAGGAGCAAAAGGTCCCGGTACTCGACGGCTTGCATACAAGCAAGCAAAGAGATGCGATGCATGTCACCCATACATTTCCGAACGCGTACATTGTAAGCCACACCCAGTTAATGGCCTGTCAGCGAAATTTAGTTTTCCCATTCTTAGCGGCAACTATGCATGGCGCACAAATTGAAGCGACGCTCGAGATATATCATAATATTTTCTCTCTCTATCTTCGATCCGTTGCATATGGTCCTCATAGCGGGTCAGCAAAAGTCTCCATGAACCGGACGTTACATGCATGCTATGTGGCGTTATTTCGGGACATGAGCATTGACGATACCCCCTTTCTCTCTCTCTCTCTTTTTTTTTACTATCCTCAAGACATATAGTCGTTTCCTTCGATATCAACATGGCCAAACCACGGTTTTTGCCTCAACTTGAAATAATATGCGCACGTAAGTCTTGCAGGTGGCCACGTGTCGACTGGCGGACATTGCCCGTCCATGCCAAGCAAGAGGGATGCGTAATGTCAAGCCAAACATGAAAGAATCATCTTTCGCTTGCTCAGGGCGCGCATGGAGGCCTTGAAGACTTGCGCTTTAGCCTATACCTGGCCTAAGCCAGCAAAATAGTAGAGTTGAAGATATCACCTAGGATACCTCAATAATTACTTGTTTATTTCGGGCAATATACTCTTCGCGGTGCGCAACTTTGTGTGGAACACTTGGCTCATCTATACCTGAGTGACGGGCCACACGGTGCCTTAAAGACTCCCTATGTAGGTTCTGATGGGTGAATTCCACGACTCTTCTGCTCATGTCGTGATGGTTTGGTCGAGCCACGGCTTCACTCACACCTGCCCGAAACAGAGCTCGTGCAAAGAAGAGGATGAGAAGAAGAATGAAACAAAAGGGATATTAGAAACAAGTAAGCCTGCAGTGTAATAAAACCCGCGACATAGAAGAAACCTTGAACTAGGTAATGGGATATTGCTCGCGGAGTATGAAATGTCATTAATAACATGATGCATGAAAGCGTTCTGCTCCCTCTTTCCCTCCCCCGATCCCGGCCACCAGTCACACCAAGAACATACATATCAAACAAAACCATGAATCCTCTCTTCCCTTGATTACACGTCCCGCGCGTGTCCTGACTCCTGACCATAACCACTCGATTGTCTCACTCACACCGCCTCGCCTTACCTCTCATCCTCCGTCAACCCATTCTCATCCGCAGACTCCTCCACATCTTTCTCCTCCCCCTGCGGCTCCTCAAATAACTCCCTTGCACAAAGCCCCGGATGCAGCACATTCAATATCACCGCCGCCACCAGCACCAACACGCCCTCAAACCCAATGAACATGGCCTGGTCCCCCATGATAGGGCCCGACCACCCCTCACTCAGCTCCGCAACACGGAAACAACTCCGCCACAGAATCAGCACCGACGCAACAGCCAGGCCTCCCAGGAAGAATCTAAACAGAAGAGCGCTGCGCATGCGTACCATCCGCGGCTCCTGGGACAGCGCCGCGGCGCCCAAGACCTTGCGACGGCGGCGAATACGCAGAACAAAGTCTAGCGAAGCGACGATGAAGGCCAGCATAGTGAAGACTTGGAAGGCGAGGCCTGCGACCATGATGTGGGAGCCGTCGTCTGGAGATTTATGGTCCTGGACCGCGATGGAGGCAAGAGCGCCACCGGTGGCTTGTAGGACGAGGGAGATGATGTCGCAGGGGATGAACTAGGAAATCACTCGCTCGTCAGCTATTCTGATCACGTAGATTTTCTGTGACAGTCTCTCCAGATTTCATGCCACTCACAATCCGAGTATAATACTCTGGCCTTAGCCTTGAATTCTCGGCCCCATATGCCACTACGATTCTCCTCAGGCATAAGTAGCATCCCGCTGCCATGAAGGCCGGCCCTATCGTCAGACAACAGATCTGGATCATGAAGCCGGTCTGCTCCCATGGATTATCTGAGCTCATGATTCGGCCGGCATAACCGACTACCTCGCACAAGAGGCCTAGTATCAGCGCGCCGTTGAAGACCCCCGCTCGGCGGGTGAGCGCCCATGTTACAGCGAAGCCGACCAGAGACGCGGCGTATAAAGCGAGGAAGATGACGTTGGGGGCCAGGTCAGGCCGGTATTCGTAGAAAGAGGGCACATTGTCGCATGTTGGGGAGTTGGGGTTGTCGAGACAGAACGCTTGGAGGGCGTCGTCGGCGGCGAGAGAGGAGGAGGGCGAAGGGGGGGAGGGGGTGATGAAAGGATTGTCGGACATCTTGAAGTTCTGGCGCGTGCCCGTGCCTTGGGGTTCCTAGATTTTCAATCGTTCAACTAGTGGGAGTCTAAATTGAGATGTGTTTTCTATGTTATATTCCTCGTCGTGTAAGTTTTGCAAGCAGGGAGTGCTCAAAGCGGGAATAGTCCAGATCGAAAGAATGATCTCTTTATATTCCCGGTGCTGATGTTCTGCGGTAAATTGTCAAGTCGTAATGTCGAGGTGCATATGAAAAGCGTCAACTCCTTCTATTAACTAATCTGCTCTGCTCGACTCACTGCTTATATTCACATCACACTCGGCTCCCGGATTCAGCGTCTCTATGTCTCCAGGTAACCCGGCCCTACACACGGTAATTGTCCAGGGACCAGGAGTGCTGGAGAAAAGAGTGGGGCCCATCCGCTCCCGAGCACCGAGGCCCGCCCTCTCAGGCTGTGCAAACAGAACAGTAACATGAAAGGGGTACAAAGCTCAGTCCTGAGTCAGATACATAATAATAAGATGAAGGACACTTTGTATGGCTTGGGCATTCGGATTTCGGGTTTCCGATCTTCCACTTCTGGGAGAGACGAAGAGGGGCGAAGACGTCGCGATGAGGCGGCCACGAAGCCCGATACTGTCGCGTTCTCGGGCCGCCCGGCGTCCTTTGGAACGACTCCGAACGAGGCCAAGTTCTCAATGCCGGCCGTGCCACTGGCAGCAGTACGCGCGGTAACCGAGTCGTCTGACGAATTCGCCCAAGAGCCTCTGTACCGCCTTATTTTGGACTCAGCGTTGAATCTCATTGGTCTATCGCCCTTGCAAGTTGCCAGCCATCTTGACTGCCTAATACAGCCCCTTGAAGTCAACAACCTTGGTCATGACCTACGTTTTCATTACCTCATAGAAATCAGGCAAGCTCATTGCCTTTACAACCTCCATCTCTACATTGTATATCAATGCGAGAATTAGCATATTAAAGAATTAGTTGTGGTGCCGCGGATGGTCCGTAGTCCGTATACGTGGTCGATCGGAAACCTCCTCTGCGTATGCATGAATGTATGTAGGTCGTGCATTGACACTCTTTTGTATAGCTCATGCCTCGTCATCGCGCGTCTCATCCACGCCAGCAACCTGTACTTCCCCGTCGGATTCCTTAGACGTGCTGACAGATCCACCTCGGCGGACGCCAAGTCCCTTGAGCTTCTCCGACTGTGGTGGTGTCGAATGTGGTGGTGCTGGCTGTTGTTTTTGACCTTGTTCCGCTTGCACTTTCTTGGCACCTGAAGACACATTGCCTGTCCAGCCAGCGCGTTTGTTGTTCAGAGTCTTGAGTGCAAGCTCCGTGTCCTCTCTGGCAATGTGCTGATGGCTTCCGTCTGGTCCCTCGCTACCCGTGGCAATCGTTGAGGCTTCGCTCTCGCTCCCCCGCTTTGCAAAATAATGGCCTGATCCTAAGAGGCTCTCGTTCCTGACCATGTAGTATCGATCATATTCTTCCACGGTATGCTCCGCGTCCGTGAAACTGTCGAGCGCATCAAACACGTGCTGAAATACCTGGGAATCAACGTCCCGAGCCCATAGGAAATCGAGATGCTCATAGTGTGGAATTTCAGTTGCTACTGTCTGGGGCGGCAACTCTCGGAGCATGACTTTGATGTCTACCAGCGAATCACTCCCACCGTGGATCAAGACGACAGGGGTTCGAATATTTCGAGTCGGATATTTGGCAACTTTGGAGTATTTCCTCGATGCGGTCATACTCATCGGCTGTTCATCATCGTACATCTGGAAGCACTTGTTCCGAATGATCTGGAACCAGTGCACCACAGTCTTGGTGCTGGTGAAAGAGTACAAATGCGGGTAGGCGGCCAATTTCTGACTGACTGAGATGTTCTTCGTCCTCCAATTGAACAAAAACGCCAGGCCCCGATCGATAACGTAGCAGAACAGAGGGGGATACAACAGTGTTTCCCACATTGCCGCGGAACTGAGGATTGAGCGTCTCCCAAACATAAGGTATAACACAGATGGAGATGCCTTCACCAAAGAGTCTACCATTCCGTTCGATAGGCCCGCAGGCGCCATGGCTGGTGCTAAAGCGATGAAGGCGTTGACTTTCTGGTTCAGCGATGGGTGTATGGCCAAGCTCGCAAAGGCTTGGGCAGTGCCCTGTGAGAACCCGATATAGGAAAGACTCTCTTGTCCCGTTGCCTCCAGAATGTACGAAATGGTGTCAGGAATGTCATAGAATGCGAACTCGTCCATGGAGAAATCCCAGAACTTGACGCTTGTTGGAGATGAGTGGGTCGACTTTTTCGAATACTTGTTCCCGCGATTGTTCCCCAGCTGCCACACATTCATTGTTAGAGAAGCCAATATTGACATTCAGAAAGTTTGAGAAAGATCGACTCACCCAAACATCGAATCCACGTTCTAGAAGTTCAAATGGAATGCATCGCTTCGCGTCTGTCAGGCATACCCAGACCTCTGAATTCATCAGCAGACCGTGGTGAAGATAGACCACTCTCTTCTTCACGCTGCCGGGCCCGCTGTTGACCTTTTGTCCCTCTTCTCCCCGTCGCCACTGTAATCTGTGGACTCCGAGAAGATAACCATCCTTGGTCTGCACAATGTGCTCTTCAGCTTCATAGCCCCATATGCGGCAAAGCTCTGCGAAATCAGAGGCATCGCGGACGGAGAATGAGATTGCTGTGACACCCCAGGACACAGCCACAAGACTGGGTATTAGCGAAAGCAGGATCATTTCGGTGACAAGAGGCGGATTTGCTTACACTTTCTTCTGTCTTCAGCTTTTTGGCGTGCTGGAGTGGTGAAACGATTGAACAAGCGTCGCGAGACAAGATAGAAGAATGACACGACAAAGGAGGCTAGAGACGGGTCGTCAGCTCGTATTCTCAACTTCAACGGTAAGGCTTAGCGCCGACATACGTAGAGCAAGTGTGAACACTCGAATGAAGGCCTCGAGCCCAATAAACACAAACGATCCGACGAGTGCGAGGTATTCGTGACTGCGAAAAAGTATATGGCGGTCAGCGCAGTTCCCAGTTCAGGAGCCAAAAGGCCCCCTGCAGTTTCCGGCTGAGGTCGTGGCTCACGGGCGTAGCCTCCCTATCAATGGTACTGGCATGTTGATTTTGGTTTGAAAAAAAGGAGTTAAGTTTCACAAGACGCAATCGCAGTAAAAGGGAGTGACTCTGCAGCCATTTTGCGAACGTGAAGCCGCAGGAATCTACAAATCAGGGGTGTTAATAAAGTTCATGATTGTGCAAGATCCAAGGGGGATACATCGCGCTCTGGGGAAGGTGGATCTTGGACTCCAAGGCTCCTTGTTGTGATGTGTGATGTCACTCACTGTCATGCATGATGCAAAGTTCGAATGAAAATCGGACCCACTTCACTGTTTTGTTCCATGTATTGTCAACCCACCCTAGAGCATCAATCGCCTTTTCAGTGTTCACAATACTGACCTGGCGTTGATAAGTTAAGTCTTTCAAGACTCTCTTGATGTCAAAGTCTTTTAAAGGCTTTCTTGATGATTGTACCAAGCTGTGTGGTATGTCATGATGCAATTAAATGTGAAAATGCGTCGTCAAAAAAATGACAGTGACAAGCCTTAAGCGTAATGACATCGACATTTCATTCTTAAATGAGCACCAGCATTCGCAGGCGCACACCGTGTAATACCGGCGAAACTATTCGTCGGAGCCCGATCTCCTCTCATTTAAACCGGTCAAATTCCAATACTCAAGCTCGATCAATGAATAATTTCGCAAGGCTCGTCAGTGCGACTATGGCACACGCAGGTACATGATGTGCTGCCAAATTTGCCTAGGTACATACGGAGTAGGTACTCCGTAGTTTGGTTCATTTTGGCACCCATGCTAGTAAACCAATGAACGAAGACCTCCATACCTACCATTTCGCAACTTTTCCTCACCTCTAGGCTCCCACCAAGCCAAGACTCAACATTCCATCATGCCGTCTTCATGTAAAGAGCTGCGTACGCTACAAATCAGCCATTGAAAATTGGTGTCCATTACGCACTCACATCTGCTAACATGTCTTGCTCCCTTTTCTCCAGGCCAAGCCGTCGCAGAATGCCTCCAAGAGTCCGACTGCATCATGGTTCAGCGGAACAAGCCATCCGACTGTCTCCGCGAACCGCTTGCCAGTACGCTCCCGACCAGGTGTCAACAGCTCCTACAAGGCTACGGTGCCTGTAAGCGCGGCATGATCGACATGCGCAAGCGATTTCGCTCGAGCGTGCCCGTTGGCCACCATAGTGCGGAGAGCGCAGATACGCAAAAGGACGGCTACCAGCTGTATGGTGGCCAGTCGGCCTTTTCGGGAGGCGTCAAAGAGACGAGTGGGAACGAGCCTATACCCCCAGACTGGAGAGACGTCGAAAACGAAAAGTATCGACTAGAGCAGCAGCAACTGCAGCAGCAGGAGAGAAAGTAGAATACAAAATGGTAGCGGAACAAGCAAGCCGCCGACTTTAATATTCATACATTTGGCCTCCCGCTCACATCTGGCCTTCCGCTCACATCGACGTGAGGTTTTGGAGCGAAAGAGGCGTGAAGCTAGAGAAGAGGTCGAATGATCGGCGATGTTGATAGCACGCGACTACTAAAAAAAACATGTAAAAGAAGAGGGAGAGAGAGAATGAGGACAAGAAAAAGAGGTAGACGAACAAGATGAAGACGAGGAGAAGAAGACACAGAGGAAGACACAGAAGAAGGAGTAGGAAAAGACACCAACAGGAGAAACGGAAGGCAGGACATGACATGTTCATGGCTCATGCGATGGGCCGATGGCTGCGAACTTCACCGTAGCTGGGAACCCGGCCCTCCATCCATGCGCACAATCTATCTCTAGAAACATTTCTTCATCAAATTAGGTGCCGTTTCTGAACACAGGGCCTTTCGATACCATATCATTGTTTTACCACATCATTGTTTTGGTTACATCTTGTACTATATCATTGTTGAGTACCCCTCAATATAAACTGTATTAAAACCAGAACTTGGTATTGGGGCCTTAGATCAGTGGTAGATTATGTGATTCCAGCTTTCGGGAACTCCACAGGGTCGTCCGTTCGATCCGGGCAGGCCTCAGTCACCATGTCATTTTTTTTTTCCACGGCCGATCGATCGATGCTACTGCTGATTGCAACTTTTTTTCTGCGGCGCAGAGTCCAGCTAAGTAATCACAATTTCGTACTCCCTCGCTCTGTTGCACAAGCTGAGATGCCGACCAAACGCAACAGAAAATATGTGTTGAAATAATGGACGTCGTGTTAACCCACTTGGAAAGCTTCCGTAGCTCAGTTGGTTAGAGCTTCGTACTAATAAACGTTAGTGATGCGGAGGCCGCAGGTTCAAGCCCTGCCGGGAGCAAAGCGCTTCATGCGGCTTTCCAATTTTTTTTCTTCCAAACCAGCCAGCACTCTCAAAATCTGAGTCAAGTAGATAGACCTCCTTGCAGTCACTGAACTGAGCACACTATTTTTGTTTTGGGTTCTATTCCGTAGCCTCTCGTTCTACCCTGATCAGACTGCTTGCTCATTGGCAGACAGTGTCTTCAAATGTGCTGCTAGCTGTGATGGTCGGCTATGGGCATACCGTTCCGTACGTGGGCACATACATGCATGCACATCATGAGGCTCAAATTATCTATCTTGGTCTTTCGTTTTGTTGCCTCCGAAAGTTTCTTTCATATGCATACTACCCGATTTTTTTCTCCATCTTTCTTCGGCATATGGCGACGCGACCCCAGAGAGCAAGACAAACCAACATTTCTGCTCTCTGTAGCATAGCATAGGACGAACTGACTGACTGCCGGTATTCTAGTGACGGTCAAAAGATAGATACATTGCTCTCTGTACCACATACAGCCAAAATGTTTGTCTGCATACCTACCTATACGAGCCCCCATGACTCATGAGCCCTCACGGCCCTAGAGTAGGTACCTAGCCACAGCAGGCTCGAACAGAGCTGGCGGGTCCCTTCTTCTGGCCTCTTCGTCCACACCTCACCGCTGAATTTACCTTTTCAAGTTGCCGAAACTCAAAGTAGGGTTGTACTTGGACTCGTCATGGGATCCGAAATCCCAAACAGTGTAGAACTGGGTCAGGAACGGCGTGCCAATCAGGGAGAAGCCGTTGCTATTGCCTTCGTCAAATGGCGGCCAGCAAGCGTCTTCCCGATTTGCGAAACCTGGCCGGGCCAGTTGGTCCCCGGTAAGAGTCACGCTGGACGAAGTAGCCTCGTCGGGACCAAGCTCAAAAGTGACGGACCAGGTTGAGTTGAACTCTGTGCAATTGAGGATACGCTCCGAGTGCAACAATTGGGTATAGTTCCAGCCCAGAGCCCAGTATACTTTGTCGATCTTGCTCTTGTCAAGGCCGATGCTGCCCGCGCCGGTGTCAAAGACCGCGTCGCCTGAGTCAAAAGGGATTCGCCAGGAGGTCGAGGGCAAGCTTTTGTCGACGCGCTCGACACCGCCGCCGGACGTCTTTACGGTCAGGCTCTGAAAGCGGGAGCGCCAGACGTCGAACTGTCCATTTCGTTGCACGACGGGGATGGTCGCCAGGGGTCCCTGGGCGAACTCGTTCTCTCGAGAGTCGCCGAGAGTGAGGAGGCCCCCTTGTCCTGGCTCCTGAGTCTCGGAATTGTTGTAGTAGATGGCGAATCTAGGCTTGTCGAGCTTGGGAACGAGCGAGTGCATTACGGTGCTGGTGTGGTTTACGGAGATGGAGTTAAACGATAGTCCGAGGAAGCCGTCAGCGGCTGCCGCGGCCCAGTTGCTTTGGCTTGCCGATATAAAGTTCTGGACCCAGCTCGTCTTGCCGACCGAGAAGACGTCGTCGACAACATCTCCTGCTGTGGCACCACCCAGGTAGTCGATGGATGCCTTTTCGCCCGTCAATTTGCCGGTGGACGAGTCCTTGACCTGGTAGCCAACCCTTTTGTACCTTTGATCGTCTCACACGTCAGTAAAATCTCTTTGCTACCTAGTTCCGCAGATGCTTCGGGACATCGACTGGAAGCTTCGCTCACCCGCTGATGTTGGGACATGCTTCCGGCGCGCAGGCAGCATCAGTGACCCATGCCGTCGAACTACCAGTGTCGAACAAGAACTGGAACTTCTTGCCCGGGGTACCTATGTCGAGTTGGACAACATTCTATACGCAGTGAGTGAGTCTTTGGTGACCTTGGGTGAGTTTTTGAAGAGGTCTTGGGACCGGAACGGAAGGGTTTGCCACTGCGGCTTCACATCTTTGTAGAACTTACGTAGCCATTTCTCGTGATGGGTAGATCGAGCACCACTGCGACAGCAGCCGGAACGAAGGCGGACAGTCCGCCCAAGACCCATAAATTTTGTGACAACATGATTCGAAAAACTCAGGTTGATGAGAGGCTATGAGAATCGACGTGAAGGAGGGGAAAGCGATGAAAGACGACAAGCGATCTTTATAATGAAAGATAAGAAAGACCAGCCCATCATCCTTCCCTTGACAGGGGGGTTTTGTACATAGTGTCTATTATTATCATAAGAGCGCTGGCGACGCGTCGACCGTCAGTTCATCCTGGATTCAAGCGGGGCAGCCTCGTATTTCACCAGTTCAGAGCGCCAGGCTGTCTTCACACTTTCAGAGAGTCAAAGATGGGCTACATATCGGCAACATCGTGAATACAGAAGTACGAGGCGAAGAGCAGATCCTCCGATTCCTCGGTCGTATTCTTGCTTTAGCCTGGCGGTGAGAGCGGCGAATGTCGTGTTTTTCGGCTCAGCAAGGTGCTCGCGAGATGATAGATTCGGTACCTAGTATTGCGTTTTTTGAAGTCTCTACGGAGTAATCATAAGTTCATACCGGTGTGAATCGTGATTAGCCGCCCATACCATGCAGCTTGAAGTCGATGTAGACCGGCGCTCCGTTCGTCTGCTGAGAGCCTGAGACGCGGTCCGGTTGGCAACTTGGCTAGGTATACCTACGCCATCGAACTTCGTTATCATCACCATCCCGAATAAACAGATACCTACATACCAGCGCAGGATCGGGTCACTCCCATGTCCAGACATAGCTTTTGCCACTTCGCGACTCTCACGATTTCTAACAAATCACAGTCCAGAGCATCATGACGCGACCGATCGCGTTCTTCTGTATCTATCTGACACAAGATGGCTGGCATTGCAACTAGGGACGGCCGCAAGCAGGAGTGACCCGATCTTGCGCTGGTAGGTATCTGTTTATTTGGGATGCGACGGCTTGAGTTCTACTGCGGTCATGGGCGTATCGTGTCGCAGATTAATGTTGTCGGTCAGCTGGTGAATCTTCTATGTACATACCTCCGGACGCACCGCCAAAGTGCTGTACCGCTTCTAGCTCTGATGAGAGACGCGTCACGCGAGCATTATAGGCTTTAAAAAGTTAGGCCGTTTCCAAGCCCGAGACGTTCAAACGAGTATTGTTGCTGCAAGTTGTACCTTAAGGTACGGAGTACATACCTGTATGTACTCCAGAGTCCGTACGGTGACCCAATAATCGTGTTCCGCAAAGATCCCCAATGAGCGTTTAGGAGGTACCTTGGACGAAACCCCTCAAAACGCAACATCATCTCGCAAGGCTGCATGCAGCTGAATCCTGGCTTCTTTCCCCGCGTACCCTCATTACCAACGAAACTACTCCGTATGCATAGATACACTTCTTTCAAAGCCTACAGATCAGTTGTGAAGAAAAACAACTGAACTACAATTTCCGCACGTTCTGTGTTTATTGCGTCTTCACGAAACCATTGTCTGGGTCGTACAGGATTCTTTCTTCGCGACGCTGGCAACTCCAACCAGGAACCAGTCAAGGAACAGAGGCAACCACAGTTGACGGCTCTCAAGATCGCTCTCCATAAGGGCGCATCTCGGCCAACCCATCAATCGAACTAGCGACGATAAACAGAGTCCGAACAGGATAGCAAGGATCCGATGATCTTCTAGCAACCTTACGTCTAAAGCCACCTGAGACGAGATAAACATATCGAGCCAACGAGAACGACACGAATGAAGCTAAACAATAATCATACACCATAACCTCAACATGTACTATCGACAGATCTTGCTATCAGCGGCCCTCCTAGCGGTCACCATCTTCACTTTCTTGACTTGGTCGCCGTACATTCTGTCCACAGTATCATGGCCCTCGCATTCACAGTCACCCTTGCAAACGGGATCATCACAGGGCCAGTCTCCCAATGATGCCACGACGCTCTTATCCCACGGAAAGAATCGCCGCCCCAAAACGGACCATCTTACCCTTCGAGCAAACATGCCGCATGAATACCTGCCTACTGCCCACAATCAGCGACGTCTCATCGTCATAGGCGACATTCACGGCATGAACACCGAACTAGGCCATCTTCTCGACAAGGCCCGCTACGATTCATCGCGTGACCACGTCGTCACGCTGGGCGACATGGTCAACAAGGGCCACGACTCAAAAGGCGTCCTAGCGAGACTCATGGCCATGAACGCGAGTGCCGTTCGGGGCAACCACGAAGATCGCCTACTCCTAGCTCTCGAAGAGTACCATAACCGCGCGGCGCCCGATCGACATGGCGACAGCGACAGCAGCGAGGCCGGCAACAACCGACCAAACATAGAAAGGATGCACAAAAAGGACAAGAAGATCCTCAAGGTCGCCAAGTCCTTGACCGCCACGCAAGTCAGATGGCTCTCCCACCTGCCCGTAATTCTCGAAGCGAAGCCTCTACAACTGTATTTCGTGCACGCGGGACTCGTCCCCGGCGTGCAGCTAGACAGACAAGACCCCTGGGCAGTCATGAATATGCGCTCGCTAGTATATCCCCAGGCCCAGGATGAACTTCGCCGCAAAACACAAAATGCATCCAACTCGACTGCGCTCCCCGATCAGGAACAAGACACCCTATCTGGCGCAGAAGATGAGCCACAGGGAGACAACCACAATGATGAGGATCAGAGTGATGCCCGACCTGGCAAGGACCATGGTGATGGTGATGGTGATGATGATGTAGAACATACCAGCCACGTCATGGCCGTCCCCCTCGATGACCACTCCGGCGAACAATGGACCAAAGCCTGGGACCGGTACACCAAGCACCGCCCCAAGTCATCCCGTCGGACAGTCATGTACGGACACGACGCCCGGAGGGGCTTCACAGAGGGTACATTCACGGTTGGGCTTGACTCGGGCTGCGTGAGGGGTGGAGCCTTGACTGCCCTGATTGTGCAGGCTGGTGCGGGACATGAGCCGTTTCGATATACCAAGATTCATGTTCCGTGTAAGAAGTTTGCCTAGGATGTGAATAGGAATGGAAATGGGCCGTGGATGCACCCGGAGGAGAAGCATACCGGATCGCTGTTTTGTTTTTCGGCCGCCTTGTTTTGTTGTTTCTTCTTTTCTGTTCTTTTGCCTGTGCTGACTTTCTTTTTTTACGTGCTCTTTCTGTGTATTCTTGTCGTGATTGTTGCGCTTTGTGTAGCTGGGCCTGGACGTGGGGGGGGGAAAGATGGATGGGAGAAATGGATTGAATGATTTGATACCCCTGATGTTGTAGTTAAAATGTGTCTTCTTCTTTTAGATAGCAAGTCTTAATGTATCCTTTCGTGTATTTCTTGAGTTATTCGACATGGGATGATATGCAGATTGTCCTGTTTCTATGCTTGACATTGTGGCGTGTGCGTAATTCATGTTGTGGGAGGCTCATTAAGTCCACAATGGCGTAGGTGCGTACATGAAGAATATTGGGCAGTGCTATAAGCTAGACATGAGCTGTCACACAGGTGCAAAGATGGGGGCGTCATAGAGATCGTGGTCCGATGGACCTATACTTTACAGATTTTTGGGTGAAAGTGTCAGGCTTCACGAGTCGTGCAACAAGTCACAAACATGCCTTCAGCAGCTTTGCTTTCCCTACGTGTTACAGGCGGGACCATGCTAGACCTCGATGCGAAGTTCCAAACAAAGGCACTGTAAGGTAGCCCGAGCGGCGAGAACACATCCCATCTGGCCTTTCATCATCTACGCTTGCGATCATATCCAGACAACGAGGCCACTAACATGTAGTTGATGCTTTTATTATATACTTATGCACTACATATCAGCAAGAAAGGCCGGAGGAACAAAACACTAACGAGAAATGACATTTTACGCAGACAGCTTCTTCTTCAGAATGTCCTTGAGGGTAACAGCATCGGCAGCAAACTTGCTGATACCCTCGCGGAGCTTCTCAACAGCCATCTGGTCCTCGTTGAAGTCGAATCGGAACAGGGCCTCGTCCTTGATGTATGACTTGCGGTCGATGCTGAGGGATGAGGCTCCTGCGGCGTCGAGCTTCTTGGGGACGGCCTCGGAAGAGTTGAGGAGGTCTTCGAGCAGGTTGGGCTGCTAGGGTGTTAGCGACGTTGTTATTTGTAATGATGACTCTTCAGGAATGTGGTGTAGAATCAATTCCATTCCTCGTGAAAATCCCCATTAACATGGAAAGTTGACTTACAGAGATGGTCAGATAGTCGCAGCCAGCCAGCTCAGTAATCTCGCCAGTGTTACGGAAGGAAGCACCCATGACAATGGTCTTGTAGCCGAACTTCTTGTAGTAGTTGTAGATGCTCTTGACGGAAGCGACACCAGGGTCCTCCTCCTTGCCGTACTCCTTCTTGTTGGCGGCCTTGAACCAGTCGAGAATGCGGCCGACAAAGGGAGAGATGAGGTAAGCGTTGGCCTCGGCAGCGCCAATGGCCTGGACCAGAGAGAACATGAGCGTCAGGTTGCAGTTGATGCCATGGTCGCGCTGCAGAATCTCAGCAGCCTTGATACCCTCCCAGGTGGCGGCGATCTTGATCAGAACGCGGTCCTTGGAGATGCCTTGCTCCTTGTACAGCTGCGCAAAGTGTCAGCCGCTATGAGTGATCTCGGGTTGTCACGCAGAGAAATGACTCACGTCAATGATGTGCAGAGCCTTGTTCACAGACTCCTTGGTGTCAAAGGAGAAACGGGCATCGACCTCGGTGGAGACCTTGCCGGGAATGATCTTGAGGATCTCCTTGCCGAATTCGACAAGTAGACGGTCCAGAGCGTGGTCGACCTGAGACTCGATGTCACCGCCCTGTTTCTTGCCGTACTCGATGGCGACGTCCATCAACTTGGCGTACTCCTCCTTCTTGGAAGCGGCCAAGATGAGGGAAGGATTGGTGGTGGCATCCTGGGGCTTGTATTTGCCAATGGCTGGATAACAAAGTCAGCATTGCCTTGCAATCACTGTACTCTGAGAATACAGCGTTAGGCCGACAGATCGGTGCTCCTCCAGGTGCAGCAATTCAGCGGCGCAATAAATGCGCCAATGGGAAACCCAGTTGATCGACGCGGAAGAAGGTATACTAACAGGCAAAGTCACCTATTCACACAAGTCAGCATACACGTTTGAGATCGAAGCTTGAGAGGATGTGGGAGAAAGTACCAGAATCAGACACGACGACCTAGATCAGCGCGGCCAATGTATCTACGTCAGCTTCATTGCTCCTTATCCATTCGCCGCAGCTCTGTCTTGCGAATCGATCAAGCAGAGACACGCGACGGCCGGAAATATACGAGTCCCAGCAGAATTGCCGACAAAAAATCGTTTCACCAGTTTGCTCCGCGACGGCGCAGCATCATGGAGACGCCATGGCGGGCCGTTGCGCGTTGTTGCTGCGTGGCTCTTGTCGCTTTTTTGGTGAGGAGGAGGGGCAGCGGTGGGGTTCAACACTTACGGTGCCAGTGGCCTTGAGCTGATCGAGAGAGGTAGACATGGTGGACGATAGTATGTTTTGCAATATTTCAGTTTGGAAGAGGTCGGAAATGGGAAGCCGTGGTTAGCGTCAGAAAAAATACAGGAGATCTTTTGTAGTGTAACTGCAGATGAGGCGGACGAGGGAAATTATGTGTGTAGTTGGATAGAAGATGGAAGAAGTCAAGGTGGAATTGATGACCGAAGAGGTGGAGAGCCGTTTTGTCGCGGGGCGTCATTGGGGAACTTTGACGGCCGCATTGCCACGCCCCCGAAGCGGGGATGTCTTGTCTTGACTCTTGAGTCCTTGACTCTTGTTGGTTCTTGCCCTTGGACTCTGGAGGGGTCTACTCCGTAGAGGGTCCTTAGAGGGGGTTAGCCACGCGTGATTGGCCCGCCTATCCCGTCCGCCATCCCCGGCTGCTGTCCACTGTGCCCACTTGGCACTGCCCACTGCTTGCAGGCTGCAGACGTCAGAACTGACGGAGTTGTACACAGTACAAGTCAGGACCCAGGACTCAGGAGTCAACGAAGTCCGCTCGGGCGTGCCGCGTCGGCGGCGTCGCACATCCGCCAGACCACCGACCCGCCCCCGTTGATCCGCATGAACGCGATCCCGTCGCATCTACGAATACGATCACTACATACATACTACAAGGGCCGTGATTTCCGGTCTGCATTCATCAGGCTGGACAGTACATAGTGGTCACTGGTCACTGGTAGATAAAAAAAAAGTAATATGAGACACGTCTTGCCTCAGCTCTTGGTACATGAACAACTCTATGTCGCCATCTTGCTCTGAACTCCCCCCACGTAATGCGATGACTTGATGAGAAAAGAAAAAGAAGCCCCCTTTTTTTGTTCCAACGCGCCGCATTCAAAAAAATCGTACATGGTATACCTAGGTCAGCACCAGACCCACAAAGGATAGAAAATCGCGTGCCCTCGACAGTGTCGAGCTAAGCCTCGATCCCAGGAATTCAGTCCCAGATATTCGACTTTTCTCCGTAGACTGTAACCCCTCTAATCCTCGGTGATGTCGCCGTATTCCCACATACCAAAACGATCCTGCTTCGCCTGAGCCTCCACCTTCCGAAGGTGCTGCAAGTACGACTCGAAGGCCCGGCTTCGCTCCCAGACCTTGAGCTTCTTGGGCACCATGCCGTAGCCGCTGGCAACGATTTCCTTGTTGATCGAGTCGTTCAACCCGGGCAATTCATTGTTCTTGGCATCATACAGCGTGATATAGCTGATGTTCTCATTGCTGTCGACAAAGTCGAAGCTGCCGACCAGTCGCTTACCGTCAGTGATTTCATTGATAACACTGATGGCCTCTTCAAAGTAGTCGGCCCCAGTAGGGAGCTGGACGAACGAGAGCGAGGCATCAATTGCTTGCGCCTTCAGTTTCTGGACACCGAACAGGGCCTGATCGAGAGGGCGCAGGTTGGCCCATGGGATCTTCTCGGAGTTCCCGTAGTCAATGTACTGAACTTCGGCGACCTTGGCAGTGCGGTCGTTGGCGCGAACGCGAGCACGGTACCACTGTCCATCGTAGGAGAATTTGGCTGAGACGAAATCTCCCGTCTTGGGCGGACCGGCGAGCGGTTTGTTGTTCTTGGAGTCCAGTTGGAATTTCCGGAACTCAGTCATCATCGTTTCTAGAGCGGCAGTGCCTTTTCCGATCTCCTGGATCTTCAGTCGTCCGTTCCCATCAATGTTGGTGATCATGACATCGCGGTAGTCTGTCGGCTTCTTGTCCAGCGTCACCTCGGTCTCAGCAGCGGTGTGCCCGTTCTGCTCTACCTCCTCGCCATCTTGATCTTGAGCAGGATCATAGTCATGCCATATGCCCTTTCGCGCGTCCTTGGCCTTCTTTTCGGCGGCGAACAGTTCTGCCGAATTGCCGGACTTCTCTGCAGAGTAGGCATGCACCGATGCCAGACCTTCCTCTACGAGCACCTTGGCAAAGCTTTCGCGATTCACGTACAGAGCGCCAATGAATCCGCCAACCTTGTCCATGTCGTAAATATCAACTTCGCAGTCTCTCTGATTGCATCTTCGGTTGGCGAGATCCAACGCCTCCTTGCCGAACGGCTCGCCGCCCTTGCCATCAGGTCCGGGGGCGCGGGGTGCACGAATGCCACCCAGAACCATTGTGATCTTCACATGCTCTCGGGGGATCAGAATCGTGAATCGGGAGCCGGCCTTGCAGAAGTCGACAATAGCCGGTACCTTCTTTTGTCTCTGCAAAGTGGCAAGCATGATCTTGGCCTTTTGCGCGTTATCTGACAGGTTAGTGTATTGCCTGGCTTTCTGAGGCTTGCCAGACCACATGCCCTTCAGCTCTTCTTTGGCTTTCTCCTGCGCAGCAAGGAGATCGTCGTAGTTGGACGCCCTGTCCGTATCGTCATTTCTGTGGCGAATCACCGATGCCCAACCAGCTTCGACCAGTAGCAGTGCGATATTTTTACCCTTTTCGGTGACCGTAGCCACTTCTTTGGCCTCAAATCCTTCGCTGGCGGGCTTCTTGCCGTCAACACTAATCTTGACGTGTTTCCCAATCAGTTTCTGGCGCACAAACTCCTTGGCTTCGTCTCTGAAGGGACTCTCGCTCGGCTCACTGGTGCGAGGTCCACGAATGCTACTAAAGCTGATTCGCTTCTCGACACCAGTCTTATTCTTCACCAAAATAGTATCTGCACCCAGAATCTTGCTGACGATCATTTCTTGATTGCCGCCATCAGCTTTGGCGACGTGATTCTTGTGGAGGCGGAGTTTCTTTGCCTGAGCATCTTTTTCAGCGGCTCTGAGCGATGCCATCTTCTCGCCCAACAAGGTCGAGTGAAAATCGTTGCAACGTGCAAGACCATCCCGCAATAGGAACTCGGCAATATTGCCGCGGGGATGAATCACATTGGCCACTAATTGGCCTTGAGGGCTGGCTCCGACGATTTCGACCTTGACTTGTCGTTGTAACAAACGACTCTCGACAAATTGTCGAGCCTCGTTGCCATATTCTTCGGCTGGTTGAGTCGTGCCAGTGGATGCGTTTGGCCTTTCGGTGGAGGGTGTGCGGATGCCAGCGACAAGGGTCATGGGCTGTACATGCTTCTTCTCTGAAAGCAGCAACCTTACTAAGAGCCTGTCGCCACTGAGAACACGCTCAACAATGCCGTCGACAGTCGTCCCCTTCCACTCCTTTAGGAAATTGGGTCCGCCGAGATCGTTTTGCACCTCGATCACGCCTCCGGTTCCAGCCCAAAGCCCTTTACTCTCAGCCTTGGCCTGAGATTCGAGCTCACGAAGCTTCTCGAGGCGCTCCAGGATACCTTCATCCTCCTTGCGACCGGCGTCCTCACGAACTTTCACCCAGCCAGATTTGATCAACTCATCAGGTAGCTCGCTGCCATCCTTCAACTTGACAGTACCAAATTCCCGGCCCGAATTAGGAATAGTGTACTGAATGGTACATTGGACCGGCTTGCCGACGACAAGATTTCGGAGGTACTCTCGAGATTGGAAAGCAAAGGGTTCATCTCCCTCTCGTCTCAAGTGAGGTGCGGACACGTACGCTAGCGACAACGATCGTTCGGCCGTGGGATTGTTGGGGCTCGTCAAGATGAGCGTGTCACCGCTTGAAACACTTTTTACATTTCCGATAAAAACCTTCGACATTGTGAAGGAACGCGACGAAGGACACTGTCTCTCAGAAATGGTAAAAAGTTAGCCAGCTATAATTCTTTTGCGTTTTTGTGAACTGTCCGGGCAGCAGCAGATATTCAGGTCTTCTAATTGGCCATTAGAATCCAAACTTCGCGCCGTGAACTCTCCGTGCTCCGATTTCAATCCGGTCTCAAGCTGGGTAGGCGATCAGGCGAAGACGCGGCCATCCAGCAAGAAACTGCTCTAGGGCAAAACTCCACGCATTTCAAAGACTCACCAGAGATAGCAAAGGCGAAGAGATGATGAGTGGAAAGGAAGGGACAGTGTAGAATTAAATTGTGACGAGAGTGTTTAAAGTCAATCGTCGAATGGGAATATCAAGGAGGAAAAGTGGCTGCAGCTATATGGGTCGTGTCTGGACTCTGGGATGTTCTGATGTCTTAAGGCAAGGTGTCACCAAGCTTTGCCCCCAGGTGCACGTCCCCTTGCAGGGGTCAGGGAGCGGCTTTCAGGGGACTATCGACCCATCCGTGGCATCATATCGCCCAAAAATGGATAATTAAGCGAGGAAATCCTTCATGGGCCAGTAGTAAGAGGTACCTATGTATGTACTCCGTACAGCTTTAGGTAGGTAGGTACGCGGGGGGGTTGTCAAGAGGGCTTCCTTCTGGCCCCTGGGTACATACTTCAGATTCCCCGTCGACGGTCTACAAATGACTTACTGTACTCCGTACGTGGCCAAGAAGCTATTGGCCTACGTAGCTCTTTTCTTTCTCGTAACCCCGTGGCTTTGAATACTTGAAGGAATGGGTGGCTATTGTCCGGCGAAAAGAGGACCACGGCGTGTATCACGAAACAGCATTGAGTGCTTCCATGGCTCTCAAGTTTCTCATCAGTCAATACCTAACGCCGAGGTCATATTAATAGTGGATCTATAGGGTCTTTGAGGCATAGCTAGATGCGTCGCAGTTCGCTGAATATTAATATGCTGATGTCGGGTGTCAAAGTCTGTTGCGCAAGTTGAGTCAAGCATATTATGGTATTGTGTAAATTATTTTCACCTCACTAATAAGTACATTGGATTCATATCTGTGACTGCACTGCAAGGTCTACCGTTGTTTCGTCAAACTACATGCAGCAGCTACATACATGCATGGTACCTGCTCCAGGGTACGAGTGATGTGCTACGCTGGAGCCCACATTTATGAGGAAATCCCGATGACGCCTAAGGAGTATTCCGAAGTTAGAAGCAAGATAATGCAGGAAACTGGACATTGCTAGAACATACCACAGGCGGGCCGAGGACCAGCGTTACCAGTCTTCAGAGACTCTTCGTTGTCGCCCTTGCCGAGATCATCGGTGCCGGCATGGATAACGACAGTGCGCTATGGCAATGTTAGTACAACATGTGCTTCTATCTTGTGGATGTCGTTGTGTAGTCGATCAACGCACTCCAATGACACTATGGGGTCCAATGAGCTTGACATGCTCGTCCTTCACGGAGCCCTTGGCATTGCCCTGGCCATCCGTCTCGAGGTTTCCAAGGTCACCGACATGTCGAGTCTCATCGGTGGGAGCACCGTGGGTTTTGCCGTGTGGGTTGACTATTGATACAGCGGATAAACGCGATCAGTGAGGTGTTCTCAATAGGCGTACATCTACGTTCCAGGGCTCAAATAGAGTAGTCTTGTGCAGATTCGTACGTACAGTGCGGGCCGGCAGACGTGCAGCCGTTGGTGTTGTCACCAAAGGTGTGGATATGGAAACCGCGCTTAGCGTTGGCATCGTTGCCGGTGATGTCCCAGGTAATGGTGGTGGGAGCAGATTCGGACTCCTGCTCAAAGACGACGGTGCCGCCAACTTTGGCGTCACCTCGGAGAACAGCAACTGGAGTCAAGGATTCAAACGTCAGCGGAGATATCATTGGCAGCACGCTACGACATAGTTGTTATGGATGAGTCCATCGCGGAGCATTCTTGACAGGTGGGACTGAGCGCCATCTGGAGTTCCATCAAGGTTGCTGCGCGAGAGTGACCAACAAGGTGGTAGGAAGAAAAACTCGCTCAAACGGGCTCAGCTGCTCCTCGATTGCCCCTCCCGCAGGACGAGGTAGCTGAGGGGGTATAAGTAGCAGCGATGGACGCCACCTCGAGCCAAATGGCGAGTGTTTCAGCTTAATAGGCCGAGGGCATCTTACCTGCTTTGACCATTGTGACAGTTCGTTCTGGTGTCTAGTTTCTTCGATTCAGTTACGGAAGAGGAAGCAGCGAAGTTGGAAGTGAGTCTCGCGGGGTTTGTTGGTGACGGAGGAGAGCAGGAAGTGGAGCGAAGGTGGGGGAAGATTCGAAACAAGAGAACGAATTGACTGAGCAGCAACCCGCCCACTCTTCCGTGCCTCGGCGGTTGATGAAGCAAGACCGTAGGTAGATATGTATGTACCTCTCTCGAGTCTCGACTTGATCGCCTGCATTACCTATTTGCACAGCTCGTCTCTATTGGACGGCAGCTTTCCGAGAAGAGTTATTTTCTCTACATACCTACCTACCTATTCGGAGGGGATCAACCACTTGGTGTTTCGCGGTGGCTATTGTGAAGGCAAAGTCACGATTGGAAACTCGAAGATGCTGCGATGATTGATCTGGAACTTGCTTCCCATCAAAAATTACGCACGGAGTAAATGCCGACAGGCGTTGGTTTGGTACTAGGTACTCCGTAGCTGATGAAGAATTGCCAGCCACGTCGAACCTCTCAGCCAACGGCTTCATCGGTTGGAAGGTCTGAGTTATGTACATAAGCTATGTACCAGGGTACATAGTTAGGATAAGGTTGATATGGTTGGGTAATACAGTAGGTATACTGAGTAGCCTAGTAGGTATGTACCTATACAGGGTCTATGTACTCCGTAGATACCTGTGTATCGACTCTCGAGTATAAGCCGGCCTTTGATACCTACATACCTAAGGTACCTAATATAAGGTAGGTATGTATGTATACAATACTCCGTACATAGATACATGTAGTTCAGGGCAAACAAAACTTGCATGGCACTGTGCTGTCGGCTCGTCGATCGCCTCAAAGGAAGCCTGCAGCTTACATATTTCCGTTCCGTAGGGTGCTGCAATGCGCCTCGCGAACGGGTCAGCTGCAGGCCAAGTCTCCAAGGTGTGTAAGGCCTTGTTTACCAAATTCTCTGCATTGTGGTGTGGAATGAAATGCTGTTGCGTAGGAGGTCTTATTTGTAGATGTCGCCGGACTGCGAACCACAGGCTCTGCCCAACGGACTCCACACTGGGTACGTACCTACCTAATGTGTATTAACAGCCCAGACCCCTCGTCCAGGCTCCAGTGTCGCAAGTTGCAACGCTCACACATCCTCGCTGTTGTAACTTGTCAGCCTTGTCTGGGTCTGGTGCATTTGTTTGTTGGACGACATCGAGTTATGTATTGCGGATGATCTCTTCCCAGCTCGTCCACTCGGTTGCCGGGGACAGGAACCTCTCCAACGTTGCCTACACATCTGCCACCAGCACCAGGCGTTTCGACGCCAAGAGGACTTTGCGCAAGCAACATCTATACGGTCCTGTCCGAGACGCCGTCGACCAGTTCATCCAACAGTTGTCGCTCCTTTGAAGCCAGAGACAGGAGGTCTCGATGTGTTTCTCGTGCCCTCGGCGGTCACTATTTCTACTATTCGAGCTGCCCATCTTCGTCTAGGCGCGGCGCGACAATCACTGACTCGCTGGTCCCAGCTGCGCACCGACGCCGTCATCGACACCAACACCGCCATCATCATCTGACCAAAGTCTTGCCTTCGATTTTCAGCGTTAATATTTCCATCTGCGATACGGACAGCTCCCCTCTTCCCTCGGAGCCGGCCGTATTTCCAGCGCGGCCCCTCGACCCGCTCGCGATATGTCTTTCCGCGGTGACAACCAGCGCCGCTACGGCCAAGTTCCGCCTGTTCAGTATGCAGTAACTGGACAGCAGCAGCCCGAACAACAAGCCGTCAGTAATGGTAGACGTCCGAGCTTCAATAACGGTGATGAAGACTCGCTCTATTACGATGGAGCCTATAATCAACCGTCCTTCGTCGGACCACCCTCCCACGGCGGTGAAGGAGACTTGTTCTTAACGAGTCCAGGTGCTGGCGACAACCCGTCTCTGGGTCGTCACGCGTCCAGCAATAGCGCTCTGTCTGGGTATCAGCATCAGTATCGAGATCCGAATCCCTTAACGCCTCTGCATGCGGCCTACAATCCTCAGAGCTTTTCTCCATCCTCGAACACCAGTCCTCAGCGAGTACAGCCTACTGCCCTGCCTTACCATCCTCATCCGGCCTCACGCTTCTCTGCCTCCAGCGTCAGCTCATATAATGCTCCGTCGCCGCCGGCTTCCAGCTACACCCCTCAGGTGTACAATCCCGCCGCATATGCCACTACGAATACAATATCTCAGGGCCCGGGTTCTCGCCATGGATACGCTGGCTACGATCACCACAGCGACGCATCCGGAACGGCTCCCATGTCCCCAAGCTATGAGCAAGCCCCAGCTGGACCGTATTCAACCAATATATCTCCAACAAGGCGATCCCCGTCTCTGTCGCCCGATTATCAGCAATCCTTTTCGGCCAGTCCTTCGTCTTTCGCGGGAACCTACTCTCAGCCGACGACGACATATGATCCGTCTCGCTACAGCGCTGGTGGCCACTATCCTGAATACAGTACCGAAGACGCTGCTCCATACTCAACCGGAGCCTCGTCGGGTCATCATACAGCACCGTATCCTTCTGTTTCACAAATTCCAGTCGGTCCAAACTATGAGACATCCAGTGATCAACACGTCTACTATGGCCATCAGCGCCGAGACTCGTACGCTTCGCCGAACACTTCTCCCTGCATGCAGCCCCAAACATCACCTGGACTCCAGCGGCACCCAACTAACGCTCCGCTTCCAACTCGGCCCATGGAATACGTTCCAGAGGAGTCAACAGTCTGGGACGAGTATGGGCAGCCTATTCCGCAAGGCGATGACAACGAACGCCTAATGCAGGACATCGAGGCTGAACTTGGGGGTGCTGAATACTACTCGCAGCACAGGTCGCCATCATTCAATGGTCAGCTGTCAGACGATCAAGGCTGGAGACAACGTGGCAACAGCTCCACGTCTGCGCATTCACCTGTCCGCCGAGCCTCGACAGCATCCTGTTACGAGGATGACGACGATGATCCTGAAGGCACAGCTGGAGTGTTGGCTATGCAGCAAGCGGAACTGGATGATCAGCGTTTTAGCGGCAATACGTTCATGTATAGCAACACCACTACTGTTGGTGCTCGGATAGATTCTCTATCCCCCCCTGCCACTGACCGCGAACAAAATAGCGGCCGCAATTTTGGTGGCATGGACTTGGGCATGCTGAGCGGAGGTTATGCTGGCAACTTAGCATATGGAACAGGTGCCGTATCTCCAGCGAGGTCTTCATCGATGCAAGATGCGCCGCGGCCACTACCAACTCCGACTTACTACAACTCGCTGAGAACGGACTATGACAATGACTCTGCGTTTGAAAATGCGGAAATAGACTACGGCGGCACTGGTGGATTGTATGAAACGAAGGCTGGTGAGTTGTGTGAAACGAGGGCCCATCGGCTGAGTTTTGAAGAAGGGCGAGACGAGCGAGTTTCTTTACACTCACAACACAGTGGTGTTGAGCCGCCTTTGAAAGAAGAATACAAGGATCTCTTCTACCATCCTGGTCCGTCTAGCAGACCGCTGCCGTCGATTCCACCTGGACACGGCTCCGACAGTAGCTCAATGCTGTCAGCCCACAACAGTGTTCGTTCACAGCACGCACAGACAAATTTGTTGAATACCGATGCCCGTAATTACCAGGCGGAGGGCCCAGAAGCATATCATCAACCTGGAGGTCAACAATCACTTTATCCGGAAAGATCAATATCACTTGGGGGTCATAGCCACACGCCGCCCGTGCAGCCGCCGGCAAGATCCAGGACGGATGCTGCCGAAGATCGGAAGAAGTTTCATCGGCAATACCAGACGCCACAGCATGGTCCAATCATTTCCAACTATCAGTCGACCGCCGTCGTGTCTCCTGGTACTTTTGACGGCATCATTCTGCCAGGCGGGCGCAAAAAGAAGTTTGTACCGAGTACACTGAAGGCAGGAGATTTCAACAAGTGCAAGGAACCATGGGCACTGAGCGGAGTTGAATCATGGATTCGTCTCATGGCAGAAGGCGAATTGGATGATCTGCGCAAAAAGACGGTGGAGGAGGCATTGACAAACCTGTTTGTCTTCAAGATCCCGACCATGAATGTCGCCGACGCCGAGGCGCTGAGCGGCAACATTGTGATTCAAATGCTGGACTATCAAGTGCTGCTTCCGGAAGAAGAATGGATCAAGTTTGGCGATGGGCACATTTCTGGTGTATTGTGGCAGCTGACTGGCTTGGGTTGCTATTCCCCCAAAGTGCACGAGGTTGACATCAGCGGTCGCTGCTATGCCCATCACTGCACCCGCACATTGAAAAAGATTGATCTAGAGGTCTTGTCAGAAGAGCTCAAGGGCGCCGACACGTGGAATGTGTTTTACAGACTGAAGAAGGAAGACTGGGAGTCGAAACCGAGAAAGGAGGTCGATCGTCAGAATATTTTGCACGAGATTGTGACTGGTGAGGAAAACTACATCAAACAGCTCGACATATTCCGTACCTTATACAGAGACGACCTTCGCACCAGAAACCCGCCAATCGTCTCCCCCGATAAGCTCGGCAAGCTTTTGGTGGAGGTGTTTGGAAAATTGGACACGGTTCTTAGCATCAACAAAGACCACCTTTTGGCGCAGCTCAAGTACCGTCAGCAGGAACAGGGTCCTTGGGTTGTTGGCTTCAGCGATTTGTTCCGCGCGTGGATTCGCAAGGCTAAAGCAGGATATATCGACTATGCGTCCGGATACCCTCCAGCTACTTACATGATGCGAAAGGAAGCTGAGAGGAATTTACTTTTCAAGAACTTTTTGGACGACAAACAGAGGCACAAGTTGTCATCTAAACAAGACTGGACGCATTTCTTGATTACTCCTTTGCAGCGTCTCCAACGCTACATTTTGTTACTGCAAAGTGTGGAGCACAAGATGGTGGGAGACAGCGAGGAGAAGACTAATTTGCAGAAAGCCATTCAGGAAATTCAGACAGTGACTCATGAGTGTGACGCCAAAGTAGCAAAGGCAAACAAGGCGGTCGAAATAGTAGAGCTCCGCCGTATGCTTATTCCCAGGGGCAAGTTCGGGCTCGGCCTGAACTTGGACCCGGAAAAAGGCCGAGTATTGATCATTCAAGGCGAGCTTCAGCGGATGGGATCCAAAGGCATGCGATGGGTCGACTCACATGTGCTACTATTTGATCACTACTTGATTCTTGCCAAGGCGTCCAAAGATGCAAAGGGGTTTAAGACGTATGACGTTTCAAGAGAAGTGAGCTCCCTCCCTTTCAAGCCCGACACAGAATTCCAACGACGGATCCCACCTTTTGTAAATGCATCTTGTGCTGACTCTATACTGTAGCCTATTCCGATGCCCCTACTATTCTTGGAAAGCATGAACGACGAGCCTGTTATGAAGCAAAAGGGCCTTACGGCGCCATTGGGCAGAACAACGGCAGCACCATCTAACGCACAATTGAATACCAGGAGTTCCACCAACGGCGGACGACCTGGTTTGGAACATGCGCCAACTGGTTACTCTAACACGTCCATGGGACCCACTATGTCGAATGATTCGGAGGGCAAGATTCTTTATCCTTTCAAGATAAAGCATCTGGGCCATGAGGTGTACACTCTTTACGCGTCATCTGCCCAAGACAGACTGAATTGGTGTACAAGTATAATCGAAGCCAAGGCCCGGCACGCTAAGGCTTTATTTGCCCAAAACGCCGAACCGTTCAGGCTGCGCGTCCTGGCTGACGCTTCTTTCCACTACGATGTGAACTCGATTCACGCGAGAACTGCGGGCGTTCCGCTTAAGGAGACGCCACTGGACCGAGCTATCCGCGACCTGGAGAGCACTCGGGGCCCTGCCCAAGGCATCTCGCCGATTTGTCGTGCGCAGGTAAACTGTGCTGCTGGCTTTTTTGCCTTCGGCAAGCCTGCCATTGTAATTGGAACTGATTACGGCATTTACATTTCCGATCCAGCGAATGCTCGGGGCTGGACACGAGTAAGTTGTGTACATGTCGGGGGAATGCCCCGATTCTCAGCGGGCGCATTTGTGACGTAATTTTGTTCGCCAAGACTAACTATGATGGCTCAATAGTCCGTTCAGGTAAACCGTGTCACGCAAATCGCCATCCTGGAGGAGTTCTCAGTGTGTCTAGTCATTGCCGACAAGTCACTCATCTGCTACCCCCTCGATGTGATAGCCCCTGTGTCCGAATTCGCGCCCCCGGCCAACAGCAACCCACGACGTGCCCCTCAGCGGCTCGCCAAAGACGTGACGTACTTTGCCACGGCACGCATGAAGGACCGCTTACTTGTCTTCTACAAGCGCAAAGAGGGTCTACACACATCCTTCAAAGTCCTGGAGCCGATATTCCACAAGGCCGCTGAGAAGAAGAACCGCATCTTTCCCAGCCGTCGTTCCGCTGCCGGAAACACCGACACCTTCCGCGACTATGACGAGTTCTACCTCCCCACAGAGTGCTACTCCCTCAGTATCTTCCAGACCTACGTCGCTGTCTCGACCTCCAAGGGCGTCGAGATGCTCACCCTGGACAAGAAGCAGCCCATGTCGATCCCGGACCTGAAAGCGCCCGCTAATTCCAGCATCGCCGGCCACATCCGCGACCAGAAACCCCTAGGCATGTTCCGACTCAACGAAAGTCAGTTCCTCCTCACGTATGAGAACTGTGCTGTGTATGTGAACAAGCACGGGGACGTGGACCGCACCCTCATCATGGAATATATTGGCAAGCACAAGAAGGCCAAGAGTGCCACCATGTACGGACAGTATCTACTGCTGTTCAACGACGATTACGTGGAGGTGCGCAACGCCGAGAACGGCCGCCTGCGCCAAATTATCGCTGGGCGAGATGTGCGCGCGATTGATTATGGTGTTCGGGGCCCGACGGGGGGAAACACGACGTTGTCGTACCAGATGCATTCGATTGGCGATATGTCCAAGGGTACTGTTAAGATTGCGATGAGCCATCCGGAGCTGCCGGGGCGGCAGATTGTTTTGGAGATGTTGCTGAATGATGGGCATCGAGAGGATTGAGTGGAAGAGGAGGGTTTGTGCTTGGGCTTGTGATGAACAAGCTGGGCTTTGATCTTACGCCATTTAAAAGTTGGATCTTGCCTTTTGGTTTACATCTTGTAATCGCCTTTTTTTTTGTTTCTTTTCTTCAACCCCTTATCTTCTTTCTTTCTTTTGATCTTTTTGATATCTTTTTCTCTTCATCTTCAGTTCTATAATTTGCTCTCGTTTTCCTCTTCCTCTGCGTCTTCCTTCTTCCTAGCTCTTCCTAATCCGCTTCCTCTTTTCCCTTACACCCTCTTTGATCTCTTTCATTGCTGCCTTCTTCATCTTTCTTTCCACGTGAGCATTTCACTCCTGGATATGCTCGCTTTCTCCCGTCAATGTATGGGTTTGGATACATCTTGCTTCTTCTTCTTCTTCTCTTTCTGAACAACGGTATCCTATTTATGGGCAATGTAGTCTCGTTCTTGGGAATGTACGCACAGGGCGGCCGATTCGGGTATTTCGTCACCTTCCTTTTTTTCCTTTCTTACCCCTTTTTCTTTCGTGGACATCCCGCGTGTGTGTGATGTGTCACTTTTGATGTTTGCGCGTTACATCGTGTGTATAGGTGGCAGACAGATTATTTATACCCCCGGCTTGCCTGAGAGCTCTTTGGATTGAATTGAAATGAGATCGTTGCACGATTGGGATGTGAAACGTGATGCGACATGCGAAAATGTATCATTCCTACAGCAGCCACGACGGGTGATTTGGGTTGTGTGCATACATCTTTCTCAATATTTCTATGGCATGTATACCTGATTATCTACCAATACTGTTGCACAGAACCTACCCGTACAGATAGCGCTAAAGGAAACTAAACGGCGTTGAAGAAAGACTGAGCCTCACCAGAAAATTGTTCGACTACCAAAGTAGTAACAGCGGATTATATATGCATGATAGCCCCCACCATCTCCCTCGAGCCGAAAAATGACATCCCACCTGCGATCGCAGTCCAAGTGTATAGCAGCCCACGTCTTGTATGTATGGCCCTCGCTATTCATCAGCCAACGGCCCTCCTACTCTACGAATCCTGGCATGGGAGATAGAGCTAGTCTCCATAAATAGACCAACGTTGCTAGATATATTTTGGTATAGAGCGAAAGATGAGGGGTATTGTGCGAAGGATGGACTATTTTATCGCCAAGTGCCGAAACAAGCATGCTCGTTGACTGTTCATGCCTTGACCTCGTTGATCTTCTCCTTGACATCATGCTTAATATCCTCAGCGACCTCGGCGAGGGCCTCCTTCTTGGCAGCGTCGGCCATGAGAATTCGAGTGACCTGGACGACACCGACCAGACCGAGGAAGAAGTTGACGGCAGCGAGCCTATTTCACCAACGGACGTTTCGTAAGCCTATGTGCTCTCATATACTACAGAGAGCGACGCAAGGGAGGTTTCATCGAGGGGCTGTGGTAAACGTACAGGTAGTTCTTGGGTTTAATGATCAGGCACCATCTCGTCCAGATCAGACCTGTACAGGTGAGAGCAAAGTTTTGCGTAAACGACAACTTCTCTGCTGGACGGGCAAAGTCGGAGATACCGGCAATGACCAGTGCCCACTGGGTAAAGGTGAGTCGAGCTGTTAGCTGGCGTTCTCACGCAATCGGAGCTTGATGGCGCGTGCCAAAATGGTGGAGAGGGCCATCACGGTGCTGCCATGATCAGTGACGAACCTTCATGACGGGAGCCCTGGAAGTGTGGCATGTTAGCATTCGTGCGCCTTATAGTCGCTATATCCCTTTCCCCTGCCTTTTCTTGCCAATTTTGATGAGGATAGACACAGTGGAGCGGGCGCGCGTGACATACCAGAAATGCACCGTCTTGACTCCAACCTCACTTTCCCACATGCGCTGGTACCAGCTTTTCTGCTGCTGCTGCGTACCATCCGCCGTGCTTTGCCACCTCTTTCCGCTGTCGCGGAAGCGGAATCGTGCACCTTGGCCAGCGAGACGCTGTGCGCGCAAAGCCTGGCCGGCGGGCGAGGAGAAGGCCGCTTGGCGGAGGAGAGGGCGCGAAGCGCGCATTAGAGTGCTCGTGGGAACCATGACTGTGATATCAGAATAGAAGATTAGTCATTTATCTTCCATTTTTTGTTTAACCAGGTTCGAGAATCATGGGAAAGTTTCCGCCGAGGAAGCAGACACTTGTAGCGTTCAACCATGGAGACAAAGGCTTATTTTTTTTGGGTGATCTACTGGAATTTTTGCGATTGATGGAATAGAGTGGATAGAAATTCATACTTGAGCTACCGTGCTTGCAGGCCGTGTTGCTCCTCTATGCTTCGTTACTTCAAAGGAAGGCGATGAGAAAAAGCCAAGGCGGAGAAGTCGTTCTTGTCAACGAGCCCCCCCCAGCCGTTTCAACATTCCCACGAACCGGCTTTCCGGTGACGGAACCTGCCATCAAAGGGCCAGCCCGGAGATCAGCCGAATTGGGGTGCCACCGCCAAGGAAGCTTTAGCCAATCACATCTGCGGTGATAGTACACCAAGAAACACCAAGTCCGATTCCGAACGTCACCCAGCTCTGGATCTCGCCAAATTGGCAACGACAACGACGCCGATTTCACGCCCACCACACAAGCCATGTCGGGCAAGTACGCCTTCGCCAAGTCCCTCAAGGAGGTGCGCTTCCTGTTCTGCCAGACGTCAGAGCAGAGCGCCGCTGCTCGGTACGCGAATCTCCGTCCCTTGCTTGCGGAAGTGAACGAATCGATTTCCGCAACGGGAACGAGCCCTTGATCAGCAGCTATGGCGTATTGCCAATCAGTCTGGGGTCTAAGCAAGCGCAGAAGACGAAGGCTAACCCGTCGCTCTGTGGTGTGCCAGGTCATTCATCACCCGCGCCTATCCAATCATGAAGAAGAACAATCCTCAAACTCCCATCCTGATCCGTGAGGCTCAAGGGACGCTCCCCAAGGTGTACGCACGCTACGGTTCGTCGAGTCCCGCCTTCTAAGTCTTCATTTCCTACGTGACTTTCCCTCCCTCCGGCACTTAGTTTCGATTGTCTGGACGGGGCGATCGCTAACGGACCTCTGATCGTGCGAGCAGAGTTCGGCACGGAAAAGGCACAATCGCTCGAGGGTCTGTCGGATAAGCAAATCGAGGAGACCGTCACGGGGCTGGTCAAGGGTGAGGCGTAGGGAGAGGACATGCTGGCGAGACGGGAAGAATAAATTGCGTTTTAAACAGGAACGAGAACACCTCTACGGTAGTGATGGAATTTGGGTTGAATGACAGGGGCGCCTATTGTACATACATAGAGTTGAATCAAGGGTGTACCAACACTGCTTTTGCGCGGATTATATGCCTGCTCTTGGGAGGTAGAGGAGGGAGCACGCGAGCTATTGAACGGTCTGTCGCGTGGCTACGTGGAAAAACAGAACGTGAAAAACGTCCGTCGGGAGCGCAACGCTAATGATAGAGAGGGCGAGCTGGAACGTCATTTGCAATAGCCATGGTGATTTCACTCTTCACTCAAGAATGTCTCTCGGGAGTCGGGACTGCGTTTCCATTCACAGGGGGGGGGGGGGAGGGGGGGGGCAAGGAACGTGGCCTAGGTATGTAGATACGAGCGGCAATATGTTGATTGACCCTATTCAGTTTTGACTCATAGATATGTACTAACTTCTTAATTCGTCGTAACGAAGATATCTGCGATTCCCATCCGGCAATTCTACCCAGCCATCGTCCCTTGCTATCGAGCGAGTCACGCAAACCTCCCTCACATGTTCATCACATCCACACCCATCCACCCCTTCCTTTCCACTGTTCGTTCTCATAGCAGTCAAAATGGCCCTCCGTCTCCCGACCTCACGTGCTCTTCTCCCGCGGCGACGCTGCCCCAGAACTAGGAAGCGACGGCCACGCTTTCTCGTCGAGCACGCTACTACTCGTGGACTTGCGTAGCGTGGCGTCTTTCCGTGCACTTCCCGAATCCGGTGTTCCTGGGCTTGATGCTGATGAATTACGAGTTTTTGTGCCTTGAGCTTCTGCTTTGCTGCCAGCGTCCTCCGGAGCGGCGATCAGTTTAGATGTATCCCTAGCGCACTCTGTAATTGGAAACTTCGGCTTGTCGTTTTCAGAGGACCGCTTTGCATCTCCGGCTTGAGATGTCTGAGATGCCCCTACGCTGTCTGGTGAGGAGTGACTCCGTGATACACTATCGCTCTGCGCCGTCGGATTCTCTTTTCCTGCAGACGAAGATGCCGCAGCCGCGCCGGAGTCGGCTCGTCGTCCACCTGCGTTGATGGGCGAAGCCTGTCTGCTTTTGTCAGACCTGGCCCCCCTGTCACTGCAGCTTTCTTGCGCCGACAGACTACTCTTTTTCGCGTGACGTCTACGTTTTTTTGGTACCTTCAATGAGGTCGCCACGGATGTCTTGGGATCTGGAACCTTTCCACCAGGGACGCTCCCTCCGCTTTCCTTCCCACTGGTTACTAGAACGACCTGTAGAGGCCGTGAGACCGTTTGCTCCGTCTCTTCGCCCGGAGAGACCGCTTGAACATTGCTTTTCGTCTCGCTCTCAGCCTCAGCCTCAGCTGCAGCCTTGCTTGCACATTGCTTCTGCAGACCAGTCGTATCAGGGGTCGGCATTGACTGCTGAGCTTGATTGCGAAGCTCATTCACTGTGGTCGTTCCTGTGTCTTGAGGCGACTTTGTGTCGTCGAGGATGCTTGCCTTGGTCATCTTCTTCCTTATACGAACGGTGCCTTTGCCCTGACCGGGAAATTCGAATCCCTTGGCAGCAGCATTGAGAACATGGGGACTCTCGTCTGTTTTACCGTGTTTTTGCTGACCATCTCCGTTTTCCTTGCTTGCCATTCCGGTGCCTGATTTATTGTTCGTCGGGGTCGGGCTCGAGGGAGAAAGAGAACTGAGGCGGTGGTATTTCCCATTGTTAGAGTCTCTTGCCTCGCTGTTGAATGGCGTCTTGGTGTAAGCCTGATGAGGAGAGCTTGTTCTTGGTGTGCTGGATGCGGACATGGCCTTGGACGAGGAAGCGCCAGGGCTCACACTCATTGGTACGGTATCAGACTGAGACGGCAGGGCCAGTGTACATACATTTGAAGTGGCGGATTCCGAGTCAGGACTCCGAGCGACTGATTCGGCACTCTTTTCGACGACAGTTGAGGACGCATCTTTGATGGGCGTCTTCGACACCTCGTTCCCCAGTGCGGCAGTGCCATCCGCAGCCTGTTCACTGACTTTCCCGTCCTTATTGTCAGCCGACGTTCCTGTGATAGCGGACGAGTTCTCATCCACTACAATGCTGGCAGCGAGCGCGCAAGTCTCAGAAATCTGTGCACAAGTAGCTGATTCTCGGTCCGCCTCAACCATATCGGCCCCTTTAGCGGCGGCATCCATGTCTAACGCAACAGGTTCATCTTTTCCCTCCCCAAGCGCTGCGCTCAGCTGCTCTACGTTGCCCGTCGGTGTGGTGGCAGCGATCACACTGGCGCTTGCAGGACCTTCCTTGTCTCGAGAGTCTTCATCGGCCACCTTTGGAAGCGTCGCGGAGGGCAGCAATACTTTTGGTCCATGATTTGAGACTTGACCGCTCACTCGTTGGCGTTGAGGACTGGCAGCTCCCTGCTGCTGTTGCTGCTGAGGCGGAGGATGTTGACCCGAGAGCTCCTTGTTCTTCGGCATCTCCTCAAACGATAGCTTCGACTGGCTTTTGCACGCTGCTGGATCAATGCATTGTGGTTTCAACGAAGCCGTATTTTCACTCTGGCTGACTGGTGGCTGCCCAGACCCGTGGTGGAATCCTTGTTGTCCCGGCACAAGCTGCCACACTGGAAGTTGCTGCTGCTGACCACCCATGTACTGAGGACCACAGTTTGGTCCGTAGCTAGTATCGGGGCCCCTGTATTGAGGATGTGGCAAGGGAGGTCCTCGTGGCGGATATGGATAGTTGGGATGAGGAGGGGGTATTGCCTGCTGATTGAATGGGCGCAACTGCTGAGGCTCGCGGGGGGCAAATGGCATGGGACCACAGCCCGCAGCGCCAGAGTACATTCCTGGATTAAACTGAGGCGGTGGCACGAATGAATACTGCTGATGCTGCTGCGGGTGAAACTGCTGCGGCTGCTGAAGAAGAAGATGATGATGATGATGTCGTGGTTCAAAATTCTGCCTCTTGCTCTGCTCAACGCCAGAGTAGGTCTTGACGATCCACTTGGAGCGATGAGTCGGTTCTATCGAGATGGATAGGTTCGTTTCGGGTATGTCGAGATGTTCCATGCCCAGCGCTTCAGCAACAGAATCCTCGCTCTGGAACCTATTACGTGAACCGAGTTTGTGTCAGCAATCGTCAGTGTTAAGTTGCTTCCCTCTTTTCAATTCTTCGTTTCTGGGGTTTCTAGCTCACCTAATAATAAATGCGCTCCCTGTTCTGTGAGGCACGGGAACTACATCATCTACGTCTCCAAAACGAGTGCCCAGACCAAACTTGAGACGGTTCAGGATATCATTGTTGTCAAAGTCTCTGTTTCTGACTCGGACCCAGACGCTCTTATTTTTGCCAGAACAGTCTCCGCAGCCGCAATCGTTGTATTCATAGGGGTCGGTCCCGCTATTATTGCAGCGTGGATTGCTGTAATAACGACTGTTGGCATTAGGTAGTGTGTCATTGCGGCGCCAATGCCGGACATAGCCTTGTACTGGCTCAACAGCCTCCGGACCGATGACAGGCTGTCGATTTCGCGGGGGGTAATGGCCGGCGTTGTTGAAATTTCTTTGGTTTTGATGAATGTCTTGGCGTCCTCTGAACCTGTGTCCGCCACGATGAGAGGTGCTCATTCGTCCCACCCCTGGAGATAGCACCATCGTGTTATCGGGGAAACTGGGAGGCGTTTTGAGAATCATTTGCCCAGGCTGAGCCCCAAAGCTGGGTATGTCGAGGTTTGCAGTGGCGGGAGGAGGTCTTTGTGGAAGTGAGTGTAGTGGGAGAGTTTCGGTTGAGCGCGAGGGTTTCTCGCTCGTCCACCTGGTCTGAGCCTGATTCGAGGCTATGTGACTGAGGCTCTTTTGAGCTCCGATATCATCTGATGCGTTAGTACGTCCGGGACTACGTTGCGGAGAATGGCCACGCAAGCCGCTTGGGCTACCGAGGAAGGGCGGCCGAGCAGGCAGATCATTACCAATGCTGCTGATGATTTGGCCACTCACGATCGATAGACGCGGAGTCGAAAGGTTAGAAGAGGTAGCTGGTGCCCGAATAGGGACACTAGTAGGAGCTGTGGCAGGTGCCTGGACGGGTCTATCTTCCTTGTGCTCAAGTTTCGGCAGGTGAAGGCCATGATTCTGCTTGTCATTCTGTGCATGACTTGGCGGCATAGTGTTTCCTGAGTTCTAGGCAGGCTTTCCACTAGCCGTAGCTGGACGGTTTTGAGCAGGCATCGGATTACAATTCGGAATCCCTGTGCTGCCGGTTTGGCCAGACAGGCTGGCCTTCTTGACATGTTGAGAATGAATGGGTTCCAATTGTCGATCTGGAGGTGTTATTGTCGCGGCCATCATGCTCTCATTAGATTCGGGCTTGGCCACGACTCGATTGTCTTGAGATAGCGGCGATGACGATGTGTGACTGCTTGTCACTACTGTGGGCGCAACTTTGTCCCCGACACGATTGTCTTGAGACAGCGGCGATGGCGATGTGTGACTGCTTGTCACTACTATGGGCGCAGGTTCTTGCTCAGTTCTAGCACTCATTTGAGGTCTCTGGAGCTGTTCCGATGCTCGCTCCTCCTTCTCCTCCTGGTTCTTGTTCTGCACATCTGACTGTTGCCCCGCGTCTACAACTGGTTCGTCGCGACCATCAGCACTCGCTTTGACCAGCTGGTTTGAATCAACCTGCCCTTGTGGCTGCGACTGAGCTTGAGCCTCAGCATGAGACGTCTTCACGTCGGATGAAGGCAACCTATCTGTGCCTGGGACAATGACGTGCTTTGAGCCAACATCTTTTGAACAGCGCGTCGTCGTCTTCACTGCAGCGGCAGCGGCAGAAGATTTCTGTAGTTCCAGCACAGCAGAATGGCTTACACTCCTATGATTAGGTCGCCCCGTAAATTCAGGTAGATAGTAGTGGCGTCCGCCCTCTTGGAAACAAGGTGGTGGTACATCCTTAGGACCAGAAGAGTTTTGATACTCTGCCGCAGGGGGTGGCGATGGAAGTGCATTCTCTTGAAAGACTCGCTCGCCCGCTAGCAAAACAAGATGAGGTCAGCAAATGGGATTCAAAACCTGTTAGAAAGAGAGGTGTAACTAGCTGTCAAGATGAGAAGAAGGGGCCGAAGAAAGAAGGCAAAGGGAGGCCTACCCAACCAATTATGGAAATTGCGATTCACACAAGCCTCCATGACATCGCTGGCGCCCATCCTGTTCTTGCGAAAGTTTTCGACACCCGTGAGCAGCAAGGACCTCCGGGCTTTGAGCGCACTCGACACCAGAGCAAACATATCTTCCGGGATGTCGCCCATGTTCCTCCAATCCTGCTCAGACAGAATTGAAGTGATGGGTCGCTTGTTTGCCTCGGACCATTCCTTCAACTTGCGCTGATTCTGGTCCAGGCCGATCCATTCATCTGCCCATTGACCAATGTGACTGGCGCACTCGCGCTCCATGCCATCGTATATGAGCACGTTCTCGTCAAACAGATGATTAATGAGATTCCACAGATTCAGCGCGCCGTAGTGGTACAAATCGAAAGCGTCGTAGTATATCCACAAGTCGTCCCAGCAAGATGGCCGTGTCATCCTCTTCATGTCCGCCCAGTACGTTTTGCGCGTCGAGTTGCAAGCAGCCTGGAGCTGGTCCTTGCCCCAAAGGTGGATTCGTCTCCGTGGCAAAATGTGTTCCATTTTACGAAATTGCCGCTCGCCGTGGGCAGTTGAGAATTTGGCAAGCGCATTAGAAGGAGGATTCGTATAGAATCCAATGGGGAGATATTCCTCCAGGTAGGAGAGAGTCCCGCGCTCATCAAGAGGACCGAGCGTTTTGTAACCTCTAGGAAAGTGTGGGGGATACTTCTCGGAGAATGAGGCGCGCTGGGGTGGTGGATTGCCTGCGGCAATGTGTACAGGAAGCGATGCAGCGTTGATGAGAAGAGGGGGATGCGACCGCGGTTGCGAGTTCGTGAAGCCAGAAGACATGATGACAGATGCGTGCGAAAGTGAAAGCTTTAGAGCCTATTCCTTTATTGCCTCTTGAGGAGGAGAGAATGAAGGACTCCCCACCCAGAAGGATTCCGAAAGGGCGTATCTTTGAAATAAAAGTGAAAGTCTGTCAGGATAGCTTCGTCAAGTCCTAAGAGCTAGCTGTAAAGACCACATCGAACGAATCATGACTTGCGAGTATCTAGACCGCAGAGAGAGAGAGAGAGAGTCTTGGTACTCATGTCCGAAGAAATAGAAGAGAGGGGGGAGAGGAACAGACCCCGAGCCTGATCGTTTGCGCCTATAAGTAAGAACTGAGGCAAAGGTGAGAACTTAGAAGTAAGGTGCATCTGAATGCGTCCATGAGCGTTTGCGTGACTGGACAGCTGTTGAGGGGCTAGCATCAGTTGCCCGGCCAGAACGAGAAGACAACTTTCTTTGGTCATGCTCGAGAATCCTTTTGAACATCACAAACACATATACGATACCGGTCTTCAATGCGAATCCACCTGGCTGTCATCGTCTCGAGCTCAAAGGGGAAACAGAACAAGACGATGATAAAGAAAAGAGGGGGAACGAGAGTTGTTCGTCTGCTTTTATGAGCACCTGGCTAAACGCAATTCATCACCAGAGCAAAGCATGAGATACAGTCAGAGAATAGATGCAGTACAACAAAAAAGGCTGGTAGCATCTTCACAAAGGCTTTTTACTCCTGCTTTGGCGCCTTCAGTAGCCTCAGAATCTCGCTCTCGCTGTCTCCCGCAATAGCCTTTCCATTATTCCAATCGACCGTCTACACGAGAGAAAAATCAGCATCATTGTGCACATTGTTCCATAGTTCCACTTGCCTTTTATGCTAACTGATCCATCATGCAGCTCGGCGCAGATGGCAACCCAAGTGTGGAGGAGTCGGGGACGAAAAAGGGAGCAAAACGTACCACCGGCCTCAAGAAGCTGTTCCTACTCGCGCGAAATTTTTCAAGCGCATCTTGTTCGTTGTCCGCGTCTTTTATAACTTTGTGGATGTTCTCCTTGCCAACATACTCCAGTATGGTCTGCACCTGTTCCGGCGTAGGGGGTTCCTCGGTGATGTTGAGCTCGAAGGGATCACGACGCGCCTGCGTCTGGGCCGTGTGATCGCTTGCTTGATCGACAGTGGCACCAGCCTGAGCACTAGCGGAGATTTGCTTCACGAGGTTTGCGACGCGTGTCGACGCGGGGGAGGAGGCCTTGTGGAAGACGGTGACGGCGTCGAAGCTTTTGCGCTGGAGCGGGGAAATGGCGTTAGCTTGATAGGGGGGCTCCAAGGTGCATATTGCATTATACTTACGAAGCGGAACATTTTGGCAACTTGAAATTCGGAGGAGGACGAGGATGAGTGGAATGGGGCTTGAACAACTGAGTAAGAAGTTTGAACGTTGATGGCAGGTTAGTTTGCGAGATCCTGTCATACCGATGTCATTTGCTGGATATGCCAGCCTGGTCATTGGTTCAGTGGTCTTCAGGACCCGCTAATGGCACCATTTGATTGGTTGGTCGGAAAATCATAGAACATCCAATGGCATCTTGGGAATAGGTAAAGCCGTTCGGCCGAGTCCCGTTCCACGTGCCATCAAAAACTTCCGATGCCTGTCTCGACTCCTACACTTGTTCCCGAAGGTGCCGGGCCGCCCGCCGGGAATAAAAAATATTGTTCCTTTCCTACCTATGTCTGCCATCTGATGAGTACTGGCGCCTTTTAGGTTGGTCCTCCGCCGACTGTATCGCTCCCAAGCTATAATAATGCACTGTTCAAGCACCGCCTGATGCTCCCGATACAAAAACAGCTGGAACTCCACCCTTTTATTGAGTCTTTTTGAACTTTTGAGCGATTTCTTCCTCCGAGAACTTCCTTGTCGATTTCTTTAGCAGCTGAATTCTTTCATCCATTGTGAGCTTGATCTGGTCCCCAATGGGCACCAAGCATTTGGCGAGATGGTCGTAGTCCTTCGCCAGCAAGCGAAACGTAATCATCAGGTAATCAATGTTGTGAAACACAAGGGCACCTTCTTTGGCATATGTGTGCTTCTGTTCCATGAATGAGATGGGATGATCGCGCCAGTGACGGAGAGGATTCAGATGGTGTGACGTGTGGTAGCCATCATTGAAGCAGAACCGATTGCTCTGTCGTGGGTTAGTAAGTCAAGAATTGAATTATCCTTGTGCTCATGAGCAAAAGGCCATGGTGCTTATGAACTTACGGCAACATCCACCAGCGTGACGCTGGACCGAAAATCAGAGTCCGGCTCGTTCTGATCGACAAAGGCATGTTGACCCCAGTTACCAACCATCAGCCCCATGCGCATTATGAGAAGCGGAATAATGTAGACGAAAAAGGTGGCCTTGATTCCTGCGATACGAGAAACCAGATAGTAGAAAGTATAGTTTGCCAGTTCCGAGCAGATCATCTTGAAGGCCATGCCCGGTCGATTCTTGCGAAAAAAATACCGAGGAAGATCGAACCATATGAGGAAGTAAAACCGTCCGACATAGCACAGAAAATCGGGAACGCTGTCGCGCTGAAATCTGATAGTCGACGAAAGATCATCGGGTCCGTTACCTTCAACATGATGATGCTTGACGTGGTGATAATAGTATGTGTTCCAAGTATGACCCATGAGAGGGTCAAGAATGTAGGGAAACAACTGGTCCAGGATGGCGAATTGCTTGGCTAGTATGCCTCGTTGGTGTATATGTTGGTGTTGCATCAGGGTGTAAGTACCAACATAGTACATCTGCATCACAACGTGTAGGATTGCATGCGTATAAGTGAAATGACGAAAGAGCAGAAGAGCACTGGGAACAGAGGTGGTGAGGTAGAGGATAAGATGAGTGATCATAACCACATCGGTCTCATGGCGGACAATTCTTCGCGCCTGTCGAACATAGGGCTGCAGAAGATATTGACTGACTAGAGGGTGTAGGAAGGCCGAAACATCGTCGAACGAAACGACCACCGTTGGCTCAAACTTGGTGCTGTCCGGATTGCGAGCTGCTTTCAAGGCGGCGATGCGTCTGTCGTCGGTTTTTTGTGCGGCATGGGAAGCTTCGTCGCCGCTAGATGGCTCAGACCCTAAGCCAGAATCGACGTCGCTTTCTCGGCTAGCCAAGTTCTTGCTTCGCGGCGCAGCGTGTGTCCTGATGTCTTCAGCCAGGCTCTGAAGCACGACACGATCGGCCTTGGTCAGACCTTTGTCAAAGACGATTTGCTCGTCCATGATAGTGAGACTCGAGGAGTCGAGAGTGACTTCAATCGCTGCTCCTTGGTGCTTCCCCTGAAAATGAAACACGGCCAGAGGATAGGTACCGGTAGAGGAAAGGAATGATGTTGCACCAGAAGGGGAGTAAGCAAATGCCACCAAGTTTCTCACCCCTTTCCGCCTCCCCAGGTGGAATGAAACAGCTTCTTAGTTATCGGACGTCGGACGAGTCACGGCCAGTCGCACGGCCATTCGCAGGGGGCGTTGAACAGCTTAGAGCGCTACAAATCGACAATACGAGAGAATAATTTCGGATCAAACACTCGTCTGCCATATTATATTCATGACCAGCTTGCAACAATGTCTGTAGACAATCTAATCGGCATGCCTGGTTATAACTTGTTGGTCCATCCCCAAGGGCCAAGGCTGGTAGTTGAAGTTAATCATTGAGCAATTCGTACACTTTGCAACTTGCAGCGCTTCGGAGGGACCCAATCTTTACTCTCAAGGAGCGTCGATCAACCAACGATGAGCGCCAAGAAATGATGAGGCCTGATGCAAGCATACGGCACTCTATACCGCTTATGGACAGCTTAGGCAGGCACGCCCACCAACTGCTCTTGAAGTGATGAGGTGATGACGTCGTGGATGTGGCTCTGGGTTCCGCCCACGACATCATCTTCATCTGGCGCAACGCACTTCCGAATCATTAAATATCAACCACCCAAGAGGCTGCCCTTCAGTGTAATTTCCCGCATCTCAATTCATCGAACTTGAAGAATTCTCGTAGGCTGCTTTGAGTTTCCCGATACCACGCATCAACAACATGACAGGAAATTCCGAGGACAGCAAGCCCGCCCGGTACGAAGAGGGACAACCAGGTTCACATCAGCTGAACGATCCCAGTAAGTTTGAGATTTCGCATTCTCTGGAAACCAACTTGTATTGACGTGAGAACAGAGGACCAGAGATCGATTGCCAACCGTCTGGCTGCTGAGGAGGTATGCACTCAAACTCTAACACAAGCCACGTCGGCTGACAGCAGAGCAGAAGCAAGGAGAACCTCAAGATGATCCCGAGACTGCGGCCTTGAAAAAGGATCCCACACTTCCTGTACGTCTGCATCTCAAATGTGCATACCAAATCTTCGGCACCTAACTACTTGCGCAGGCGAAAATGCACGGCAACAAACCCAGCAGGGGTGCAGAGATCGACGCACAAATTGCTGCCGAGGAAGAGGAAGAGCTGAAGCAAAAGGGAAAGGCTTAGGTTGAGAAATATAATATCACCAAGGACGATGGCGCATGAAGACGATTCGCAATTGCTAGAGAACAGTGACTGGCTCATTCAAATTTCATTCACGTCGTGGTTGTCGCACAGTGCAAGGGGTCATTCACAATACACACATTTCACTTCGAGTCGAGTTCGGAGACTGAACAATGGATCGCCGTCGACGCGGGCAATACTACAGTCAATTGAATACATGGACTACGTGTTTGTCAATTGGGATCTGCTGATTCAAATGCCATTAGTGTATGTTTATAACAGATCTGGCTCATGAAGGTTGTAGGTGAAACAAGAGTGTTCAGAATATGTAAGAATTGAATTTCACTTGTCCGGTGAGTATAGCTACTCCGGCGAAAGAGAGCCACCCAAAGGTATCAATCGCAAATTTTTTTCATCAGGAGAATTGTCAGGAATAGGAAGTGAGTCAGTACGCGCTTACCATTTTCTACTCATCAAATTCCGCATCCTCGATTAGAGATGATGCATGTTGCTGAGAATTGTTCAAGCTGCCGCGAATTGCTGCATGACTTTTTTACGGAGAGAAAGGGGTGCTAGTCGATGAAAAGGATTGAAGAAATAGAACTTAAGTCATTTGTTCGAAGCCACGCGGCTGGTCCGTGCGTATTAACGAGGCGGGCCAATGGCGGCGCTAGGAGAAACCAAAAGTCCGGAAGCTTTGGCTTAGGGCACAGGATTGATTTCTGCCCACACCCAAATAGCCGAGCCGACCAAAAAGTTATTGGTGACTTCCGCGGTGTGGCAAGCGACAAGTCTCCATCTATCCAACGAACGACAACTCGTCTTCGACTACTGGTATGAACATTCACGCGCCTCACAACCAAAATATTGAAAAAGACAGCAAACGAACAACATCGACTTAAGCGACTGACAAATACAAATTAGAACACGGTCACAATGGGCGAAGCAGTGATTGAGGGATCCAACTGGCGCCTCGTCGAGGTCGGCCGCGTTGTTGCCATCAACGGCGACCACCCTTACGCTGGCAGACTGGCAGCCATCGTCGAGATCATCGACCACAAGCGAGTACGTTGACCGCACGACGGGATGAGGACGAATCCGATGCGCTCAAAGCGCTGGCTTGAATGGAAGATTAATTACTGATTTTCGCAGGTTCTCGTCGACGGTCCTTCCGCTGACCCCGCCCTGTCTGTTCCTCGTCAATCCGTCCCCCTCGCCAAGTGCCTGCTTTCTCAGTTCGTCGTCGAGGGCCTCCTCCGTGGATCCCGTAACGGTATTGTCAAGAAGCTTTGGGAAAAGAACGAGATCGATGCCAAGTGGAAGGAGAGCAACTGGGCCAAGAAGCGCGACCAGATCCAGAGGAGGAAGAACCTGACCGACTTCGACCGCTTCAAGGTTATGCGACTCAAGAAGCAGCGACGATTCGAGGAGCGCAAGGCTTTGGCCAAGGTCAAGGCCTCCGCATAATTGGTCGGAGCGGATGCTGGAGCGAATTGCTAGGAAGGAGTAGGAGGAGTAGGCGAGATGTAACATCTCGGAACTGGAAGCTGGTACATGAACGAGGTGCATGGACCTGGAAGATACCAGGGAGGCAGAAGAGCGCTCTTCGGAACGGGAGCAAAGCGAATATGACGGCACCAGGAGGAGCCACGTATTACATCCCATCATATATCGATGAGAATCTGGAATGAAACGAACAATAAGACATGGGCGGTAGCGCAACTTTGACCACTGGTGAAATGTTTGACGAAAAAAAAATAAGTTTCCATCATGAGAGAAACTTCGTGGGAACTGGTGTGATCACATAATTAAGATGCTCAGTTTGCATCATCAGCGTAGTTGAAGTCATCCATACTTTTCTACGATTTGCCCTGGTGAGAAGTATTTTCATACATACAAATTGGAAACTGCCTTGGCACGTCACTCGACGACAACAGGAGGTCTACCTAGTACCTATACCTAGGTACACCCTAATGTGACAGAACTGCGTAATTGCCTAATTGGGCTTAGCGGAGCTCATCCACCAAACCCTAGAATTTCTCTGCGTTGCTGTTCACCAACACAAACGACTTGAGTAGAATCAACCTTTTGCAGCCAAATTTAGACAACTACGGCGCAATACACCCGTAAGTGCTCCATTGCTATTGCAGACCGATGGAACTCTTGCCCTTGGAACTGAGTGCCAGATGGATGTTTTCGCGATCACAAAAAAAATCACCTGACCCCCAGGCGACCGTGGGAAACTAACGGCCATGTATCCCTCTAGTCAACAAGAAAATGGCCAACCCCAGAATCGAGGAGCTCCCTGATGAGGAGACTCAGAGGCCTACTGTCGAGGAGCAGGAGGACAGCAGCGATGAGTCCGATGCTGAGGATGGCGAGGGCAACTTGCCTGCTGGCTCTACTGCCGTAATCCACAACCGCAACGAGAAGAAGGCTCGCAAGGCCATTGAGAAGCTACACCTCACTCGCGTCCCTGGCATTACCCGAGTCACTCTTCGCCGACCCAAGAACGTACGTTGAAAGACATCCGAATGTTCCCATATCCGAGGGCTTGGCAGGAACAGACATTCCACACAGAGCTTCGGAAGCTGATCCGAGCTATCTCCAGATCCTTTTCGTCATCAACAACCCCGAGGTCTACAAGTCTCCCAACAGCAACACCTACATGTAAGTCCAACCAAGCATTGAAACCTGTAGATGGGGCTTCACCAAGGCAATGAAAAACAATCTAACCTATGCACGCAGTGTTTTCGGTGAGGCCAAGATCGAGGATGTGAACGCCACCGCCCAACAGGCCGCCGCTGCCCAAATGGCCGCTGCCAACGCTGAAGGTGACCACGCCGGTCACAACCACGGCGAGTCTAGCAAGGCTGTCGAGTCTGGCGACGCTAAGAAGGAGGAGGAGGAGGAGGAGGACGATGATGAAGAGGTTGACGCAGACGGTCTTGAGGATAAGGACATTGAGCTCGTCATGACACAGGCCAGCGTCAGTCGCAAGAAGGCTATAAAGGCACTGAAAGAGAACGACAACGATATTGTCAACTCGATTATGGCTTTGAGTATTTAGCGTCACCTCGGGGGATGGAACGGTCTGAAACGTAGTAACTTCTTGTGTCCAGCACTTGGCACACTTGATTGTTCAGGATTGGCATCGTAAAAGTCTATATATATGGTGTACTCATTCCAAAAATTCCCTGCCACAATGAATCATGTTGATGGAATATATCACGATTAGAATGACCGCTGCATCTTTACAGTATGCGTTCAAACTTCAAAGGCATTTCAATGTCTCATGATTCATACTTCTGCTTTTCCATTTGGCACAATTGACTTTGATTCTAACCTATTCACTTGCTGCTAAAAGCGTACCTCAGATTGAGGCCAAGTAGATACATACGCTGTCTCCCAGAATAATAAGCCGAAACGACTTTATTAAGATTCAACTACGGAGTACTTGTCCTACAACAAAGTAGAAATTGAATCTATGCCATTTAAGGACACAGGCGCCGGCCCAGAGTTGGTGGGGATCACGATGTATATCACGTGACGTGAAACTCCAGCAATCTTGGTTGGGCGAGTTTGGCATTGGCGACGCAACGATATCACCACTATTCGCTGTCTGCTCCCCGAGATCCTCAAAGCACAACCAAAATGGCGGTTTCGGTAAGTTGAAATGATCAATCAGGCTCCCTGCCCCAACTTCTCTACCTTGCTCTCCGAATTCGCGTGTCTCGAGTCGCGACGATGAACCACGCACCTTCTGTGAAAACACGGCCAATGAGCTAATTTCCATTCCTTCCGTGGCGGAAAAAAAAATAAAAATAGCGAAGTTCAGCTCTCAAGGTCGACTGGACCAAAATCACCAGCTCGCTGGGCCTCCGTGGTCAGACCGTCGCCTCCCTGCAGGCCTTCAAGAAGCGCAACGAAGACGCCCGTCGCAAGCTGCAGCAGCTTCAGGAGCAACCCACGACCGTCGACTTCGCCGCGTACCGATCGTCGCTGAAAAACCAGGCCATTGTCAATGAGATCGAGAAGCGCTTCACCGCATTCAAGCCCGCTACCTACGATGTCTCCCGACAGATTAAGGCCATTGAAGCCTTCGAGGTCGAGGCTGTCAAGAATGCCGAGGAAACCAAGGAGGCCGTTGATCTTGAGCTAGAGGACCTGACTATTACCCTGGAGAACATTGAAGAGGCTCGTCCCTTCGAGGACCTCACCGTCGTATGTTGAATCCCGTTGAGAGAGCGAGAGTCGTGCTATGAGTGGCTCAAGAGAAACTAACAATTTTCCCCTTCTTTTTCCGTCGAACAGGATGACGTTGCCGAGGCCGATGAATCCATTGATGAGAAGACTGAACAGCTCATTTCCAAGGGCCGATGGCAGGTGCCCGGATACAAGGTAGGTTACGGCACTTGCACCAAAAAGTTTGACTGTGAAGCAGTGCTAATACCCATTATAGGAGAAGTTTGGCGATCTCTCTGTCATGTAATCACCTCGCGTTTTACCCACTGCCCAAATCGTTCCCTTTGTGTACTCTAGCATGTAGATACAATAAACTTGCCGAGGCAGAGCGCTGTTTCTGCTAATACCCAAGTACTTCAAGTCTCACGCATTGGTCATCTCACGATTCTTTCGCCTATTTCTGAGTTGTTTGCTGCTTGAGCATACATACTCTTACCAGAGACATAAGTGAGCCATGAGAGCATGATGTATATTGATCAGGGGAGAAAGCCGGATGTTCACGTGTCACGTGTGAGTGCACTGTGTTTGCAGTCGCTTGTTTTTATTGAGCTCCTGTTTGTTCACACAAATTTCTTAATTTGGTATCGTCCTGGGGTGCAGCATCCCTATTCGAGGGTCTACAAGGCTTGCTCTATTGACTCCGTTGCCTCTAGTTGCCTCTAATCTTGTTGTAGTAGAACTCGGGTCGGAGTAACATTTGCGTTGTGGAATATACGATGGTCATGTAGCAACCCTTTTGGAAACATGCCAAAACTTAGAAGGTATCGGATGTCCGAGACTAAGATCCAGCCCAGGTCCCAAGACACCTTGACGAAGGCCGATTCTCTAGCACACACAAGAGAAGAGGAATAGGACGAAGCAGTAAACAGAAAAGAAGAAAGGAAAGCAATAGGCATAATCATCGTACCGTCAAACTCCTTCAAAAATGCTCATTTCTCATCATGTCCCTCGATGTCGCAGAAAAAGATGCCCCCTCCCCCCCGGTTTGTCTTCCACATCGCACATAGTCGGAAGAAAATCAAACAAAATGAAGAGCGTGACAACTACTGAGGCGATGCATACTTCTGAGTCCATTCTCTCGCCGTATCAATCGCCGCTTTCTCATTCTCTTTCCAGCTCTTTGCTACATCTGCGGCGAGGGGATCATCAGGGTTCGGCGCGCCTAGCAAGGCTTGGATCGAGAGAAGGATCGTTCGGATTTGAAGGGCGGGAGACCAGTTATCTGAAGAAAAGGTCAGTACATGGTGTGTGATCATCTCGTCATGCTGGCGTGTCATCGAATTTCGTAGGGACGAATGGGACGCGCATACTCTTCAAAACATCTAAGCAGATGCGACCCAGCTTATCGACGTTCGGGTGGAAGATCTTGGTAAGAAAGCGAATCTTGGGCGGTGTCATGGGATAATCATCGGGGAGAAAGAGCTCGAGCTTGAAGACGCCACCTGGATGATATTGCGACGTTTTAGCAATCAACTGAGATTCGGTGAGGGGGGCGAATAGCTGGAACAGTGACATGCATAGGCGCACCTTCGTATGGGGATTGCGACGGTCCATGGATCTCAACGTCGAAATAACGCAGGTTGTCCTCGTGGGGTACGGCGCTGATCCCAGGAACACTGTAGTGTGGGCGTACTTGATTAGCTTCTACACTCTTTGTACCGGTTCCGTTCAACAGGCATTGAGGCTAATCGATCCGCAGGAAGGAGAGGTGATAGCATACGGCTCAGCTACGAGACGCTCCGTCTCTTTGATGATGCGTTTAGGAAGGGACATTTTCGAGAGATGTTGGGCTAAAGCCAATGACGGAAATTTGGAGCTGATGCTGTCGGTCCTATTTTCCGTTTTTTTTTTGGTGTCTGATATTCTCGTGATCGGCGGGTCCCTTGTTTTCACGTTATCTCGGCCAACGAGCTGACAGACAGAGATTGATTGAGTGGTTGTAGATTTGTTACGACATGAGGCGGGGCGTTGGGAATGGACGTGCCGCGTATGCGATACCTAGGTACCTAATAATAAGGCAAGGCGGGTTTTCAAGGTACATACTTCTCCTAGCCGATCCCGCCCACCAGGTATGTACTTACCTAGGTACCTTAGAGGCTAAGGACTGAGAGTCACCTCATGGCTCTCATGCAACGACGCCCAATCCACGTCAGACCCTCGTTATCGTTGCCTGTCTAACTCCAATTCGAAATCCGCGCCACTGATGCCTCTGTTGTTGAAGTAATGCTAATGCTAATGGATCAATCAATCTAATAGCACCGTCCCAAACACGCGTTCTGAGTGAGTTTCGACATGACATCTAACGCAAGGTCTACGGGACGATGCCGGTAGCTGCAATGCAATCCATCGATGAGCAATCCGAGACTCCTAAGAAGATCAAGTCCATCGAGTCTGCATACGATAGTGCGAGCTTCGAGTCGGATGGATCCATTCATGTCGATGGTCTCGTGGGGTCAGCCACCATCTCTCCGTCGGGTCGCGACGTTGCGCTTGCTTCGTGAGTGTGATTGATATCTACAAGACTCATTTGGTTGAATACTGACGAAAAAAAGACCGGATGGGCTGGCTGTAATCGACCTAGACTCGCCGTACAACCCGCCTCGGCGACTGAAAAGTCATGGACTTCCATGGCTGGTCTGTGACGTCCAGTGGTCGCCCTTTGCGGCTCGGGACTATTGGGTGGTGTCTACTGCCAACCATAGAGCTCTGGTATGGAACCTAAACTTGAGGGAGGATTCAAACTCGGGCGCCGTCGAACATTCGCTTCAGGGCCATAGCCGCGCCATCACGGATCTCAACTTCTCGGCTCATCATCCCGACACGCTCGCCACCTGCTCGGTGGACGGCTACGTCCATTGGTGGGACTTACGACGGCCTAGACAACCTGTCCTTACGTTCTGTGACTGGTTTGCCGGAGCCACGCAAGTCAAATTTAATCGCCAGAACCCCCACATCCTAGCTTCTGCCCATGACCGCTTTCTGCACATTTGGGACGATCGAAAGTCATCTATTCCTGTCAAGTCCATCAGTGCCCATACCTCGAAAATCTATGGAGTTGATTGGAATCGGACTCGAAGCACTGGCATCGTCACATGCTCACTCGACAAGACAATCCGGTTCTGGGACTATGGCAAGGACGAGGACGAACAGCTGGAGCACATTATTCGCACCGATTTTCCTGTCTGGAGAGCTCGCCACACTCCGTTCGGATGGGGCTTGCTAGCTATGCCACAGGATGAGCCAGGAGACTTGTATCTGTATGACAGGATTTGGACTGAAGACGCACCAGTCGAGAGCTCGCCCAAGCCTGTGACTGTGTTTTCTGGCCATGGAGACTACCAAGCCAAGGAGTTCCTGTGGAGATCAAGAGGCTGTATATCAGATGATGACATTGATCACCGAGAATTCCAACTGGTTTCTTGGGGTACCGACAATGAGTTAAGGCTACATTGCCTCGACGAGAGCATATACTCGGCCGTTGGCCACGTCAGAGATGGACCTGCGAAGAAAGGTGTGAGTCTCACTAGGCAAGGAGCGGCGTACAAGACTTTTCGAACTTTGGAAGATAGTAGCACTCGCGATGTGAAAGCGGTCCCGAAGAGCGATGAGCTAGCGAAGCCTGTGCTGGCGCAAGGCAGAAAAGCCGCGAACTCTCTTGGTGGTCGCGCAGGGGGCCAAATGAATCGTTCTGTGCAACCTGCATGGCGAGGTCCAGCAATGAAGGCCAAGGTCGATTCTGAGAGACATGTTGACCAAAGTAAGGCCCAGATCGGATGGATGAAGGGTATCACGATGATTAAGAGACACGTGTCGACCCATCATTTCCGGTGCCTTCCTTCCCAAGAGCACGATCCTCTGGGACACGACTACCCAGACAATGAATGGGGCCAGCCTGACACGATTCAAGAAGAGCTGCTCCGAATTAGCACCCAAATCCCTAAAGTACAGTGGGAAAATATCGACTTGGATGATTTGACCTTGAACGCATCACTCACAGGTCCATGGGGGGCTAACGAGGAATTGATTTTTGTCAAAGTCAAAATCGATGTCCCATCCGACTATCCGAAGCTCACGACACCAAAATTCACAATTGAGAAGACGTCATTTATGCCTGACGACACGCATGATAAAATCATGAAAGACGTGCACATGCTTGCTGACCGGTTTCTAGCGCGCAAGCAGAATTGTCTGGAAGTAGTATTCACGTATCTGCTTGGCGAAGTCGACTTGGAGTCTAGCACCACGTTTTTCAAAAACGTAGGGGACGTGGATGATTATCTCGATGGCCTTGCAGATGATAGCTCTAGCGGAGACGATGAGGACATTCCGCCCGGAGGATCTGCTTTGATGTCTCAGCAGCTTCCGAATGCTGATGAAGACACCACTCTTGCCGCAATGCGCCATCGGAATGTGCCTCCTCCTCCGAGGACTTGTGGTGCTCACTTCTCACACGACGGTCGCCTGGTGTGCTTTTTTCCCACTTTAGAGGAGAAGGCTCGAGCGCTGCCCTCCACGGCCAGTGATATATCTAGCAACAAGGATCGTCCCAAGATCGAGCCGGTTTTTGCGGGGTTTGGTCGTCTAGCACTCGACATACCGTTGACGCAAAAGTGTGCCTCGGATGAGGCATCTGCTACGGATGACCTTTCCGATTCGTCTGACGGCGACACGTCGCCGTACTCGTCATCATCCTCGTCGGACTCGTCGTCGGACTCTAGTGGCTCTGGCTCAACATCATTTCACCAGATGAAGCTGTGGTATAAGTCAACCGGCCACCTTGGTAAGACTTGGGGCGAGGGCCGATCGATACGGTCCAGTGGAGGTACTGGACCTGGCACGGGGACCAGTAGCCGACGCCGGTTCGGACGACAGCGAAACTTGATATCGATCTATGATATGCGATCAGAGTTGCCGTCGAAGATGGAGTTTGCCGGAGAATACATAGTCTTCGGCGACGGAGCCGAGGTTTGCGAGCACAACGCTCAGGTAGCTGAAAAATATGGTAACGGCGATCTGACGAATATATGGCGATATCTAGCAATTTTACTCAGCAAGGGGGTCCCTCTCCAGGTGTTGAGTCACGGGCATGAGCGGCCTTCTGTTCTGATCGTTGCGCACGCCGTAGTATCTAATAATGCCAGGAGAAGGAGATCTGGGTCACGAAGAGGACCCAAGAAAATCTCGTCGTCTGCTGCTGACGGACCCAGCCTCAAGGGCAGGGTCAAATGGGGCCAGCATCCTCTGGCCAGAGAGTTGATCGTGGAGCTCTTTGATCACTTTGAGAGAATGGCCGATATTCAGATGTTGGCAATGATGTCTTGTGTATTCAGTGAGCCACAGGAGGCTGATGACATTGCCTATGCAGGAACCCGTCTGCGGCACGAGGACATGCCGTTGGCTATGAAGGCTCCAGGCTTTTCCTTGGAGTACTTTCCCACACGCGCCGCAGCGGAGAAATGGAGCGCGCACATGCAGAACCGCACCAAAACCGCTGCTACCACTCCGGCGAAGCGTCCAATTCATGCGCCGTGTGCTGGATCGCGTGCGTCTGGCGAAGTCATCGGGCGTGATGATCCGGAAAAAAAGTCGCACGCGAGTGCCGAGACGGCTCCGGTCAAAGTCAAGGCCAAGCCGGAAGCTTCTGAGCCTGCGCGACCCGTGGTGTCTAAATCACCTACTCCTCGTGGTATTCTTAAAGGCAGTGGCGGAATTGCTTCAGCATTCGCAATAGCTCTGCCAAAATCGTTTGTACGCAGCGGCAACTCGTCTTCGTCTCCAGTTCAAGTACGCAAACGGCTCAGTCCTGTAGAGTACATTTTGAATACCTTCACTCCGACGGCGCAGCCGCCCCTACACGCATCGGAAGAACCCGGCGTTAAGGACACAGCTTTATCTGACGAAGATCACAAGGAAAATGAGGTGTTGCCCCTTGCGCCGAAAAGGTTCAAAATCATCGAGGCAGATCAATCCATATTTGATGACGACGGGTGGCTGAACAAGCCATTGCTGGAACCAAAAAAAGCTGGCGTGTACGCCAAATATCGCTATGCCTACGCAAACATGTTGCAGAAGTGGGATCAGCCTGTTTCAGGACTGGAGGTTATGAAATTCAGCAGCCTTCTCGAGCCTCCAGCCAACGCCGTGACTGGCCCTAGATTCAACAATCTGAAGGTAGTGCGAGACGAGGGCAGCGCTGCTGAAGGCCACAAGAAGACCGTGAGCCGATCTCCCATGTCCAAGGCCGAAAAGGAGCAGCTCGAAAAGCTGATTGCTTCACAGCGTGGCCTTGACGTCATTGGTATCTGCCGCGTCCATGAAACGCAGCTCGAACCCATCCGCTACACATCCTCACATCCAACCATGGGTGGTGCGGTCGGAAGCTGCGACAGATGTCGCAAAGTGCAGAATTATCTTATTTGCGCGTATTGCCTGGACCAAATCGGGGCGCTGTTTACGGGATGTCTCGCCTGTGGATGCGTCTACCATATCGCGTGTCTGGGAGAATGGCATGCTGCCGGCGAGACGCTCTGTCCTGCAGGTGACGAGTGTGACTGCATCGAAGAAGCCGCCAACGCACAGGTTGAATCATGGGCCGCACTACGCGGGGCCTTGATGAAAAGGCAACCCGAGCCAAATACGCAGCCCCTTGAGCAGCCGACGACCAGGTTGGACGGTATCATCGACAGCGACGACCTCTTCGCCAGAGAGAGAAGTGACTGGGAGCCTGTTGAGTTTGACCTTTCCAGTCTCCGTCGCGAACGTCGTGAGCAAGACGCGGCAGCGGCCCCTCCACCTCCTCCTCCTTCTCCGCCGCCGCCACCAGCATTGAGCTTTGGGCGTCTGAAGCAGGTTGGAGCCTGGACGCGAGCTACTACTTTGCGCCAGGCCAGCAAGCGATCTGGATAAGATGAAGGAGCCCATGACGAGCTATAGTTTTTCATTTCTTTTTTCTCATGATCATGATTAGAGCGATATATGTGCTATGGACTAAGAATAATCTTGCTGCACGTTGGTCACTTAGCTTAGCTGGGCGTTTAGGAGGTGAGGACACACAAAGACGATCTGCGACATTTGGAGATGCTATGTAGCAGTTGCTTAGAAGGATGAAAACCTGGAATGAAATAGCCTCTGTGGAACAACCAGGCTGGCATAGTGAGCACATTCCAGCAAGCAGCAGAGAGACAGGCGCGTACTGCTTACAAGGTCTATGAAGGAAGTATGTATACAATAATAATACCAAGGTGTGAAGCTCCCAGAAGCAGAATGCTCAAGAGGTCTATGTAGTGTGATATGACACCAATCAACCGGCACGGGAGTCTGTCCCTGCATCAAACGTACGAAAACGGTCCATCCTCATATTCACGCCTTCGATGCAGCAACAGCATAAACCCTTCACGATCATCCTTTATCGGGTGTCTATTCTGTGCTACAACGGACAGAGCTACTACTGCCTCACGAAAACTATGTATATTCATTCATCACTGTGTGCCATCCCAGCCAGTCCCTCGGGAAACCCAGCTCCTCGGACACAGATACCGTTTCATCAAGATGAGCCACATATGAGCTTTTCCGGAAGACGGGACTATTTCTCAAATAGTTTGGCCCCGGAACTTGCTGGCCTTTGTGTGACGGAACACGAGTAATAGGCGAGAAGGGCATGATGTGGGCCACATGGAGGGTGATGTACGAGAATAAGTCCAAGACATTGATGAGCTGTATCTATACATGTAGTCCAGTTCTGGGCGAGAACTGACAATCTTTAGTTACCGATGGGCGGCTTTCGTTTTTCACAGCTGCGTGCTCAATCCTGATGGACTGTTAATAAGGGAGTGAGTGGGTGGGTGATGAAGGAGTACCTTATACAATTAACAGAGAAGTCCTATAGCGGTATTCGGGTATCATCAAGGTATCGTGTGGCTCAGTTGCTCGAACATGGCATGGTGAACCTGTTCCCAGAGAGGTAGTGAATGTCAGAGTGGCGGGCTTTTTCCATTTGGGGAAATAGCTTTGAGCTCGGCGGGCATACCAGCACGTTATAGCAATGCCGCGTCCAGCATTTCCGTGGTGACATTTCTCGAAGCGCATATATACCTACGTAGATTCTAGAGAGAAACCCCCCCCTCTTGTGATGTCTGAGCCGAGGGAAACGGCGTTAAGGACGCATGAACACGGGGGCGGAAGTGAGCTTCGAAGAGAGACAGATAGATCAAAGGAGTGCCGGACGGCTGGCGCGCAACGACGATAATGACGATTGTGAACCATGTGCTACCAATATGCTCCTAATAGTCTCTGACTCCCTAGGGCCCGTCTTAAGCTGGCGTCACTTCAACCGGCAGTCGGCATACGATGGATTCGTTGTTTTGGTGTCGCGCACGGCAAGGCTCTGGATCAGGGAGGGTGTTTAGGATGCGAGGCCCGGTTCGTGGTTATACGGTCGGGAATGAGATGACGTGCCGTGTGCCGCAAGGAGGCGCAAACGAAGGCGGGACGGGAGATCGTTCCTCCCGACACTGATGGAGGGCTTTCGGTAAATAGGTGAGACGAACAGACTCCATGGGGGGTTTTTTTTTTTTGTCGGCAAGTTAGGTAGGTAGGTAGTTTGGATGTCTTGGCCAGCGGGATTGTGTTACGAGCGTTTGTGATGCAAGCTGTCGATGCGATGTTGTCTACGTACTTGTTACTCGCAAAACGTGTGAGTGGCAAAGACGCTAATATGCATCTTCAAGAGAGGCAGGTTGTGACGACCTGAGAAGAAGGTGGTTGCTCATAGCAGACTGTTCGGTGCAGACTGGAACAAAGATGGTGAGATGGGGCATAAGTTCAATAAGTTACATTGTAGACTGTAGTACTTGGTATCAATGGAAGCCTACCGAGGCATGCCTTATGCGCTGGATCATGACGTCGCATCGGAGGGCGCGGGAGTTGATATACTTGGAGACTTCACTGGTTTGGCACACGAAATATCAAATTGGACGAGACCAATGGTGTATCTTGGGTTCTGCAATGGTATCCATGTGCGAATAAAAATTGAATTCATCAGTGTGCTCCGAGTCCCAAATGTCATGTAAATCAACGACACATCCAACGCTTCGAATTTCCGGTTGCTTCCAATAGATGTGAAATAGAGAGGGCAAAATGACAAACGCCATGCTAACAATACGACGAGATCGTGACCGAAGTAAACAGGACTAAGAGTCAGGGCATGCAAGCTCTGTTCGCTTCAAGATTCGTAAGATCGACTGTCATGATTCCATCGTGCCGTCCTTCTTCACATCACCAAGCGAGCCCTTTTCTGGAAAGGCTGCCTCGGAGTTGATTTGATCTGATGTCCTTCGTGATGAAGCAACATATAGCCTGCAGCCAAGTCAGTGAACAGTTCGATGAAATAAACGCGTGTTCCCATCTTGATCCCTCTTCGTCGCTGAGACAAAATGTGGATACTCGGGTACACGAAGAGCGGCATCATGTATGACTCACTTTCTCAGATACGAGCCCGCAACGGTCAAAACGACGGCAAAGGCCAAAAGAAAAAGAGCCAGACGATTCCGAAAGCCCAACAATGAGATTCGGTGTCGATTGTGGCGGCCTCTGTGCCCATGCCTCGTGATGCGACCTATCGCGATAGGAATGGGATTCTTTTTGCTATACAAAATGGTCATGACGTCGCCGTTGCTGTCCGCCACGGCGCCTTTGAAGGATGCGGCAAGGTAGCTCCGTGCATTCGACGCTACCTTTGTGACTTTGGTGATGATTGTGTTTGGGAACGCGGAGTGCACGATTTCGACTTTGTACAGATCTCGGCGCTCCATGAGGGTGTCGTCGTCGGACATGATGGGTCCTTGGTGCCATGTTGGCAGTGCCGTTGAGAGGGCTGTGAGGCAGAAAAGCGGTAGCAAGAACTTCATCTTGGACTTTGTGAAAGAGTCTGCGGTTTCGTTTCCGATTTTCCGTCTAGAGGCTGCGACGGGGAGTTGTGCTCCGAGGATCGCGACAGACGTTCGTAGCCTGAGGTTGCTTGAGTGTGATGGTGGGGTATGACGATGCTTTGTCGATGAAGGTGCAGTCCGTACAGTGAGGCTGGCAGATTCAAAAGGCGTATGCAAGCAAATAGCAAGTTATCTGGTAGTATGTAACAAGGTTTCTGTGCAAATATCTCGGTGGGAGTCGTGCCGGTTGAAACGGTCGACGGAAAGCTAGGCTGACAAAGACGCAATTTGCCGAAGGATGATATTTATAGATGCTCGAACGACGCCAAGGCCTTCTTATTTCCTTATTACCGCGAAGTGGGATCACGACAGGGACAGCGCGTCGCGTGGTGTAGTTGATGAAGAAAAGGGAGCGAAACTAATAAGCGGGAACGAGTTGCATTTAAGGCTGCGATGCAATGCTGCGTACGACTACATACGGATAGTCGTCGCATGTTCGCCTTTGAACAAACGAGCAAAACTCGTACCGTAGGACCAATGCCACAACGTGGTGAGGGGCGGGAACCCTGGAATGTGCCGGGGTCCGGGGGTAATAAGATGGGACCACTAAAGTACCTTTCTGAGGCAACTTGTCAAGTGTCAACATTTTTCCCATCTGAAATTCAGTGGGCGAACTTCTGCGCTCTGTACGCTTCAGCGAATCAGCGGCCAGAACGCTCGGGTGTCTGGTGCCGGCCGAGGGTCGAGACTGTCGACGCGATGCCGAATATAGCGGGATTCACCATCCAAAGAACAGCGGCGCGGGGATCGGCGTCCAGACGGTCCAGCGTTGGCCCTTGGGTGCTCCACGTTGCTCCACGTTGCTGCACGTTGTCGGATACCCGAGGTTCTCTGGAATGATGAATCCAGATGTGTACAGTCACAGTGTGCACGACTTCCAGCGAGGCTGACTGTGATGAAGCAAGTCTGCACTGCCTCTTGGTGGCCGTTGCGAGTCGCGACAAAGCTCCAGCCTTCCTATACATACATACCAGGTACCTTGTACAATATTTCCACCTTGGGAAGAGAGCCGAGCGGCAGATGCGTTGATTGGCTCGATCACATTGCTGACCGAAGCGCACGATACGATTGGGCAAAGCGTACGGCGTACAGACGTGTGGGTGGGACGTGCGAAAAGCCACTGACTTTACCGACTCCTTATTGAAGTTATTGCCGCCTGGCTTTGGTGAACTTGGCAAATGGGAAGAGAAAGAATACAAGCACATGACAGAACATCTTTGTGAGCTTCCTTATTAGACATCCGTACCTGCAGACTGTGTGCCTCGTTGGCCACACGGGCACAGGTACAGAATTAGGTAACATGTCATGTTCTTCGGGCACAGCATCATCTGAAACTTGAGGCCTTGCTCAAATGCTGGAGCAAAGACCGCATCCGGATTCCGGGTCCTCGAGCGCATTTCCACATTGCAATTTCTGAATGGGGTTCGAAAGGTTTCGAAAGTCTGAGTTGTTCTAGACCTCAGGTGTAGCGTGCCGTGAACCGAGTTCACCGTCAAAATACATGACTACATTAGGTACCTGTGTAGTGGCGCAACGCTGAAAACGGTTGCGGCTTCATCTATCACCAGGCTATCTATCCGCATCATGATTCATCTGTACTACTTGAAGCCACCTGCGAATTTTGACACTCGTGCAGTCAAGCCCCGTTGTAGGAGGTAGGTACATAGTCACCTTTCACATTTTTCCGTTCCATCGTGGCCTGGTTGTCGTTGTGTGAGGAAAAAGGTGATTAGCTCCAGGGTAGCGTGTGGGGAAACTTGAAAGTGCTCAGCTGGAAGCGAATCCAATTGAAACACCAGCTTGGCGCAATGTCGACTCCTTACATCATCAGCGTCTAGATCAGCTCAACTGACAACCACCACACAAATGCGCACCCCGTACAAATCGTAACCCCGGGCCTGGACCATGCCGTCCCCCACAGACGACGAAACGCAATTGCCGCCACTCTCCCACCCCGTGGCCTTCAACGCCTTTGGCCGCTCCCACCTGTCACCGCACGATGCGCGCCTCTCACCCGTCCAGAGAGCCCGCCACTTCGACGATCAAGATGGCGGCGCAGCGGCCCTGCGCGACACAGGCCCTGAGCGCAGTAGGAGTCGTCGACGGAAGAGAGCTTGGAAGAAGCTCATGTGGGTGAAGCAATCATGTACGAGCAACTCTCTCGTCTTAGTCCAGTCTTTCCCACCTATGTTCTTGATCCCCTCCCCTGTGTCTTCTGCATCCGATACATGTACATGAAAAGGAGAAAACTAACAAGTGCTGCTTTGGCCCCATATAGTCCCCGACAATTACACAGACCAAGCGACGTTTCTCGAAAACCTCCAGCGAAATCCCCGTCTGAAACCCTACGACTTTTGGCCCCTCGTGGCCGATTCGACTATTATTCTACAACATGTCTGCTCGGTCACCATATTCATAGTCTGCTTCGTGGGCATCTTTCATGCGCGCGTGAGCCCCGTCGCAGTCGTAAGCTGGAGCAGCTTTGGCACTTTTGTCGGGTGGCTTCTCTGGGAGAGGTGGGTGTCCGAGGAAGAAGACCAAGAGGATGAGGCGGTGAAGACGGCAGCGGCGGCGGCAGCGGCAGCAGCAGCAGCAGCAGCATCATCATCATCATCACCCTCAGCTTCTTCGACTTCTGCGCCGTCCGCCATGATGGGCATAGGCCCCATTTCCGTTGCGGCCCGGTCGGGGAGTCTACGGAGGCGTAACCGGGCGGGTAGCATTCGTCGGCCGCCTCACCCGTTGATGGTCGAGTCGTTGCCCGCAGGTTCGGCGACCACGGGGCCTGTCTCGACGATGGGGTCGACACCAGAGACGCTTTCCTCGACGAACACAAACACAACAAACCCATCTTCATCCATGGTGTATACAACCAGTAATGGACATCTCGATGCGCCGGCGCAGGCGCAGGCGTCAGCACCGCCCGCAAGTCTTCATAACAGAAGCAGCAGCAGTGGAAGCGCGAAGCTAACACGCAATGCGAGCTCTGAGTTCCGTCACGACGGCGCTGAACAGCCGCTTGTTCCGCTGGACGAGAACCGCACCCACCAGCGTCTGGAGACCATCAAGTCGGCCCTCCTTATCTACTCAACCCTTCTGGGCCTATCCCCGATCCTTAAGTCCCTCACGCGGTCCACGTCCAGTGACTCCATCTGGGCCATCTCCTTCTGGCTCCTGGCCATCAACATCTTTTTTTTCGACTACTCTGGCGGCGTGGGCGCCAAGTTCCCCGCCTCGCTATCTACTAATGCCGCGCTGATGGCGTCCACGGTGCTCGCGAGCCGGCTGCCCCAGACGAATCAGGTGTTTAGTCTGACGCTGTTCAGTCTTGAGGTTTTTGGGCTGTTTCCAGTGTTCCGTCGACATGTGCGCCACAGGAGCTGGCGGTACCATGTGCTGCAGACGATTGTGCTGGTGCTGGGTGCGGGATGGGGCGTGGGGGTCGTGCTGGGGGACGCCAAGGATGGGAGATGGCCGTGGAGGAGCGGCATTGTAGGCATGGTTTTCAGTGTTGTCATTTCGGCGTTGGCGACGGGCGGATGTAGCTGGTGGTTGATTGGGCTGCAGAAGTATAAGAATGAGATTCGGGGGCCGTGGGATCCAGCGCGGCCGATTATTATGAGCAGGACGAGGTGGGATGATAGTTGATTGAATTGCGTCACGAGAGAGGGGTGTCTTCTGAGATGGTTTGCTTCAGTACTACTGTAGACTTAAGAATCGTGTTGTTATCGACGTGTTGAAGATGAAAGCGCATGCCACGCGACTCGTGCTCTTGACTGCTCTGTAGACGGATCCTCAAATTGAGAGGGGACGCAGGAATTGCGGTACCTAGACGGAGAAAGCACAAGGTATAAGATAGCGGATCAGAGGATGTGGAATCAGACTTTTATTTTCAGGTGTTTCTGTTTCTGTTTCTGCTACGTCGGACGAGGAGAGTAGAAAGTCCTACAGAGCCGTGCTTCCCTTTGTTTTCTAGAGAATAATCTTCACCAGACGAACAGAGGCCGACTTGGCAGAGCGCAGCTCCTCATCACGTCACTTCCCCAGGGCAAGTCCAACATGCGAGATGACGCGGTCGCCAGTCACTGCGGAAGATGCATGCTTTACCAGCATAATTCTTGAGTGGCCCATGATATGACATCTCCGAGCGGCTACACTTATGTTGTGCACATTCATGACACATCAAAGGAAGCTGTCGAGTTTTGTAAAACCTTTGAGGAATTGTTCCAGCTCGTCTTGTAAAGTACTATACCGATGTTCTGGTATCAAGCACTGAGATCAGTCACGTTTGCAACCATCTTAGTTCTTAGCTGCCATCAAATTCCTGGCTCTCAGGCCTTGGATCGGCAACAACTCCGCCGTTCCAAACTTCCAAAATTGCAACAGATTATGATTTCCAAACAGACCATCAAAGAACTGGCGCGAAGCACCAATACGAGCGAGGTCTCCAGCGGAATAGTGAGTTGTACGAAATGCAGGTTAATGTAAGAGTCAAGCTTACATACCAGGTGCGAAATGAGGAAGGTATCGCCCACTTGGGCGCACCGGAGCTCGTCGCCAGCGCTGGTTTAGAATCTTTGATTCCGTGATAGTAGCTGCTGTGCCAGACGAGCTTCAGTGCGCCCGTTTGGTCGTCAGACTCGATACTTTTCTCGTTTCGCCCCTAATCTTAAAGCCTGACTTGATGTACATAACATGAATGCATTTTTGCACACAAATTTCGGTTTCGCTGAAATTCTCTTTCGTACCGTTGCATCGCGCCCAATTCTTCGACAGTCTGTTTGGACAATCTTCGTTTGTTGCTATTTCGATTCTCGAAGCGGTCGAGTTGTTGAGGATCAGAGTTCTAGAAGGTAAAAAATGAATTGCCTCTTCTGTCTGGGCTTTGAAAGACGGCTCAGTGGTGGATGCGGCTGAGTCCTTGGGAAAGAAAGTGTTCGATTTGATTCAATGCAATTCGTACAGGCAGTCATGGATAGATCAAGCTCCATACCTGTACACCTGATTCTGGCAGCTGGGGCAGCTGTGAGTTGATGAATGGAATTTCTTCGTTAAATAGTAACCTATGTGGAAGACAAAGTTGTCGGGATCGCGTATTCGGAATATTCGGGAGTTGCAGTGCTCTGGTGTTTTGTGGAGAATTTGTCAAATGAGGTTGCCAGTTGACTCCGTGGTCACGAGTCACGACTCATACATATGTACGTACCTAGCTTTCGAGTTTCAAGGCTTGTGCCGCACGAGCATGGTGTGATGAAGAGGGTTCGACAATATTGCATTGCATTGCATTGCATTGCATTGGATGATGATGAGCTTCTTCACGGGAAGGAGAGCATACGGAGTACATACCTGTAACCTAGGTACCTACCGATGCATGTGGGTATGTACCTATGTATTCCAAACAGCTTGTTGCATTGATACGTTACTCCGTACACGCTAGATTAGACCGACGGCTTCAATCAGCACTTCGTATGCACTTGCAGCGTTGCACCAATGGGCGGAAGGGGCATCAATGATCACTGGATCAGAGCATGGCATGACAAGCCGAGACAAAGTTATAGGTAAATCTCCGTGGCTGATGTGTAGAAGCAAGCAATACACCCCAGTTTAAGTACTGTATCATGTACCAGGTATGTACCTATGTACCTACTCTGTGTTTTAGGTATGTTATTACAGTTCAATCAGTAAACTTTGTCAATACCTACCTAGGTACCTACCTATCTGGCTTTGCTAATTGCACATCAGGTACTCCGTACTGTAAACGGTACAAAAATATTCGTCATCAACACGAACTTCAACTGTAGCCGCATAGGGCAAGCAAGACGCTCATCTTTCTCGTGCGAGACATGCGGACAAAGCGCGTGCTCCTCATCGAGAGGCCGGCCGAAACAACACTTACACAGCACACTCCCTCCCAAACCCGGGGGTGCGAAACCCAGCAAACGGTTACCTAATTTGGGTACGGAGCACGGAGTCCTCTTCCGTGGAGGCCGGAGTGGCTTGGAGGCTGGAGCCATGGATGGGTTCCCTGCTTAGGGCAAACTAAAAGCCAGGCCAAATAAGAGCATCGACAGGTTGAAACCCCCAAATCTCAGTGAGAATCATGTTTAGCTCGTCCTTCTCAGCGGTTGGACCAGAAACAAGTCAATCGGATTTTTGTTTCTCACGCACCACGCCATGCGGCAGCAGAATAATTATACCGTACTCTTACTAATTACATAGCCATTATAACTGGTATGTAACGTACGTGTCCATGACGCGCCAACGGAATGGCCCAAGGTGGCAAGGCCCCAAGGGCCAATGGGTTCTTTGACTTTCTTCTCTCTTTTCTCCTTTTCGTCTCTTCTCTTTCCAATTTGCGCGCCCTAGTTTTCTACGCTGTACCCGAAAGAGACACGGTAAAGTCTATTTCTGCGCTGTCGACTCGTGAGTCGTCGGGCAAGAACGGACTAAACGGGCTGAACGGGCTGAACGGGTTGAGGGAGGGACGCAAGGGGAAGGCGTGAGTGAGTGTCCCTTCCAAGTTCCGGGCATAAGAAATGAAATAGTACCAGGCACCTATAGGCTGCATCTACAGTTTATGCAGCTATTTTTCCTCCGGGTGTTGACGCTGAATGCCTGCTGAATCTTGGTATGTAATAATGTACATATGTACCTATACGGAGTACGGAGTACATAGCCTGGCGATCTCCTGGGCAGTGGGATGTGGCCGAAACCCAGGAGCGACGTCTGAGCGGCTATGTAGGTACATAGTGGGCAGATCTCATTTTGCCTTTACTCCGTAGGTATGCTAGGCCCATAGCCAATTATGCTGGGCCTCATGCTGGGGGTGTGGAGCTCATCGTGGAGCGCGGAGTTGAGGCTGCTCTCGGTTATGAATCGGTTTGTCAATGGTGGCCCTCTGTGGCGATGAGCGATTGGCGATTGTGGCGACGTCTTGGCGATGGGCTTGGAGCATTGCCGGGCTGGTCACCTCTTCTACCTTCGTCTCCCATAGGCAGGTATGTACATAGTCGTCTTCCATTGTGGTCTCCCATCTTCGTCTTCCATGCTCGTCTTCCACACGCCTTGGCTGGGTTGGGGTGGGGTGTCAACGAGTGGCGGCAGTGAGACCGTGGAAGGTACCCGTGTACAGGTACCGTGTGCCGAACAGATGCCGGACGACCCCACGGGCCACTCCATGATGTTGCACTTGCACCTTGCGTGGCGCGCCGCGCATCCCAGACGGACCGGGGTCCCCGTACCTTTTGCCGCAGACGGAGAACGCAGTTGCCGTTTCCTCTGAGGGACGCTGCCTTTACTGGCTGACGGAGCTCCACCCTAATCCGTGCCCGATGTCCTGTAACATTGATAGGTATAAGTTATAAGGTCCTCAACGTGCCCACTGCCGGAGCTTCCGCCTCTTATTAACACTTCCAATCCCCCTTCGCTCCATCTTGCAAAACTCGCATCCCTCGTCTTGCATTACACATTCACTGCACACGCTCAATCAGAAATCTCTACTCTCTTTTTTCGCCTTCGCTCTCCACAGCACAACGCCCACACGCACCTACTCATCATCAACATGAAGGTCACTCTTTTCACCCTCGCTGTTGCTGGCCTCGCTGCCGCCCAGAACCTCGACGGTCTTGCCCCTTGCATCGTATGTTGAATAGCCCAGCCCTCGCATTCGTTTCTCGCCATGTCCATTGCTAACACGAATGCTTCCAGAAATCATGCATTGAGAAGGGTCTCACCCAGGCCGGTTGCTCTGGCAGCCCTCAGCAGATCGCCACCTGCGCCTGCAAAGCCGAGACGCAGTCCAAGCTGCTGGCGCCCGTGACGCAGTGTGCCACCGAGAACAAGTGCAACATGGCTGATCTCGTCAACGCCCAAAAGGTCGCTGCCGTTCAGTGCCAGGCTATTGCTGGTGGCGCCGGCAAGAGCGGCATGCCCTCTGGTGCTCCCTCGGCTACCCAGAACCCCTCTGCCGCTGCCACCCCCACGGCCGCTGCTACCGGCGCTTTCCCTACCAACAGCGCCAACAACACCAAGCCCGCGACTTCTTCGGGCGCTGCTGCTCACTCCGGCGCCGCTGGCGGCTCCTCTGGCGGCTCCTCTGGCTCTCCTACCGGCTCTGAGTCTGGCAGCACCGAGTCTGGTAGCACCGAGTCTGGCAGCACCGGCACCGCTACTGGTACCGGCGCTCAGCCCACCGTCACCAACGCTGCTGCTGTCATGGGCCCTGCTGCTGGCGCTCTCGTCGCCATCTTCGCCGCTGCCCTTGCTCTGTAAGGAGTTGACGTCGGACGATATACACGGTGACGGATGACGCATGCTAGCGCGTCACATCTTCTGTACGACACATTTTGGGTGGCTTAGATGTACTTTACATACATATATGAAAAGCGTGGAAATGCGAAATAGACGCGTGTCATGGTTTGCTGCTTTTATTGTAGACAGACCCTTTTGGGAACCAACTAATAGGAAGTGTAATTCAATCATTCAATATGTTGGGCATCCTTGTTCTCTTGAATTCTGGCAAATCCAGATCGATGACAAACGGTATCTGTGTCGGTTTGTGTTCGGTGTCCATGATGGACGCATTGACGAACACAGTTCCCATCTTTGTCCTGTCCTCGGTCTGTGTCTTTTTGCGTTTGGCGTCCATGATGGGCGCATTGACGAGCACAGCGTCCATCTTTGCCCTGTCCTCGGTCACATCTAATTGTATTCCGCACTGCCGACTTAGCTCATTTAACAGCCTTCCATCGACCTCCGCTGCCGCCTGCAACCAATTCAGATCAAATATGGCGTGCGTTTCGCGTCTTAGCAAGGCACCTGACCTTTGCCTCGGACCATAAGCCGACGAAGCCGCCTCATCAGCCCAATACCCACAGACTGCGCCCCACGATTCATGAATGTGACCAAAGCAATGCAATTGGGGTTTCGCGCGCGCAATCGCATGCAAGAGATATCTGCAACCCGCCCGTTTCTTCGGCCTGCTGCTGGAACCCACCCCGCCATCAGCCTCATCACACATCGCATCACATAACCCCCATGGCGGCCCATGTGTCATCACCACGTCTACCGAATCTGGAATATTAAAGTGATGAGCGCCCTCGTACTGGAAGGCCCACCGCCCGCTCCGGGGCGTCCAGGGACTGGCATAGATCTTGAAGACCGCCCCGTTCGTCAGGTTGAATGTGTAGCTCCCCTCTGTGAGATAGTACACGCCACTTTGGCGGGCATCTTTTATTAACTCGTGTACTCTTTTTCGATCCCGCTCCTCGAAGTCGAGCATGCTCTTTTGGAGCGCGGCGCTGGAGAAGGGGGAGGTGAAGTTCTTGTCGAGAATAGTGTCATGGTTTCCAGCGATAAAGAGCTTTAAGGGCGCGGGGTGTTGGCGCAATGTTTGTAAGGTTTGTCTGAATTCGTGGGGGTCGCTGTGGAGGGTGAGGTTGCCGCAGTGAAGAAGGATGTCGGCTTGAGGGAGGGGATAGCGGTAGAAGGGGCTCTTGGTCTCTAATGAGAACTCTGAGCGTCTTATGCTTTTTGGAGTGAGCCCGGGGGGCAAAGGGAAAGGGGCAAAGTAGGGAACTGCGCCGTGGGTGTCTGATATGACGACGATGCGCGTTTTCACCTTGGACATGATGATGGTGAATGATACTGGATTCTGTCTGTGTAAGATTATACATAGAATGAGATGAGGAGAATTTGAGCATTGATGCGGCTGGTGAGGCAAAAATGTATGTAAAATTGGAATTGAGCTGTCTGGATCTATATGTAGGTACCTAGTAGTTGCGGATGCTGTTTTGTTGATGTGGACGCCGGTGGCCCAGCCCTCAGGCCCCAGGCCCCAGGGGAAGGAAGCACCCGTTGCGGGACTGCGATCGACGCCAAGCGTTGCCAAGCGCAAAAGCGTATGTACCTACAGTGGCTGTACACACATACATAGGTACCTCCTAGGCAGGTACATACAGTATGTACAACCTTGAACCACGCATGGACGGACCTTCCAGCTCGGTCCATCCCAAGACTTCACTTCTCTCACCAACGTCCCCCGCGGCGAAGGCCACACCACGGCTGTGCCAACAACTTTTCCGGTTTGCATATTCTGCACATCTTCATGGCGACAGATACTCCGCGGGACGTCTCTACTGAGTCCTCACCGCCCGCGCAGCCCACGCCGCCCACGGGCTCAGGCTCGGGCTCCCCATCACCATCGCAGTCTCCATCGCCATCGTCATCGCCTGACAGTGAGCCGCTGTACGGAGGGTACTCGCGCTTCGAAATTGAACTCGAGGTAAGCCTACCAAAAGCAACGCTTCTTCGGCCCCCTCCGTATATCGTCCCTTTGCTATTCGCGCACCCTCGCGTACCATCCACAAAGAGGTATTCCCAACGAGTCAAGTATTGACGCTTCTCGTCTAGTTTGTCCAAGCCCTCGCAAACCCCTACTACCTTAACCACATTGCTTCCCAAAAGCTCCTTTCCCAGCCCGCCTTCGTGGCTTACCTCGACTACCTGCAGTACTGGGCCCGGCCGCCCTACCTTAAGTACCTGACGTATCCGGGCCCGACGCTCCGGCACCTGGAGCTGTTGCAGGAGGAGCGGTTTCGGCAGGATATTATGAGTCCAGATTTGGTGCGGTGGTTGGTGGAGGAGGATATGAAGGCCGCGGTGGAATGGCACAGGGAATCAGAGCCCGGTGTTCAGGCCTAATCGGAGATGAGCCGATGCAGCGCCGAGAGTCGTGCTTTTGAGAACGCTTTTTGGGTAAAGGAAGGGGAAAATGCAGGAACGTCAAGAACAACAACACAAATCAAGCAACCAAGAGACAAAGAAACAATCCAGAAAGCCAGAAATAGAGCCTAGGGACGGACATGAGGTGGAATGAGGAAACCATGAACAAAGGAGGAAGATGGCGGCTCTCTCCTTTCAAGAAATCTGGACAGCTAGGAAACTTGAACAACAAAGTAGAGCTCTGGAACGGACACGAGGTGGAACCGGAGATAGATGAATGAAAGAGGAAGAGGAAGAGGACACGCGGATCATGAATCAGGAAGCCTCGGGAGCATCGCAAATTTGATTTTCTGTTTTCAAGACATGATAGAACCATGAGCATATTATCATTGTCCAATTCCAAAATGTCTTAACACTGACAACAGCACTACTTTAGTCTGTGGAACAAATGATGAAGTTTTGCGAATTATAGCAGTATAGATAAGCCTGCTGTTAAGGAGGGCCATCCGACCGATTGCTACATTACTATATCCAACTCCGAAAGTCCAAAAATGCCTCGTAGCAGCACTTCTTTTGTTTCTAGTCTCAAGTTTCGTAAAAAAAAAAAAAAAACAGTGAAAGCATATGCCCGCTGTGGTCAGGACCCTTCACCCAATTCCTCTTTCCATATTCGACTCCAAAATCTCAAGATGCACATCACCGCACCTGTTCGCCCACAGCCTCACATCTCACAAAGACAGCAGTAACAAATACTCTGATGAACATGCCACGACGCACAAACAACAAAATCCAACTCCAAATATCCCAGACGCCTTTGCACCCCCCGAATCCAACCTCCTGCCAGTGGCCACTGCAGTGACCAACTCCACTCCACCACTAATTCTCCCTCCACCGATTTCCACAAGTCATGCACTTGAAAAAACTCGTCATGGGCTCATCCGCACTCCGAATCTGGACCTGGAAAAACGCAGCCTCATCTCCATCGCATCCATCCGCCGGACACTGCGCGCGGCCTTTTTGCGCATTATCCCACGCGCCGGGCCCGCCAAAGACGTCTTCTTTTTCTTTGCGCTCAAAGACGCGGCGCGAGAAGACTGGTTCGGTGATTGTGTGTTCAAAGGGGCAGGTGCGGCATTCGAGACGGTTGGTGCGGTTGCTTGTGAGGGAGACGGTGAGAATGTTGGCGCATTGGGGGCAGACTGTGTTTGTTAGAACAGGTTTTATATCGCGGGGGGGTGCGATTTGGCCTACAGAGGAGCATGTTCTTTTTTTTGGCGAGGAGAGGAGTCGCGGAAGATGGCGGTGGTGGATGGCCTGGATGTGATTGAGTGTCTATGTAACTGCGAGAGGGGTGTCGTGGTTGTCGTGGATGTTTCTATCAAAAAAAAGTTTCCAACGCAAGCTCGGTATCACGAGTTTTAGCTTATTCGTTCGGACGGGATGGACTTCAGATGGTGGGTTCCACGCAGCATGGACCCGTGGGCCGTCACTCAATCAATGATGATCCATGGTCCATCATCCATCATATGTCACGTCACGCCCCCACCATCCCATCCCGCTGCATCTGCCCCTCTACATAGCTCCAGAGAGGTACCTAACCTAAGAGTCCAGTCCAGCCAACAACTCCAACACGGCTCCCGCGACAAGACAAGCCAGCTCAGCTCAGCCCCCTTGTCCATCATTTCCATCATTTCCCATCTGCAGCAAACCCAATCGACCTCACTTCCTGTCTCTCTTCCTCAAGCGCCCTCCCTCTACTGCTCCGTAAGCCGCTCGCGAGTCGCCAGAGACAATAGACGACCATATTCAAAGCGTTCTGCTCAACACAGTCCCAACCGCCAACATGCCCGCCGAGGAAGAGCACGAGGTACATCACCTATTCGATTTCTCGCTCCTCCAGCCCTCACATAGCTAGCTACCTACCTGCCTGCCTGCCTAGCCTTCCCAATTGAAGTTGTCTCGTCTCAAGCTGACCACTCCACGGGGAAAAAAAAAAAATAGGGCGCCTCGACCAAGGAACTCCTCATCGAAGCCTGCCGTCGCAACAACACGGATCTGCTCACCGAGGTCCTCGAGGGAAAGCCCGATGACGAAATCACCCGGCTGCTCAACGACACGACCACCGTCATGGGGAATCACTTGTACCACGAAGCTGCGTCGCAAGGGCATTGTAAGAATGAGATGACACAGAACACAGGACCAATATGGAACCTGGCCTAATTACTATCCCACCACACTGCATCATACATCTATCTATCTACCCGAGCTCTTCCCCCCCCCCCTAATGGCTCCCCTCCCTATGATCGCCAACTTCACCCACCCATAAAAACGCCCCATGCTAATCCCCCCAACCCCCAACACAGACGAAATAATAGACCTCCTCCTCGACCAACCCTCCTTCGAATGCGACCCCCTCAACCGCCTCGACCGCGATACCCCCCTCCACACCGCCATCCGCTGGCTAAACACCCAACCCCCCTCCCAACAATCATTTGGCCTCGCACTCATCGAAATGATGCTCGAGGCTGGCTCCAACCCCCGCGTCAAGAACAGGGGCGGCCTCACGGCACTACAGCTAGTGGAGCCGCGGAATACGGAGCTACGGCGCTTAATTGAGAAGCATGAATATTTGAATCAGAATGTGGGGGATTTTATTGCTGTGCCTGCGGGGGCGAAGCTTGGTAAGGGACGTGCGGAGGGGGAGGGTGAGGGTGAGGCTGGGGCTGGGGCTGGGGATGGGAATGAGAAGAAGGTGGAGGATGGGGGGGTGGAAGAGGATGATGATGATGATGCTGAGTTTAGTGGCAGTGATGATGAGGAGAGAGAGGAGTGGGAGAGGAGGAGGGAGGAGAGGCGGAGGGGGTGAGGGCATCTTGCTTGGTGGGCTATCTTGTATGCCATGCCACTGGCTGTTTGTGGCTATTTGGACCATGTTTTTTTTTTGGCATAGTTTTGCGTTTTCTATACGTGTTTTTCTTATGCGCGGAATCTGGTTTATTAGGTTATCATGGCTGTATATGCTCTAGGTGGCATAGCCATGAAGTCTCTGTTCATCTTCTGTTTTCACTTGGCATGACATTGGGGGTGACTAGTCGGTCCTTTGGGCTGTCCATGTTCTCTGACTACGTGTCGTAGCTGTGTAGTTCCTGTTACTATTTCTCTTTACCGAGATGCTTTGGCTGTTTCTGTATTTCTACAATTGGCATAGTCCAAGTCATGCATTTATCTGTCCCTGAATCGAATGTGGCTGTTCATGATCTCTACTTGGGCTAGTCGCGCAATCCCCGTCTACTCAACAGCAATTTGCACCGGGCCTATGGTGCCTTCACATCAATATGCTTCCTCCTCAGTTCTGTATCGTGAGGCATCTTCGTCACGACATACATGGTCGTCATGCCAACAGACTACTCTCACATCCCACGTCGCACATTCGCTGCAGAGACACAGAGACACACACTAGACTATGCTGAATGTATATATCATAATTTAACCCTACAAGGTGGTATGCATACAAAACAAAGGAGAGTATAGTCTAGGTGCTCATGTCACCATTCAATGTTCATCGTCCAAGACGCCATTCATGAGTTGGCTGCCCAACATATTCGCCGCCACCACTCTTAAAACATGACCAAAACCCCAAAAAGAGATACTATCAACGCAGCCGTCAGTCCGTTAGATGGCCTTAGTGAATTGGCTGCGCCCCTATCCGACTCGATGTAGGTGACATTCCGTAGCTGCTTGATAGACCTCGCCGACAACTTGCCGCCACTGGCTACCTGCAGCAGCTCTTTTCCCAGCTGTCGCAAGATGTTAGTTGATCGACCCGCTGGGCACAAGACTACTTCCCAACCGCCGCCTTTGGGAACGATAAACGTCGACACTTGGTCATCAAAGGCAAAGCTGTACGCGTCAGGACACACCGACTTGACTTTTCTGCTGTAACGTGATGGCTTGCATATCTTGGAGTCGTGATATTTTCCAATGCAGCAGTCCTTGTCCGACTTGGTCGCTGCACACGCGCTGTTGCAAGGAGAAAAGGCTGGCCGCTGGATGTTGTCGTCAGGGTAAGGGTACACACCGTCCCCCGGCTTCGTTGGAGGAAAGGCAAGATTCGGCCACGGACACCAGTTTCCTACACTGTCGTTCGTCTCTTGCGACTCCAATGGTACGGGAAATGAATCGTTGGCGTAAAATATGCCCGTCTTAGCCCTGGAGTAGACCCATCCGCTGGTCGCGATGCAAGCGCAATTCGTCAGGTTCGGTGGGATATAGGTAGTATTCTTTGCGGGAATATACTTGATCCCTATGGGCAGATTGTACCCGTCTACGAGCGAGATGTCATAAAAGGTCTGCATCCCAGTCGTACCGCCAGCGAGGTTGAACTCAGCGAGCGTTGCTGGTGTTGCTCCCTGTTCTCATGAAGTTGGTCAGCGGCCTTCCGTAAGGGCAAATAAATGGAATGCAGTTGGTCATCATTATACTTACGCTGAATTCACAATCTAGTTTAGAGAAGCAGTCACCTGTTTTGCAGGCACACGACTCGCCATTGACTGTGCAGTTTGTTCGTCCCCATACTCGACCCTGCCAGTTTGACGCAACCCACATTGTCTTGTTCTTCCCCGGAGCTAACTCGAAACCTCCTGTTCCAGGCCCGGTGCCAGACTGGGTGGCGATACCTGGCCAGATTTTCGAGTCACATTGATTGGTGACCACCAAGGGAACTCTTCCTTCCCAATCCTCAGGGGGGCCACGTCTCGCAGGGGCTCCTCGTCTGGTGTGGCGGAAGAACTGTGCCTGCCAATGACTTTGCACATGGGCTTGTCTTCCAAGGTGGGCTGCCGGGACCATGGAGCCAAAGGTGACGAAGATGAGTAGTAGCTGATTCACGGACATCGGAAATTCGGTAATCTAAGTGATGCAAATCGAGAACAGATCCAGCTCAAAGGCAGTTCGCCTTGAGTAGTTCGCGAGAAGCCAGCAGCGGTATCAAACAGAGAAAAAGGAACGTAGCGAGTCGATAAAAGTTATCGTGTTTGAGCAGCTTGTACTGAGTAAGGGTTGCCAGTAAGTTCTGCTTCAAACAGATAGAGGGAGTGTGTGTGTGTGTGTGAGGCTATAATTGCATTGCTCACGACTTAACGGTTATCCGGGACTGGTACTTTATGCAGATCTGAACGAGGATAATGGCGACGTATTGATATACTGATATACTGGACAATGTTACAAGCACTGGACTTGAATGGCGGAGTAAGTTATAGGTTCGAGCTAGGTGAGTCTTGGGCGTTCAGAACAATGTTTCTGGGTTGATAGCAGCGAAACTTGATCCAGCCCCTGCCCCAAATACACCAAACCGAGAAGATCAACACAACAACAACAACCCGGAATACAGACCCAGGATAGTGTATGCGTCGTCTGTATCTGGTCGAGATGCACGCGCACGAGGGCGGCGTCGTCGTCGCTGTTCCGGATTCGCGCCCTCGTCAAACGTGAGCTCGCGTTCGAGGGTATTGAAGGAAAAGATGATCTGTTTAGAAAGTGTGTTTGTTCAAGGAATGAATATTGATCTAGAGTGCTTGGATGGATGTAGTAGAGGATATAGAAAGAGGCAATAAGCTGCAAGAAGATAGAGTGAGGAAAAGCCCGGCCAGCAGGATTCTCAATAAGGATCAACGTATTGGTAGTGAAATGCTCATGGAGGATGTAAGAGGAACAGGGCTGGGTCGCAGTAAGATACAAGTTCAGTCCATACGCACGCTCCTCATGTCACCGGCGCGCTATCCCAAAGTGACGGTATGGATTGAATGCAGGAGGGACTGACTGTTTGCTGTCTATTAGCTGTCGGACGATGGGCTGACGATGAGAAGTTGGGAAGTTGCGATCTGGGATCAGAAACAGCCTGCATGCGCATGTGCTACATGTGGTAGCCTCATTCCGACCAATGCCACGAAGCCATGGCAATGCCCGTCACGTCTGACGAACGTGAAGTCGCCGTTACAGACTTGGGCAAACAAACCAATGTCATTCAGCTATGTAAATACCAACGTAACAGAATTCGTTCATCAATCGAAAATGTTTGCCATTCACGGCGGTCAGGATATATTCATAAGCCGCACTTCCACTTTCCCGCGCACCAGTCAGCATCAAATCCGACAAGAATCCCTGATATGCTGCTCCCCTCGACACCAGCCAACGTCTGAATCCAACGACTTTCTCAAGCCTTGCTGCATTCCTGAGGATTGGCCAACTTATCTGATTTTGATCATCTCTGCCAGCTTCTCCTGGCATAAATATAGTCCACCATATCATCCATAGGTAACATCCTCTGTAACTCGCTCAATACTTTGAAAGGTATCAATTATCTGCAAACTCAACGAAGGGGCGAAAAAGGAGAAAAGATTAAACAAAAGAAAAGGGAAAAGAAAACGCCGCCGTACGATTCGCTACCCCTGCATCATCGCTTCGTTTTTCTTTCAATGTACACGTCTCGTCTACCGGAAACGAGCTCTGCATCTGCCCATGACCTCACCCTGACAGACGAGTTCTGCGCTGAATTCAGATCCGTCGAGGGTCAAGTATATGTCAAAGTAGACACGGTAGAAAGTGCCTTGAGGTGTATCCATGCGCTCGAAATCCTTCTCGAGATTCTTGCGTGACAAGTCCGAGGTGAGGCTGACGACTTCCTTGATGCCTGCAATCCATGTTAGAAGAGAAGAAGAGCAAAATGAACAAAGCAAAGTAATAAACCCTTCAAATCATGACTCGACTTACGGGGATCTTTGATGTACTCGGGACACACGTCATCGTCACACACATACAGCACATCTTCGTACATGAGCGTGGCGCCAGGAGCAACCTGTCGGAAAAAGGAAACCTTGACAGGCTCCCCGTTCTTCATCTTTTGGCCCTTTTGCACAAAAATTTGCCTAGTGAATTTGCAGCGATCTTTTCCGTCCAGGGAGGGAATACGATAGGCCTCAGGGTGATAGCCCTCCTTGAAAGGCTGTAGTGTAGCCATCAGGTAGTGACGGCGGGCTACACGGGACGTGATGATGCGTTCCGTGATGCCGGCAGTCACGGCACCCTTGACAATCGCTGCCACCGAGTCCATGGGCCGAACAACCTTGGACTGGAACATGGGAGGGACGTGCAGCTTGATCTGCTGAAATAGGTACTCGGACGCACCGAAACCACCAACGACCAGTATGTTTTGTAGCTTCCTTTCCTGGGCCTGAATGGCAATAATCTGGTTGCGCACGAGCTCAAGGATACGCGCGACGACTGGATCGAAACATTGGAGGATCTCATCGTTGTCAAAGGTCATGTAGCCCTCCTCGATGCTCGCATCGGGAAATTCAGCCTCGATACCAACATCGACGGCCCATTTCTGACCATTGTTTCGGAAGTCAGCTTTGATTCGATTCTCAAAGTCCATGATGCATTTGGCGTAGACTCGACCGGCAGTTTTGGAACCCTCCGGCAGCTTCATCTTTCTAATCTTGCTGCGAAGAATGTTGCTAAAGTTTCGGTTCAGCGCTGTAGAACCACACGAGTCTCCAGATCCTGCGGTACATTCGGCTACGGTGAACGGGTTTTCCTCCTCAACTTCATACGCAATCAAGTCAACGGTACCACCACCACAATCCACGATCAAGACGGCATCGTGCACATTGAGGTTCAACAAGCCCGTCTTGGAGCAAAACAGGGCGGCCGCCTCCGGCTCGGAGACCAGAGTGAGGCGGTTATCGTTTTCGTCCCGGAGGAAGCCAGCTTGGATAGCGGCTGCTCGAGTGGCGGCTTTTCCGGCATCGTTCCAGATCGCAGGCACGGTCAGGTAGTACCTGATATTGCGCTCTTCACGATTAAATACCTCGCCAAGCGTCTTTTGTAGTGCTGAACGCATGGCCTGGCGAAGCTTGAACAAATAATCCGCCGCGACGTCGATCTCCGACTTTCCAGGAGGCAGGGGTGGCAGATTGATGGGATCGATATACGTGTTGCCGCTCAGCATCAGCTGCAGCTTGAACCATTCCACCTTTTGCACACCCGGCTTCGGGTATCCTGTCGGCGCCAAGGCATCGGCAATGTCAGGGCCCCAACCCACAACTTTTTGATACTGATCGTAGTAAAGGACTGTGGGAATCTGTTTCAAGCACACATATTCGTTAGCGCGAGTTCTTCAGTGCGGAATAGTTGTCCCCCCCCCTTCTCTCTCTCCTCTGCTTCTCTTTGCTCCTCTCGTCCCTCTTCTTCATTGGAAGCTATATGTCTGCAGAGCAGCTAGTTGGTGCCCACCTTTTGCTTGGTGTAGGAACCAGCTCCCGGCCATTCCGTGATGATGTCCTCCTTGGCTTCGTTATTTGTGGCAAAGGCAAAGGCGACGCCTGAAAATGTGGTACCCTGTAATTGCATCTTCGAGTCAGCAGCACATTCCGTGAACAAGGTCGTCGCAATGCATTTGTAGTGCGCAAGGCCAGCCAAATAAGAAAGGCACAATACGAGATCCAAGTCGCCTTGCTTCGAGAGCCCCCGCATCGTCGCACTCACAAAATCGATGCCAACAATGAGCTGTGACTTGCTTTTGCTGGCGCCCTCAACCTCGGCGGCTGGATTGTGTCGTTGGAACTGTTGCGCAATAGGACCTCCTTGAGGAGGACGAGAACCAGGAGGATATCCCGGCTGACCACCGAAACCCGAAGGAGGTCCGGCCATGGGAGGAGGTCCTTGGCCCATGGGAGCCATGTGTGGCGGAGGATATCCAACCGGTGCGGCCGTATTAATGGGAGGCGGGCCTCCGACCATTTGACTTGGCGGAGTGCGATTGAATCCCTGGTGAGGAGAAGTTCGATCGCCGTGACCGCTAGGCGGAGGCGGGGGATAGTTGGAGGTGTAACTAGGAGGGCGGTTCATGGCGACACTGGCCTGAGTGGACGGAGCGCCGATGGGCGGCGTGCGTCCTTGTCCTGGGAGCGAAATCTGTTGTTGAGGTATTTGGCCCGGCGGAGGTGAACGAGTGGAAGGCCGAGGGACCCCGTCGGCGGTTTGGATACTGGCGGCGGACTTGCGTTTCCCGAAACCGAAGCCTTTGAGGCGGGAGTTCATAGAACTCATAAGGAAGCGATGGAGACAAAATGCAAGATACGAAAGGTCGAGATGGAGCTGGTCCGGTCGGGTCTAAGCTGGCGGGCGGGCTTGCGTCAGCGAGGCAGAAAAGAGTGGCTAGGCCACTCTGAGAGGATCCAGATTGCAGATGATGTCGAAGCAAGCCGCAAGAGTCCGAGGGAATGAGGCGGAGGCAGCGAAGGGGACGAGTTGAGTGGCCCGTTGCGCAGAGGGGTAAGCTGTCAAGTGAAGAATGAAGAGGGCAATGCGCTCTAGCGTTTTGCAAGTCAACGACTTCAGCGCGAGGGCGCCGGCGGGCGAATACAACGTACGGTGCAAATGCTTAACCACTTGCAGATGCGATGCCCATTGATGCGTGGCTGAAGGCGTGGCTGAAGGCGCGGGGCACGAACGAGGCGCAGGGCCGATCAAACGACGCTTTCAGACCAGCGGCAACTTGCAAGGGCGCAGGGCGATCTGACGCCAAGTCGGGACTCGGGACGAGAGAGGCAGAAAAGGAGGCTGCGCTGGGCCTTTATTATTCTCGGCGTCGCAGACGTGAAGTACACCTATGGAGGTCTGCGTCGATGGTCTTGGCGTCGGATGGCACTGGGCACTGGGCACTGGGCAGTATGTACCTAGGTAATTGCTATCTTCTCCTTGCTCACGCAGCCTCCCGCTCCATGCTTCTTGTTCGGTGGGTGTTGGTCGGTTAGTCGATATGTAGGCATGTTGGCCGAGTGGCCGAGCCGTGTATGGCCAACAGCTAACGACTCAACAAGGCAACTCAGGATGAGGATGAGGATGAGCTCGCGAGTCGCGACACGTCGTTGCCGTCGTCGTCGTCGTGAGATGGCAATGCCGGTCTGCGATTCGGACGCAATGCTCAGCGTTCCTGCGCTGAGCGCCCCAATCATGGCTTCCGAGACATCCCAAGTTCTAGACGCGTGATATTCTCCGGGTCTGAAGGGTCTGAAGGGTCTGATGGATGGCAGATGATTGTAGCTTGACAGCTGGGGCCGCCTGGCGGAGAAGGAAGGACCAACGGGCAGCCAACGGCTTCCTGCAGACGCCTCGTGGTTGACGGAGCTTCATACCTACTTGCGCCTTTCCGAAGCAATGGTCATATTACGGAGTATGTACTGCTCCGTACCACCTATTGCGATTTTGCGAATTGGCAAATGTAGCTGCTTGTCAAGTCCGCTGGATTGAGTTCTTTACAAAGTCCATGCTTTTTTAAAGGCCTTTGGCCCAAAGGCCGTCGAGCGCCGTACGGAGGTCTTATTAAAACGGTTGGACCTGTGGACCACCACGGTACATACCCAGTATGTACTCCGTAGGTATACCTCTCAGGGGAATCGGGATGCATGGGTGGACACTGGACACTGGAGGCATTGACAGTTCTTGCTCCTCTTCTTAGCACCGGTAGAGTTCGGGACTCCTTGGTCGGATACCTAGGTATTCGTAGCTAGACGATGTCTTCTGTGCATAAGAAGTTGTGCTTCAAGAGTGAATGGTATGTTGTACATAGTCGGAGCCTTTCTAAGCCATCTCTCCTCCGCGACGCCGCGACGCGGGGTGGGAAATCAGCATACATATGTATGTAATTCTGCACAGTGAGCATTGATGAGGACGAGACAGGAGGACTTGAAGTAGGGCACAGAATCCTCCAGCCTTGGTTGTTCTGGTCGGCGGCATAACATTGTTGCGGATCCTACGCTCAATGCATTAGGTATGTAGGTAGGCGGGTACAAAACCACTGGCACCCAACCAACGGGATGTCTAAACTAAATAAGTCAGCCAATCACAGACGGAGTGATGTGCAGTGGATATGCAGTGGCAGAATCGTCGAGGACTCGAGAAAATGTCGTCTGTTTCTTGTCGCAGACTCGATGGGTTGCAACTTGCAAGTCAGCCTTTGGAAGAGGTATTTTGTTGTTGCAGCGATATGTGACGTAGTCAGGTAGGTAATAACACGTGGCGTCTCAATGCCGAGTCACCGACGGTGTTCGTAGATACGAGACAGACAACGCTTCGTCCAATGACGTAAGACGACCGCTACGTCACCAAACCATGTACATATGTATGTATGTATGTATCATGTATGTACTGAGACCGCACTTGTGATCACGAGAGCAGAAAAACCAAACAATAGGGGGCCCCGGATTGCCCCCAGAGTGGGAATTGCACCAAACCGTCGTTGCCCCGTACGGTGTATGTACCTGAGTTCCAACTTCCCGCTGCAGAGACCGCTTCTCAGATCTAGGCACATATGATGTATGTATGTACATATGTACTAGGTACATAGCTCCAGGAAAATGGAAAATTGACCGACCGACTTGTGCAAATTTTGTAGGGCACGATCTGTCCATGTAGGTAGCGTGCTGCGTAGCAGCGTAGGTAGGTAGATGTACCTATGTAACTCACTCCGCAGTACATACCTAGGTACCTATGGATACCCTCACGATACTCCGGAGTAATCAAGGTCCCCATTGCAGGGCAGGGTCACCGCATAATTTGGTCACAGATTGAGAATGTTAGGACCAGAGAGCAGCCAATCATGTGCCCTAATTATAATTCTACTGAACACACGTTGTGACTTCTGCCTTCCCTGCGTCCATTGTGTTGTTTCCATGCACCAGCACGATCATACAAACATTGCTCTTATTTCGTTGGACCCTTGATGAGTCTTGCCAATTCGGAAACTCGGTTGCTTTCAGCCTCAAGTTCTCAGTGCTCACACGGTACGTAGGTACAATAGGTAGGTACACCTACCAGATAGGTACATCATACGGCCCCCGCTACGCGTGGATCTTCTTGTCGGCAGTCTCTCGGCCATATTTCGTCAAGGCCGTGACAAGCACGGAGTCCAGGTCGTGGATTTCGCCGGCGTTCTTCCTCGCAGACTGCACAACTTACAAGGGGCTCATCCTTCCCGTCTCATGTGGCCTGCGGAGCGTAGCGAAGGAAGCTTCCGACCATTGATGAGTTGTCGCCAGATCAGGTTCGCGATCCAAGAACACGTTGAGCCGGCTGGACGAGACGACATTATTACGCCTGCTCAGCCAAAGTTGGGGAAGACAGCGTCACATTATAATTTACACATACATGCATACATACCTATGTACCAAGCTGGGCTTTTGCTGGGTTGGCACAAGGTTGGCCCTCACAAGCTTTTGCGGCAAGACATCCTGAGCTCAATGCGGGGATCGACATGCGACCGACATCATGATGCTTCGAAGTTCGACATGCTTCGACCCCGACATTGAAAAGCAGAGGTCTACTCCGTATTTCCTTGATCGACCACGAACAAAGTAACGGACGTCGTGACTTCCCTTGATAGGGTTGGCGTCACAAAATGGCTGATGGCGACGGCAACGGCCAACGGCCAACGGTGGGGCCATCCAAGCAAGAAGCAACGGTTCCGGCCTCGTGAGGACGGTGAACCGTGAGCTTGCTTCAACTTGTGTGGCTGTTTGTAGCGTTTGTGGCCGTAACCGTGAGTGAGTTGAGTTGCACAGTGCACCCCTGCACGCTGCGACAAGCCTTCCAGGCCCCATTTCCCCAAACCCCGTTGATAAGCCCGTCCGCAGGGTTTTGCTTCCACGCTTTTACCTGTCCTGGAATCTAGCCCCTTGTTTTGGTGCTCGCTGCGAAGGCTTCCTTTCCCATTTTTCCATTTTCCATTCTTCCCTCCGCAAGACCAGCTATCTAGACGAGCGGTTGTACAGTACATATATACATGATCTGCTTGGAGAAGGGAAAAGAGAGAACAGCGAACCAGAGCTCCCACTGTCCAGAGGCACACGAGACCTGTCGTCATCCCGCATCCCGCATCCCGCATCCAGCCTTCAAGAGTCAAAGGCTGGCTCAAACTTCAAAGTCAACAAAAGACATAAAAGTGGCGCTTGGCGGTGCCAATGGATTCGACCATTCTCGCATGCTCCCCGCATCGTCCGCATCCACCCCAAGCTTTTGCTTGCTGAATCCTGGCAAATAGTGGCACCGACTGCATCATTATCCATCACACACATCCATAATCATTTTCCTGGCCTGTTTGAGTCTGGTGCTCGTTTGGCGTCTGGGTCCGGGTTCGCGCCTTGACCTGGAGGCTGGGGCCTTGTTTCTGCTTCTGCTTTATTAAATTCTGCCATATGTACTCCCGTAAAAGCTGCCGCTAATTATTTTTGTTTCCAGTTTGCCCATCTCGTGCCCCTTGTCTTCTTCGAGCTTGTCACTTTCTCAACTTCCTCTGCCGCATCTCCTCTCCTCCCCTTCTTTCCATCACCCAATTCTCACCCGTTTCACCTCTCTCACCTCGCTCACCCCCTTTGTCTCTTTGAGGCCTTGAGCTCTCTCTTTTCGCACCACCTGCACGCGAACTCGGAGTTAATTTGCCTTCGACCTACGATTGACCCTTTCCTGGTGCCAGTGTCTCAACCTCTCACGATGGCGCTGGCTGACGAGACGAAGCGAGTCATCTCGCAATTTGAATTTTCCGATGCTCATGTCAACAAACATGTGGAGGAGTTTCTGGTTCAGATGAGTACGTGAACATGTCTTCAATGGCCAATGGCCAGTAGCCGATGCGCAATGTCAAGGAAAACATCAGAACCAACAGACGGGACTTGTAACTGATCTTGCGCTGCAGAGGAGGGCTTAGAAAACGACGGTACCAGTCTCAGTCAAATACCTACTTATGTCACCGGAGTGCCCAACGGCACGGAAAAGGTACTGTTTGCCATTGATGTTTGCCCTCAAATCGAGCATGAGTGGGAAGTAATTGTTGACAATGCTTGTAGGGCTTGTACTTGGCGGTTGATCTCGGTGGCACCAACTTCCGTGTGTGCTCCATCATGCTCAATGGCGACACGACCTTCAACCTTACCTACAACAAAGTGGCCATTCCTAAGAAGCTCATGGTTGCCAAGACTGCCGAGGAGCTTTTCGCCTTCCTCGCGAGGCAGATTGAGCTATTCCTGCGGGAACACCACGCTGAGCACTTCGAGAGCCACAAGCGCCGCAGAGCTACCGCTAGCACACCGATGGGTTACCGCGATGAGCAAATCTTTCGATTAGGCTTCACCTTCAGCTTCCCCGTCAAACAGCTGGGAATCAATAAGGGCAAACTCATTCGCTGGACCAAGGGCTTCGATATTCCTGATGCGATAGGCAAGGATGTCTGTCGCTTGCTTCAGGATGAGATCGACAACCGCAGTCTCCCCGTCAAAGTCGCGGCGCTGGTCAACGACACTGTCGGCACCCTCATGGCGCGGTCGTACACGTCGTCTGGAAAGCATCGCTCGCTTTTGGGCGGCATTTTCGGCACCGGTACCAATGGCGCGTACATTGAGAAGACTGCCAATATCAAGAAACCGATTGACGGAGAGTACGACAGATCGACGGGTGAGATGGTGATCAATACCGAATGGGGATCGTTCGATAATCAGCTCAACGTTCTTCCATCCACTCCCTGGGATAAGAAGCTCGACGCCGAGAGCGTGAACCCCGGAATCCAAATGTTTGAGAAGCGAGTTTCAGGCATGTTTCTGGGCGAAATCGTTCGATTAACCATTGTTGACATGATCAAAAACGACGACATTGCTCTCTTCCGGGACGTCAACTCGAGTTTCAACGACCGACACACGACGACAAGCATCGGCCCCAACGCAGCCATCTTTCAAACGTGGGGTCTCGACAGCGCCATCATGTCGGTAGCGGCCGCCGATAACACACCAGAATTGTCGTCTCTCCGTCAAGAGCTTGAGAACGAGCTAGATATCCGCGCGCCGTCGCTGGAGGATGCGCAGGCATTCAAGGCTATTTCCGATGCTGTCGCTCGCCGCGCTGCACGACTGTCGGCCGTGGCCATTGGAGCCATCGCGCTGAAATCGGGCAAGCTGGAGGACCCCGAGGAAGACGTGATTGATATCGGCGTTGACGGCAGCTTGGTCGAGCACTATCCCTTCTTCCGAGACATGATTCATGAAGCCCTCGCGGCGATAGAAGGCATCGGATCCGCCGGTGCGGCCAAGATCCGCATTGGCATCGCCAAGGATGGCAGCGGAGTCGGTGCAGCCCTGATTGCGCTGATAGCCGCTCGCCAGGAAAAGCCTGGCGACTTCCTGGCTGACCTGCGTAAGGACATCAAGCGACGCCTGGAGAAGATTCCATCCAACGTGCCTGATGTGGAGGATTCCCCTCTGAACACGACAGCACTCCTGGTCGGTGGAGTCGTGGCAGTCATGGCCATTGCCGCGCTCTGGTGGAGCAGACAACAACGGTGATAGGGGGGGGGGGGGACATGTAAGCTCTTTGCGTATTTCACACTCATGGGAACGGAGTTTTGGCAGTCATGAAAAACCTGAACTGATGTATTGTATCAATTATCTATCTATTGCGTGGAGCATAAAACGTCCATCCATGATGAGCTCTACTTTCTCTTACTTATCTTCTTCTCTTCTCTTTTTGAATCTCTGTATATTTCTCAATATCGTCCTTCTTTTTCTTTCTAGTCATGATCTATATCTATCGTCTAGCAATAGTGGTGCTGCTCTAACTCACTAATGCACAAATCCGTCATGGACAATAACTTTCCTGTCTTGCCGTTTTGCTTTATACCCTGCTCCTCTGTGTGATGTCAAATCTCTCTCTTCCTATTGCACGCTGATGCCCCATTTTCCCAGCGCCATGTGCCTCGGTGAACCCTTGGAAATTGAAACCCTCCGTAATTTTAACTCCCAAACGCAGCCGCCGGATACGACCGATCGCGCTTCTTCTTCCCCCCCGCTCCCGCTCCCGCCCCCGAACCAGCCGAACCAGCTGCCTTGCCGCGCAGGGCCGACACCCTCGGAGGAGCCATATCCTCAGGAAGATCATTCCATTCCGTCTCGGGCCGTTGATTCTGAAAGGACTGTCCAGACAGGGGCGCCGGTCTCATTTCGAGTGTTGGAGTAGATGAGGGTCCTGACGCTGGTGTAGTAGCCGCAGCAGCAGCAGCAGCAGGAGGAGGAGGAGGAGGAGGAGAAGGCGGCATATTAACAACCGCAGCCGTCACACTCTCCGGAATCACCACTTCCCTCTCCTCCCTCTCCCCCTTCCCGTTCCCATTCCCATTCCTCCGTCCCATGAACCCCCCATTCTGTGCCGCTCCGTTATCCGGAAGAGGTTTCCGGACCAACCACGCCGTACCAGGCCTCAACCTCAAATAATACCCCTCAATCGGCTTCACAGAAGCCTTCTCAAAGCCCCTCCCCTTATACCACCGCAGCCCATCTTCATTCTCAGTCCATACATGCGCCGTGATACTCACAAAGTTGACGTTACGGTGCCGTGCCTCCTCGAGGATATCCTCCAGAGCTGCCTGCGCGAGACCCAGTCCCCTGTACGGTGCAAGGAGACACATGGACCGGATGTATAAAGTCTGGTCTCTTGGGGTTTCGTCGCCCTGAGGGTCATGAGTGTTGGCGTCGGCGTCGGCGTCGGCATCTTCAATGAGGCATACGACGGCGCCTACGACTTTCGGGTCCTGGCCGTCGTGGGACCATGTTATGACGCGGGCGAGGGGATTGTGGAGGGTGGATGCGTAGTAGGATTCGCTGTAGGCTACTTGGAGGAGGAGGGCGTTTATGCGGCGGAAGGGGGGGAGGTCGGCTTCGGTAGGGATGCGGATGGTGGCGGAGGGGGGGATGGTTGATTTTGAGGGGGGGGAGGGGAGGGGGATGTTGGGTTGTTGGTGTTTCTGTTGTTGATTCTGTTGATCTTGTTCTTCTTGCTGTTGGTGTTCTTGTTGTTCTTGTTGCTGATATTTTTCTTCTTGCTCTTGGTGTTCTTCTTGTTGCTGTTTTTGTTCCTGTTGGTCTTGTTCTTGGTGTTCTTGTTTTTTTTCTTGTTGGGTTTGTTGTTTTAGCGTCGAGGGAGGGGGGGCAGGCGGCGGCGGCGACGATTGGCCTGGCGGAGGCGCATATTTGGGTGTGTTTGACGTGAAGAAAGACCGTATGGATGACTGGACGGGCTTGGTAGTGGGGAGAGGCATTTTTGGCGATTTTTTCGATGTTTGAGCAGAGCTGAGCGAGACGAGAGGATGGTCGTGTTGCGTGCAATGCTGTTTGTGATCACTGATGGGTGGCGGTTTGCATCGGCGCGCGTTGTTGTTGTTGTTGCAACTTGCCAGTCGGCAGTGGGCCACTGGGTACACTGGGCAGTGGGCACAATGGTCTGGTGGGGTCAGCCCAGGCGTGGCGCAACGCCGAACGACAGATTGAAATCAAACATCACCGGCGCACCGCAAGCAATTCAGTCGTTGAACCGTAAGTAAAGGCGTGACACGTTTTTAGTCCTTAAACCACACACTCAATCGAGGCGGGAACGCAAGAAGTTTACAGGAAATAAGACTAAAAACGCCCTACCCATCTACTACTCTACGGCCTCGAGCGACAGCACAAACACTTGCCGGCGGGGAGCCTTGCCCTCCTCTTCTTTGCTTTTCTTCTTCTCCGCCTCCTTCTCCTTATCCTGTGTCGTGTCCACAACGCCGTTTTCCAGCGCGCCAACCGTCTTCACGAGGTTTCCGTCCCCATCCAGATCAACCACCACATCCATGGTGTCCAGACTACCATCTTCAGTATACCGCCAGAGATCCTTGAGCTCACCCCTCGCCACGGCCATGACCAGCATCGCGCCTAGCACCCCTGGAACCAGGTACAGCAGCGCGGGCTGCCCATGTCTAGAGATGCGCAGCACAGCCACGGTAACGGCCATCCCGAGCGCGTATCCTGCCATGGCGGCGTGGAAGTACACCTTGGCGAACAACGCGCCCGCCAAATGCGGGGGCAATTGCTGCGGCCGAGAAAGGAACAGCACGCCACGGGACCAGAAGCCGTCGCCCCATTTGCTCTTGACGTCGACGTAGGGGGCCTTGATCTCAATGTGCTTCGTCTCGGTACGCTCGACGATTTGGCCCGAAATAGGGTCCTTTTCAACGAGGACCAGAGTCTTGGATTCGTACTTAATTTTGCGTACGTAGTGCATCCAGAGGTCCAGACGGAGAGCCCAGCCAATCATCATGCCGGGGATGACAATGTCGCCGAGGCCGAGCATGCTTTTGCCCGTCCCGGTTTGAAAGGTGAGTTTGATGGGCACATCGAGCGTAGTGGCGACGGTGATCATGTAGGGGCTGTAAGGGGTTGGTCAAAAGAAGCTCCCGGGCGAGAACAAATTGATAAGAGGTATAATGCCAGCACACATGTATACCTGTACAAATGTGTGTGTGTGTGTGTGTGTGTGTGTGTGAAGAACGGAACTCACGTATAAAAAACCATGACAATGTCGTAAAAGAACAACCCCCACAGCACCAAGCTCCCAATCAAGAAATTTGTCGGCGTCAGAAGCAAAAACGACCCATAACACATGCCATAGGCCAACAAGTTGGACAACGAAGCCGACTCAGTCGAAAAGTACACCAGAGCCGTGCCAACGCTAAGCAGCAAAGCCACCGCATGCGAAAAATGCAGCTGCGTCTTCGCCTCACCCACGCCCCTGGCAAAAAAATCTAGTTCCCAGCGCTGAAATACCACGGCGCGGATTTCCCACGCTGCCTTTCGGAGCCTCTCCGTGGGCGCCAAGAGGGCCAGCCAGCCAGGAAGGGGATTTGCTGCCGCGGCGGCGCCATCATTCCCGGCGGCATCACAAAGCGCAACAGCCCTCGTTTTCTGATCAACCTTGCGGAGAGAGCCATCGCTGCCGCGCCAGTAGGTCGGGAAGATGAGCGAGGTGGCCATGTCCATGGTGTGGGCGTACAGAGTCAAGACGCTGACGATGGACACGCTCGTCATGTAGTATCTGAGGACCTTGTTCAGGAGAGCCGGGTTCTGCAGCCACTGGATGAGGTAGTACATGCCGATAAGGGTCAGTCCGGCCATGACGGGTAGCAATACGGCGTCTGAGAGCTCCAGGCCCTGCGAGAAGCGATCTGAGTCGTCTGCAGCGTCGTCCTTTTCACCGTCTTTTTTCCCGCGCGGAGGGGCTGCGGAGGGGGGACGGCGGAGGGCTCCATGGGAGCCTAGATAGATGATGGCGATGGCGACGATGAAGAGTTTGGCGTCTAGGAGGAGGAAGCCTGATATAAAGTAGGATAACGGGGAGGTCGGGCTCTGCGTGCTGGTGCCGTTGAGGGTGGTGTTCAGGACGTCGAGGTCGCTGGGCGACAACGTTGCGTTGGACGCCATCAAAGCGTGATTCTGCTGTTTTTTTTGGCGAAGAATTTGATATTCAAGGAGTGAAAGACTGTCTGGCCGAGTTGGCTTGTCTTGAAGTGCGGAGGCAGTCTACACTGTGACTTGGTGCGTCATGTCGTTTACCAACGTCTTGGCTTCGGGCAAACGACGGCAGCCCTTGTTTTCGGTGAAGAGACAAGTCCTTGAGAAGGCACAGGTGGAACTTAAGAAGCTATAAAAGACGCAAAAGGACGCTTTTTTATAAAGGTAGGAAGAAGTTTATGAAATGAAGAAAAAAACTCGGACTATGCCTCGTAATTTCATGACCGAACCTCACGGCTCGACAGCGGCAAGACGTGGTCTTTGGAGCCCAAAAGCGGAACAAAGATCCGCCCAGATCCTGAGCTCGCGCCACGCCAGCCAAGCCACATTCATGTACGCCACAGAAGGAAGGGCCCACCAGCGTTATGCAGGAACAATGAACATGCATTTCAAGGTCGACTTGCTGTAACCACCAACTTGTCGACATCGCCATCGCGTCTACGTCTGCGTCTGCATCTGCATCTCCTGTGGTTACATTTGCGTACCATTTCCACTCTTTTTTTTTTCAGGAACGAGATTAATTCATGTAACATAAGGCTCAAAGCACATGGTTACACTCAAAGCAGTGAGCACAGCACGTAAGGCTTGAAGCGCACAAGACTCAAACCACAACGGATCTCACCTCACCAAACACACACACACCTAAACGCCACAACAAGCACAAGCAGAGCATTCTTGCTCCCGAATATCAACGACGTCCCATAATGGCGACCAACGTCGTTCTCGAAACAACAATGGTAACTAGAAATCTCACTAACCTACCCGCATCCTACGTTTCATTCTCAGTCACACGGCACACCTATCGTCCGGCACAGCTTCCCATAAGTAAAGTCCCAACAGAATCACATTTATGAAATCTCCAAAACACAAACACATATAACAGTCAAGATCGTTACTCAAAAACAAACAACCCGCCCGAACAAAAGGAAATGAGAACTAATAACAGCATTCCCACTTCGCAGGGCTCCATAACCCTCGAGCTCTACACAACCCACGCCCCTAAAACTACCACAAACTTCATAACCCTCCTCCGCCGCGGCTACTACAACTCCACCATCTTCCACCGCATTATCCCAGACTTCATGGTCCAGGGCGGCGACCCGACCGGCACCGGCCGCGGGGGCTCCTCCATCTACGGAGCGGCTTTTGCAGACGAGATTGACCCTTCGCTACGACACACGGGGGCTGGGATATTGAGCATGGCGAATTCGGGGCCGGATAGTAATGGGTCGCAGTTTTTTATTACGTTGGCGCCGACGCCGTGGTTGGATGGGAAGCATACCATTTTTGGGCGGGTTAAGGGGGGGATGGGGGTTGTGAGGAGGATGGGCTTGGTGAGGACGGGAGAGGGGGATAGGCCGGTGGAGGAGGTTAGGATTTTGGGAGGGAAGGTCTTGGAGGATGAGTTTTAAGGTGTGGATGTGTATATTTTCTTTTGTTGTGCGTAGGTGTATCTTTTGTGCTTTCGTGTGATACATCTGCCTTTGATGTGACTTCTCAGTATTAACTAGCGTGCAGTGTTCCCATTCACCTGGTGATGTCACATGTACATAACACGCCTTAACTCCGACGTAACAAGACGTTCAAAGTCTCAGTAGCCAGCTCACGTCCCTCACAAGCACATTTCGATATCACATGCCCGTCTATTCCAAGCACGACAAGCACGAGACCTTCCATCACATCACAGCGCATCTCCAATTCCTTCCCTGAAGTCCGTCAATTCAACTACTTCAGGGCCAGGCAACCCATTCATTCATTCATAGTTCATCCACCCCCCCACCCCGCAAAACCCCATCCCTGAACCTTCAAAGACATGAAAGAAAACCCTCATCCATAATAGTACAATAAATCAAGATGAAAAAAAAGACCACCGCAAGGTCTCGGCCCAGCAGCGTGATAACGCACCCAATAGTACACCCCGCCCAAAAACGCCTCCCCATTTCAGACCAAACAAAAAAGAACACCCCTTAGATAAGTTACACGCTCATCCATTTGCAATGCTTCCCAAAAAGAAAACGCACTTCCCCCCTTATTTGAAGCCCGTCCCCCCGGACCGCTACCATTGACGGATAAAATTGGTAGCGTAAGTCCCCCAAAATAAACCTAGAAAGGGAGGATATAAATCACAAATCAAAATAGTACACAAAAGAGAAAGATGTTAGAAGTGAATTGTGAAAAAGGCACATATGGAGCGTCCTGCAGTCATTGAGCTATAGCCTTGATGGGCCTTTTTCTTGTCGTCTGCGGCGTGTGGGGTGTTATACCCAAAGTGAAGTATAATGTGAGAAGCTGTGCTCGGTGAGAGCAATATCGTGTTATTGTATGGTGTGGGTGCTTGTTCTGTATCCAAGACCGTGTGTCGTCAGCTCGCTCTGCTGGTACGGAGTAAAGAGATGGAGGAGCGGGTTCCGCGTGAGTTCATCGTGTTTATGCTAGGTGAGTAGAGCGGAGGAAGGCGGTCGGTAGTTTTAAATAGTATACAATGTGCGCGAGTCTGTGTTTTCGTGCTTTCGTGTGCGTGCTCACATACCGCGTATAGAATTTGCGCGTTGTATGGTTGTGGAGTGTGAGTGTGTTCGTACAAGCGAATCGGCGTGCATATATCGCCTTGCAAAGCAAATGTGGGCGAAGTCAACGTAGCAATCTGACAAGGGCTTGCAGCACATCAAGCCGCTAGGTCATTCGTCCCCCTCGTGACTTTCACTTCCCTTGTGGTGAGGACAGAAGCTCGGACATTTCCGACACGCCATCGACTTCCCTCCCATTCTTGGACACGGGCGAGCTCTGTAGCAGCTTAGACGCCTTCATCTTCTTGACAGGGCTTCCGTTCTTATTCGAAGCCCTGGGGCCCTTGCCAGTAGGAACAGCGGCAGCCAAGCCTGAGCCTGCTCTGTGTTCCTGGCTCAACTGCGAGTTTCCCTTTATTCTGTCCTTCTTCAGCGGCGGCTTTGTCTTCAGAATGACCTTCTTCGTCAGACTGATGTTGGCGGCCGACTTCTGCTTCTTTTTCTGATGGCCCGTGTCGGAATCGCCTGCTTCGTCTTCACTGGCTTCTCGTTTTCTGGGGCTGGCGGCACGTGAGGCTGGTACAGGCGTGGCCTTTTGCGACGAGGGAGGTGTTGACTCGTTTTGGGAGTTGCCGTTGATTTTCTGCGCAGCTGCTCGACTGGCGGTGCGACCGCTGTTCCCGATGCACGACCCCATATGATTGTTCAGTCGGGTAACGAGGATACATCGCTTGCATTTGATGCAGGTGGCTGAGGGAAACGACAGCACGTTGGTTGGCCTCTGCTCTGGAGCACCATCCTCCTTCTTTTCCACATCCTTCTTCTTCTTGCCTCGTCCTGGGCCCGGCGCCACCCAGCTCTGGCCGTAGATGTCACAGCCCGGCTTGTCGATGTAGGGGTGCTTTTTGCAGTAGATGCCGGCCGGATCGGGTTTTTGGGCGCCCTTGCCATCGGTCGGGTGAAGTAACCGGGGGAGTTGGCACTTGGGGCACACTATTTCCCCTACCGTCTGCAGAGGGTTTCCCTTGAGCAAGACTCTCCCATCCTCGTATAAGGCCGACTTCGTCTCGACTCGAATATCGGGCCGCGTATCGAGTGCCGAGCCATCGGCGGCGTCTGTGGCCATCTTTTCTACGCGAATAGCAGCGGTAGCGGCTTTGGCCATCTTCTCTTCGCGATGAGTCTTCATGAGGAGATCTGCGATGACATTGTAGAGCATATCATCGAGAACGGAATGTGCCTAGAGAGCAGGTGGAGAATGACCAGTCAACTTTTGTCGCTACAACATGAGATGGGGAAGGTTTGTTAGATCATGGCTCATGATCAATGCCACAAGCCGGGGTGCATGCTCCCGGGAGTTTTTTTTTTTCGGGTGAGAATTTCCTCCTCGTTCTTTTTATTTCAAAAAGAAGAAAAATCATGCAGGGTTTTCCCGGCCAAGACAGAAGCAGTGCCGGCCGGGGAAGGGCCGAAGAAGGTATCTTGAGGGATTGTGGGTGGGTGCGTGTGCAGCTCGTGATGCCCCTGATGTCATCCAAAAGGCAGAGGCGAGTCACAAGCAGAGAGAGAGAAGTACAGAGCGAGCCGGGTGAGAGGCAGATGCAAACAAACAGACAACCACTTACAAGCTTGTCCATGCTGGAGTCGTCCTCTTCAGCGCTGACAATGCCGGCCCGGCCGGTGATGGAATCCATGGTGATGACAGCCTGCCTCGTTGGCCTCGAGGCGCCCTTGAATTTGGAGGAGGCTGAGATTTTCCGGGCGGCAGGCCCCGTGCAAGTAAGGGAGGACAGTCAAGTCGGTATTGGTGTGATGACGAAGGGAGGGCGGCGGGTGGAATGGGGCCTTTGGCGCTGTGGCGCGCTGCCGCTCACTATCGTCAGGGCGGCCTCCAGCGGTCTCCAGCGGTCTCCAGCGGTCTTCAGGCGTCGAGCCGCGCAGGTCGAGGCGTTGTTCAGTGCTATTCAGTGCTCTCCAGTGCGCTTTCAGTGCCGTTCAGTACTCTTCAGTGTTCTCGGTGCGCTCGGATGCACTTTGGTGCTCTTCAGTCAGTGCTTTCGTCGCGGCTTCACTGCTCTCACGATTCTCGGTAATTCTCGCTGCTCTTTGACGCGTGCATGCAGGAGGCAGCTTCAGCATCGAGGTTTGTCGACGGGGGAGAGAGAAGAGAAGGATTGTCGACAAATGCAGACACATGCAGGCAGATGCAGACGAATGCTAATGTACCTACAGGCTACAGCCTACCGCACGCGGCTCTCCCTAGCGTTGGCTGGCGTCGTGGTGCCAGTGGCCGTCGAGCTGTCAGGTGCGTGCCTGCTTGGCAGTGCTCAGTGAGTCAGTGCTGTGGCCACCAACAAATTCCCAGCGACACCAGCTGTAGAGTCGCCTGGCACTTGGTCCTTTTTGGTCCTTCGGGGCGGCCACCAATGGGCGCCCTCGATGGCTTCGGAGGGCCCGGGTGCTGCGCCAAATGGGAGCAGCGGCAAAACAGACGGCAGTCAATCACGCGCCAATTCGAGCAGCTGTCGAGAGCTTTCGTAGACAGCCAAGAACGAGCTCGAGTAACACGATGTGTAGATAGGGCCACCGACAACGGACCTCTTGATGTGATAATGATGATGATGAATGATAATGATGGCCACATGCAGGCGGACGAGAAGACCAAAGCTGCAAGTGGCCCGTGGGTTTCGCAGGTGGGCCGGTGGCCAGTGGGCAGGCGAGGCGTTCTCGGTTCCCGCATAATAGGCGCGCTGTCCGCCTATTGCCGCTCTACGGCCTTTTCCGCTCAGCCGCGGACGCGGACGCGGACGCTTATACCCTAAGTTACATACGTACCTATTTACCTACCGAAATTATAAATACCTTAGGTACTTTGTTCATGCTTCCTAATAATCAATTTGTAAGAGAAAAGTTGCACAGACGTTGGCATCACTCGATGCTGGTTACTTGGTCGAAAGCATTGGATTGACTATCTTGACACATGATGCACATGAAGAGCATCGCAAGAGTAAGAAGGAGGGCATAACAGAAATGTCAAGAAAAAAGAAGAACGAAGAAAGAAGGAATAATTAAGAAGATCAGCTGGCTGGCTCCCGTGCGCCTTGCAGTAAGGCGTTAATCTAGGTACATAACTTCATCCATGATCCAACCAGTTGCAGGACCAAAACCTCACCACCCCGCAATCCCACCCGTCGCATCGGCACGACTTCACCTCTCCATCTGGCATCAACAACACGGCGATTGCATCTCCTACGTCCCATCGGCACCACTGCCGCAGACAAGAACAACCTATCCTCGCATACCTGCATCCCGCCCCCTCAGCATCGCGATTCGCGGCAGTAACCACCATGACCGAGCCACAAGTCATGCAATGGCTCCTCGACACACGGCCCCTCTGGCCCAGAGCCACCACAACGAGCCTTCTCGCCCAAGAGGTATATCCTTATTCCCCATCTCCCATCAGACCTCTAGCAGTCCATCACGCAAAACCATCGAGCATGCTTATCTCTCTCTCTCTCTCTCTCTCTCGCCCTCCCAGCACCACACCCAGCTAAAATATCACCATGAATGAATGAAAAATGAATCGTTTGGCAAAAGGCATCCCGCGCCCTCTCCCTCCTCTCCCCCGAAGAACAAACCTCCATCCAGAAATACCTCTTCGTCAAAGACGCCAAAATGGCCCTCGCATCCGCCCTCCTCAAACGCTACGTCATAACATCCTCCTGCGAAGACCTGCCGTGGTCCTACGCCACCTACTCCCGCGATCAGCACACCAAGCCCATTTTCCGCCTCCCCGATTCCTCTGAACCGCTTTTGTTTAATGTTTCGCATCAGGCTGGTCTGGTGTGTCTCCTGGGGGTGTCGCGGCCTCCCGAGGGGGTATCCATTGGGGTGGACATTGCGTGCCCGTCGGAGAGACGAGACCGAGATCATGCGTTTGTTGCTGAGGAGAAGGATGGGTGGTCCGGGTTCGTGGGGATGCATGAGTCGGTCTTTTCGGAGGGGGAGGCTAAGCGGCTTAGGGGGTTGGGGACTGGGCCGGCGCCGCTGGATTTGGATGTCAGGTTGGCGTATTTCTATGCGCTGTGGTGTTTGAGGGAGGCGTATGTTAAGATGACGGGGGAGGCTTTGCTGGCGGGTTGGTTGGGAGAGTTGGAGATGAGGAACTTTGCTCCGCCGGGAGAGGCGGTCACTGAGGGAGAGGAGGGGCCGCTGGAGATTTGGTTTAGGGGCGTGAGAGTCGAGGATGTGCGTGTGCGGATGCAGTGGTATGAGGATGAGTTTTTGATTTGTACGGCCGTGGGGGGTGATGAGCAAGGTGTGTTGGACGTTGGGGACGAGTGGACGTTGCTGGACATTGATGAGGTGTTGGATGCGGCGGAGCGGGCAAACGCACGATAGTGAATGGCCTCGAATTTAGAGTAATTTAGAGTCAAACGTTACATAGCTTGTTTTCCATCTATCCTTTCTTCTTACCTTGGTGTAGATGTCTTTTCTTGGCCCCTTTTTCTTTTCTTCTTCTTGCCCTCTTCTCCTCCACCCCTAAAGGTGCTTGCAGAAAAAGTCCAAAAGCACCTTGTAGCCTCTCTCGTACTCCTTCTTAACGCGATCGTCGCTCAGGTCAGAGCGGGCTGCCATCCAGCCGTGGATCTGGTCTGGGAAGATCTCGACGTGCTTAGGAACTGTGAGGATATCTTCAAACTTCTTCACATCTTCAGCGGGCTCGTCGCCAGACGCCAGCAGTGCCATGGGAACCTTGATGCCGTGGGCGTCCTGGGGATCGACCATGGCAGGGTGGACCGCGGCGATGGCTCCAAAGGGACTGTTGTCGGCCTTGGTAGAGAGAGTGGCGACTTTTCCGCCCCAGCAGTACTGCACAAACGAATGATGTTACTATCGCGCCTTTATCGGGTCATAATCTCAGTGAGGGGGGATGTCATCCAAGATGGCCAACACGCGACTTACCCCTACGATGCCAAACTTGGCCAACGACGGGAACTTTTCCTTGACAGCCTGGATATATGACGGCACTTTCCCTGCAATATCAGGCGGTGGGAACTTGCCAAAGAAAGCTCCAAGCTTCTCCTTCTTTTCAGGAGTATCGGGAGGATACCTAGAAACATCAGCCATTGAGCCACGGCCATGTCTCGTGGTTCTTGTCGTCGGCGCGCCCTCAGACTCACCATTCGATATCGGCAGGGTTACCCTCGAACCAGTCGGGGATGAGGACCTTGCACTTGTCGTCTGCGTCGCTGTGGGCCAAAATATCGGCACCTTGGAGGGTCTGCTCAAAGTAGCCAAAGATGTCGTAGATGACCAGAAGAACCTTGGTGGCATCTGAAGCGCCAGTAACATCTACGCAGGTATCATTAGCACACACAATGGCAAGGCGCAAGACTAGTTACTCGAGGGGCCTTTGCAGTGTAAGACTGGTCTGCCAGCACAAAAGCACGTGCCGTCATACGGTAGAAACCCGAAAGGACATAAAGCTACGCACATGTCTTATAGCCACCAATCTTTTCATAGGTGCCTTTCATTTCGTACCCTTTGCTCACAACCGGCGGAACATTGCAGCAAGGCTTGCTGTGGCCTGCGGTAGCGGGCATAGACATGGCGGGCGAGTTGTTTCCGTGACAAATCCTTGGGAATGCTGAGCCAAAATTGTCGAGAAGCAGACTCGAGGAGGGATATGTTCACTTGTGCAACGAAAGCGGATGAATTCTGTTGGGTAGAGGTTCGTATCGGTAAAGAAATTCCAGAGAGAGTGCAAAATTGCGCGGATTTGGGACAACAGCTCTACAGACAACCGAGGCGACATGCGAAATCACGATGACAGATGGAGTGGCTGAGAGCTCAAGTGGGGCATGCGGGGCCCTTTCGCGGCAAAGCTCCAAGAGTCCAAGCTCGCAACGCAAGTGATGATGTCATTCTCCATCTTCAAGCCGACGACGCGCGAACGCTTCAAACTCCGAGTAGCTCATCCTCGGCCTTCGACGACTTATACAGGAACCAACTGTGACCTGGAATTCAGGAGGGACAAAGCGCGGATGTCTTGTACATACTGTGACTGGAGTCGGCGAGTTCTGGAAAGCGACATATGTACCAAGATTCGGTGATGGCGAGGCTGTCTCGGCTTTAAAGTATAGATCGAGGAGTCGGCGCAAACCTCACGCCATTACCTACCACTAGGGACATGCTGCAGATTTACATGTCACATCGTTCGCCCACCGTCATTGGACCCGGGACTTCTTTGTCCCTCGTTCACTGGATTAGCAAGAAAATCCCCTCCCTTCTATCCACAAGATCACGTGCCCGGTGCCGCGTACTGGAACATCTTCAGACACTTGTTTGACGTCCCGTCCTGTGACATACCTATCTGTTCCATCCCACCTCCACTTCAATTGGCCCTCCAATCGGTGTCTGCCCCAGTTGCGACGATAGAGTTTAGCAGCATGCATGTTTCGTGGCCCGTTCGAGAAGGGGCTCATGAAGGAAATCTTGAGTCGCGGAAGGCGCATAATCGCTTCGGGAAAGTAAAACATTGAGTCCTGTGACGAGAAGAGAAGAGATCTTTTTTGAGAATTGAAGTACATAGATGATAGCCCGGAAAATCTTCCACGTTGTTGAGCTTCGTGACTGGGTGCAAACATCGACGCTGGGCGAGTCTACTCCTCCGGTCTTACTTGCGAGTCGCGACCTCCAACGCTTTTACCTAGACACCTTCATGAGCAGCCAATAGATGCCTCTTATACATGAAAGTCGGGTCGAGCTCCTAGCTCAAAGCGCACGGCATGTATAATTGACTAACTGGTCCCGTCTCCTCCTCCGACATGCAGTGTCGTCTCCTGTCGTAAACCCTTCCCTAATCATCTCACTACACACGAAAGTAGCCTACATCTCCTGATTGAATGTCACACGACATACCGCAAATTTTGAAGCCGGGCCATCTCCAAGTTCAACATACGTAAACGTGTAGGTAGTGTCAGCCATGACCTGTCACTGCCACTGCCTTTTCCTGATCACCTTCCTCCGCGAGTACATGACACCTCGTACACTTGAAAGTAACAGCACTTTGTATCATCTGATTCAACCCACACTCCAGAAGTTGTAGTCCAACGACAAGCTCTGCTGCTCCCTTTCCTGGTGAGATCTCGCAGACTTTCTCACTGTCCCCAGGCACGCCGATCATGCACAATCGTACTCAAACTGGCAGCTTTTAAGTTGACAGCCTACAGGTGGCATGTATCATCACTTCACTTCCCTGTGAGCATCCATCGAGCATGTCGCAAGCCAACCTGTCAAAACTACATTACACCCGTGTCACAAAACTGTCGAGCAAGCCCCCCCCCCCCCCCAGTTTGTGACAGCTGCGGGTTTCTCGAATGGGTGTAACGCGTTTCATGACTAGCTACATGCCATTGTAGCAAAGTACTGGCCCTACTATTGGGCAGTGGGAACGAATAAATAAAGAAAAGGTGATAGAAACGACGTCCGACGGAAAGGCAACTGCGCGTCAGGACTTAGTTTGGGAATTAAACTATTAATGACAGCCCATTTTATGCCTATCTGATCACTAATGTCGCCGTTGATGAATTCGTTGTGAACAAGAATAGAGGGAGGATCCCGGGGAAATTTGGAACTGGAGTCTGGGCCGCTTGATGTCCTTTCACATGACTTTCTTCCACTGCTTCTTCATCTGCCCATCATTGCGTATTTCTCCCTCTTGCATCTCCCGTGACCTATCTCTCCTGCTGCTTCCCCTGTCTCCTCTCCAGTGTATGTCCTTCTACATCATCAACATCACGATTCACCCTCGATGCAACCAGATTCTGCATGCATGAGCTCTGCGACGTGATTACGCGTCATTATTTCGCACATATACAAAGTTTTCTTCATTGCAACATGGCGTTGCGACGCACATAAGCTGAACACCTCCTTTTTCCCTTCCAAACGGCAAAGACGACACTGATGTCCTTCTGAGTCACATGTCACCGCGATCTCTTTAAAAGAAGCCGTGTAGGCCGTCAGTTAGATGGCAACAGAAAAACCGGCTTGAAGTCTTGAGTCGTCCTGCGCCCGCTGTGATCGACCTCGCTTGCGGGAAGGTAGCCACCGTAATGGGACTGGACGATTGAGAGAGATCGGAGCCCATGTTGTCTCATCGGCTAGACGATAGGTATCGCTCTCGCTGTGCCGGTACATGCACCTGTAGGCTGTACTCCGTACCTACTCCGTATCTGCACCGGTAGTCATCTCTATACAGTAGCGAGCGTCGTCACGCCATTCACATGTCTCTTAAGTCGTCGCAAAGCCATCGCTAGTCACTCGTGACCGGTGCAGCGGAAAGGAAAGAAAAAGCCACGCCTAGTCTCATGTTGCTATTGCCGACAGACAGACAAACAGACTCCGCCTATTGTTCTCTTGCTTGGGAAGTCTGGGACCCCCCTGCCAAATCTGCACCCCCACTTTTTGCCGTGCACCCTCCTGCCTCTTCGTTGTTTCCCATCACCTGGTTGGCTCATTGTCCCCACCCCCACACTGATTTAGAGTGCCCGATCGCCATCACCCTCGTGGGTATCTGGCCATCGGTATCGGTTGCAAAAGTGATAGCCTCCATGCAGGGTACTTGGTCTCAGCCAGGGACCAATAAGACATCTCTCCGCGTGCCTTCCTCTCGGTGACAGGTGTCTTTGGTTCCTCCCCGAGTCCCCGTACAACGCCATCATCATCATGTACCTACAACCTACCTCTTACATACGGAGAATAGATGCGCTTGACAGTGAAATTCACCACCCCTCTCTCATTGGGGAGCGAAACCGTAAACGCCAGGCGGCAAGAGAATGGCCATTACGACGAAGGCGCAGCTACCGTGCCGACGATGGACCAAAACGGGTCCGAGACGCGTTTCCTGGGGATGTACAGGATGCAGGTATTATAGGTGCGGCGCCCGGGCTTGTACTTCCTTACAAGAGTACCGCGGGCGGCGATGCGATGTTCATAGATCCGGTTAAGCGGAGGCTACAAAGAAGTCTACCGTCTAGCACTACATAGCAGGTACATACGCAATGTACATATGTATCTACCTACGAGATCGATCAACGCAATCTCCGATCCAGCTAGGTACATATAGATCGAAAAGGCCGCCCCTGATTGAGAGATACCTAGGCAGGTATCAAGCCCGGAAAAATTCCAACTCCGCCGCAAGCAAGATCGATGTGCGGATAGTTACATAAAAGAGGAGAGACAGTGTACATAGGCGCCCGCATCACGAGTCGTAATCCAATACGCCCTACGGTGAGTATTAGAAGATGCATACAGCTCAGTCAAATTAAGCATATTATGACATGAGTGGTTCCCGAATCCGCGGCAAAATAGGTAGACAACACGAGCCAAATAACAACGCCAGCAAATGTGTACTTGATCTACTCCCCAATACGATCAGTCACTTACACAGCGCTCGCGTCGGAAACGTATCGAAGGGAAAGACCAATCAAGTCGTTTGCTCCAAGTGCCAAACCCCAAAAATCGGAGAAACATACTCCATGAAAACGATAAGGCAACAGGCCGTCCACTCTTGATCTTGGATCTTGGATCGATGAGTTCCCCTCCGGAAAATGATTCGGATTCGTCGCAGCCGTGCTGACGTGATGGGCTTTACACAATACATGTATGTACATACATAGGTACCTAGGTACGATGGCTACTCCGTATTGTACATGTAGCCTGTAGCTACTTCTTCATGCATACCCGGCAAGGTGCAGATGCATGTACATACCGCAACGGCATGGAACCCCGGTTTCCGTCTCCATCCTGGTCGCCGTCCGCGTCCCGTGACCCGTCCCAAGTCATCCACTTGTCGCGTCGCATCGCCCCATCGCAGCCTTCTCAGCGTAACGTGCCTACCTGCGGTGCTGTACTACATGCCGCATCGCATCGCAACTCACAGTCAACTCCTCAACTGGCCGACTTATCAGGTTTCTTCCCCTACTTTGCCTGAAATTTCCCTGCAAACCACATCCGATCTTTGGTATGTCTACCTGAACACTCCTAGAGTCTTCCAAGCAGAAATCTATAAATAAATACGTGCAGTTACATTTCTGCGGGTGCTTAGCGAGGTTGTCAATCTTCAGTCACAGTGTCAGGAATGGTCCCGTTCATCCATTGCCTCTCCTGGTCTCGTGCATGCCATCATGAGCTCCATTTCATCGTGATATCGCACGCGCCAATCATCTCTTGAACCAGGGAGACATCATAATGATTTGAGAAGCGCTGTGTTCTCTCGTCTTGCTCGTCTGTTGTGAGACGTGAGAAATACAGCGCACAGTGAAGTCATAAGGCAATGAAGTCGCAAGCCCTCATCTGATGAGCCGTTTTCCCGCGGTCTTGTATAAATGAGGTACAACAGTTTCATCAGTCAAAATTATGTTATACCCTAATGCACCCCCAGAATAATCCGACGCTACCCAATTTCTCAAACGTCCAGAATCCTGATCAAGATGAACACCGTCTCCATGCATGTAAGAACCTGGACCCATCTTTCCTGATTGTTCCATCCATTCTTACCCCCATTCCATCCCTCCAGGTCGACGTCGGCAGTCTTGGTGAAGGCGTGGCAGCCGTCTCATAAATACATGATTGTGGTCTCGGTTCTGTTTCCTCAAATGTGTCTTGTTGGTCGTTTGGCGCTCAGGGTCACCAGTATTGTGTGTGATGGATGTGTCCTAAGCCAGCTTAACCCTTCCCCCATCCGCCAGATTTGTGCGTCCACAATGAGAGCCATTGCCACTACCAGGGATAGATAGCATTCCGCCTGCCAGCACCGGCGACTTGCTTGTCCTCCGAAACCACTGCCAGACTCAATCGCATGGGGTGCCACAGTAGCCGCAATAACGGCCAGGGCTAACCCAGACTTCCTTCCCATTCAGAGCGCAAGTTGGGCATCGCGTTCCTGGGATCTAAAGAGTGTTGTGTTAGTTTTGAACTGATGTGTCGCCAAGGGGCATCTTCCGGGAGGATAAGACTCACAGAAGGGCGAACTCGGGGGCCATATGTTCTCCCACTGGGAACCGAGAATGGAGACTGATGTGAAATTTTCTGACTGGAGAGGCCAGGCACCTCAAGACATTGCATGTGTTTGATATGAGCAGCTGAATATACCATGTTGACAGCGCGTTGAGTGCTTCAGCTTATTCTAGCGATGGCTCTGGTGCGTTTGATGAGTTATGTACGGCGATGACTTCAAAGAATCTGTTTTGGAGGAGATAGATGGTTTGAAGAGATCATGAAGACAAAAAAAGCCTGGCGATTTCAGCGGCGACAGTGGGCTTTTAAGCTTTTGGGACAGTGATAGAGCCAAGGCAGTTTGAGAAGAGGCCCAGGTCGCCACCACAGATAGAGCAGACAGAAGTTGAAACAGAATGACAGACTGGACAGACACTGACTACACCATCACGAACGTAAGTACGAGGGGGGCGTGTAAGCAGCATGGAGGTCTGGTGCAAGAACAACGACGTCCGTCGCCCGACAAGCAGCGGGCTGTTCGAGGCATGAAAGCCACATCCCAAGCGACTGGTAAACCGGGCCATGATGTGTCAGTTCCATTGACGAATCTGGACCCGGGGTTCAGCAGTGCCGCGGGATCTGATGATCGAGCGAACGACAGCATCCCGAAGTTCGTGTTGAACGAAGGCAAGGCTCAGTAGACCTGTCATATCAGTTCTGAGACGTTCAAGGACACGGAATATGAGGCTGTCTTTGTTCGGGGGGTCGGAAGGTCAGGGAGTGTCATAGCCGCAGACTTGCGCCTTCCTTGGTCGGTGACCCTCGGCCGGTGGCGCCTGCCGTCCCGGACAGAGAGGCCTGGGCTCGCACAGCAGCAGTACACGCATACTGAGGCAGGAACATGACAATGACGGCGTGCTGAGTGCCAGTCCGCGGGAAGGCTTGACCGAGTTGGGAGGGCAGGAGCTTGCGGAGCCGTCAAATCGTTCAAATTGGGTTTCGTCGTGCAGACAGGTACCTGTCGCCCGACTACCGGTACCGGACGGGTTTGCTGCGAATCGCCCCACTCATTCACCTCTCAGACTCACTCTCAGTTGCTCCACTGGTGCTCACTTGTTCAAGCCTCACACTCATTCAAATCACTCAATCACTCCTCACCACCGCGCACTCACTCACGCACTCCTCCTTTTGTATCTCCATGTCTTCAAGTCATCCTCGACGGCCTCAAAATTAGTACTGCAGATCCAGGCGTCTTCAGCCCTCAGGACCACGACGATCTCAGCCGGTGTACGCACACAACGGCACACACGGCCCATGGCAAATAGCATGGAACCTCGACGTGCTCACCATGGATACGCGTGATTTCAGGTTCCGTTAATCAGTCTTTGCTGGGTAGGCGAAGTTCCTGGCTCTTTTAGACATGGTTTTTGACTTCATGAGCACGCTTGGGTTTTTAATCTGACGATGTATTTCCTTTCTTCCTTTCTCGTCCTCATACGCAACAGATTCGCCCACTCTCGCTACATCATATCACGAGTCTACATTGGAGCTGTAATGACTGAGAGAAAATTGCTACTGTGTAGACCTGGCCTTGGTTTTTCGTTCATACTCGTCTGACTGCTGACCATTCTCACCGTCCCTAGTCAGGCCGAGAGTGGAAGCCTGCAACGCGGTGCTCAAGCGTCGTACATGGGCGAAACACTGCGGTAGTGGCGTCGCGGCCTGGTAAGCAGAGGAAGAGTAGGTGCTTTGAGCATGGTATTTGGGCTTTTCCCTCTCGCCGACTGAGAATTTTCCCGTGGGATGATGCCCCCCGTGGCAGAGACGGAGCCTGCCGCGCTCAAGGTATCCAAAAATGCAGTCCAGCATGCAGCATTGGTCGCGGTACTGGCCGCAATAGCCGTCTTGCACAGACTCCTACGAGGTCTTACGTCTGGGAAGATGCTGGAGAAGAGCAGGCGTCGCGCAGCTAGCCATTCGGGCTCATCAGCCTGTTCTTCGTTCAATCCCCCAACCCTCCAATACGGATCCAGAGGAGCATACTTCGTATGAATAATCAGGCATAGAAACCGCCAGCGAGGGCGAATTTGGAGTTTCTTCTACTTGAGCAATTGTCTCACTTCCCCCTCCTACTTCCCCCAGCATACGCGACACACGATGCGGTCGTCACGCTCACACATCGCATATCGGACGTCATCGCACGCCTGTGCCACGCGCCCAGCTCGTGCCTTTTACACCACTGTCACCAACAATTTTTGCCGCCAGCAACCATGACTGTCAAATCTACATTTGCCCCTTCGCTATTTTCCGGCTTGGTCTGCGGGAGCTTGGACTCCCGATTGGGCATGTGATTCTTCTTTCTGCAACAAATTTTAAACTCTCGGCGAGTTGTCTGGCGATAAAGAGCCACCAACCAAACACGAGGGGCCCGGATCTCTGGAATGGGTTGCCACCATCACGTGTAAGGCGAGGTAAGGCAAGGCTCCTATTTGATGTGTATTTGTGCATACGAGCCTTGACAGGTAACTCTTCGTACTCCATGGTGGATCAAGGACCTCGGCTTCCAGAGACTTTGATTGCGTCTCATCGCTTCCAAATCAACATCCCCGTTTACCGGGTGCAACTCGAATGCAGGGCCTCGTTCCAATCAGCGCGCTGTACACGTTTTGGCTTGTGTTGCGTCCCATGAGGCGGTTTATAGAAACGTCAGGCAAGAGACGGGCATTGGCTGCGCATTGATTGCGCGTTGCGATTAAGCGCGCTGTATAGCCGAGACGCGGCTGTTGATGTTGTCATTGACGTCCCAACAGATGGCTCATTCAAGGTCTTGTCTAACTGGCTGCCTCGTTGGTTTCGTCATCTTTGATACATAACCTTGGCGCACAAGTCTGAATGTAAAGGCATTCGAAACTATCACACATGGCCAGTGATGGCCAACAGCAACATTTGTGTCGCGAATGTTTGGCCGGGACTTGTTCTTCGGGCTAATTACATGAATAGTTCCATCGACAAACTAGTGACCTTTAACGGCCAATGAATGGGGCATTGATGCTTGCTCATGATCTGTCGGGCAACCGAAGGCCAAACGTCGTCTTTGTGTACTCGGGAATCCATCAGATTGGGGTCATTTACTTTGCCACGTGATAATCAGGACTACCAAGTGTTGAGAACGACGGTAGCACTCATTGAAGTGGTGAACGTATTTTACCACTCAGGGGCTGTCAAGTCATCGGTCTAGCTTCTCTGGAGAAACGCAAACTACATCATATGGAACACATTTCGACGGCGGGCCAAATTTGTTTGGGTTGTGGTCATATGGCTTTGAGGTCTTATCGGCCTCCCCTTCTCCTCGACCTTGCCCAACTCCTGCTTCCCAGCCGAGATCGGTCAAAAACAAAGAAGAAGGGAAATATGTCTTTAGATAGGCCATCCGTAATTGACAGATGAAGGAATCTTTGACGCGACTCCCTTCGTTCTCAGCGTCGACAAACACTAATACCCCACTGAGTCGGGTACCACCACGATCTTTCATTCTCACTGCCACATGTATGGCCAAGAGCTCACCCATGTCTCGTACCCCCAACAGCCTCAGTCAAACACGCGCTTCAATACGGTACGAAGTACATATGGTAGACAGGCTAAGCATTCATCGAATAAGGTCTGCCATTGAGATTCCTACAAGGGTACCTTGCGTTTCTGGAACATGCCAGATATACTCTGTCAAGAAAGTCTTGCCTGCCCTGACACCAACGCGCATAGGGGATGCAAGCACGGCGGCACGACTAACGACGGACTTTGACAATATGGCCGACTCAACATAAAAGAGACGGATGGTCCCAGGTAGCACTTCATGTCGCACCGATCAGAGGAGGGTTGATCTTCGTTGAGCATCGAAGTCCGTTCATCGGCTCCGCTCCTGCGAAGCTTCGCTGGGCCAGAGGTGCTAAATCCCACGAACTTCTCAATGATTTTCGAGACTCTGTGCATCGCCAAACAAAAGTTGGCCGAGACGCGGCGTCATTAATCAAAGCAGTTGCACAACGCGCGTCAGTGAACTGAATAACTTCCAGTTAGGGAGCTGTGGCTGGTATTGTATTGCCGCTATCGCTCTCGGCCGCGGAAATACGTCCCCTGGATCTCATGCCTATCTACTAGTCATTTGAGCAGACTCTTTCTTACTGGCGATGACCCCCCTTCTGATATTCGAGAGAAATTTCGAGCTTGTTTACGCTGCCCTTGCTAGTATCCAGGCGAGCTGATTCCCTTCTCGGCTTTTCTTTTATTTCCTCTCGCCAGTATCAATACTGTATCATGTGACGAAGCACAACGATATACAGTCGACGATTTCCTTCTCCACGCCCGTTGAGTCCAGCTATCGACACACACAAGACCCTTCCATGCCTGTGACATCTCAGCTGCGGCTATGTGGTACAAGGCGTGGCTGATCCGGAGTACATAGTGGAAAGCCGAAAACCTTCGGTCTCGTGGGAAGCCGGGCGCGACACCAACCAATCCACCCACGTTGGTGATCGTATCCGACCAAGACAAGAAAAGGTCCCAGGCGGGCATCAAAGAACCGTGGGAGGCATTGTCTTGTACTCTCCCGGTCACATTACACGCTGTTCGAGCTGGATCACTAATCTTAACGCGCATGCACATTAACTATTACATCACATTCGCTCGCAATGCGGTTCTCCGGGCCACGGCTCACGCAGCTGTTACACGAGGAGTCTTTCCAGATGGACGATCCGACGATGCAGAAAGACTTGTTTGCGAAATCCTTGTTCGAGTGTCTAATTTTGAGCGATCACCGAGGCTTGGTAGGCATCAATTTGTGCTTCGACAAGTTAGGCTCCCATGGACGAGCAGGCATCCGTATAGTATGATCAGAATTCGACTCCGAGCACTAGGCTGACTACTTCTGAAGGTGATGTGTCAGATGCACACAGCATGAATCGACGCATTCACATCCTGAAAGCCGAGGCCCGCTATTCTATCAAACGGACTGGCTATACCTGCGACCGGTTCGGTTTCTGGCAGTGGTGGATGAAGTTCTGCCTGGTTCAGATACCGGGCCGAACAAAATAGCGCCAATCCTGCTGGAGATACAGCAGGTGATGTCGGCGGTATTCGCGGATGGCATCACTGATCAGATTGATGATCATTGATCTCGTCCTGTGAGACGCAATCACACTCGGAAAACAGGTCCAGAGCCCGAGCGAAGTAAATGCGAGACTACCACTCACATGATCGATCCTACACGAATTATCACCAGGGTTCTGACTCCGCCTTTTTGTGCCCGAATTTTGCTTCTCTGGCGTACGTTCGGGCAGTCTACTACATCCAACGTCGAGCTGCCGATTATGCTTACTCACTCGTCATCGAGCGAGGCAACACGAGCCATCGGCTCGTCGGCTTGTTGATTCGGTCCTCTGCGCAATATATCACTGATGACTGTTAAAGCATGGATCATGACTGATGATGAGTGTTGATGAAGCATTCACTATCCCGGCATGGAGTCGATCAATGCACTCCAGAATAATATGGGTACGTTCATTCATCTGCTTGTACCTGCCTGCTGGGAAGTCAATCGCAGTTTCTCTTCTTTGGGTTCTGACAGAGGCTGCGATATAATCGCCTCTATATGGCGAGGGAAGGTGGTCCAATGTAAGAACACAGAGACGTTAGACCGTTATTCCCATTCCGCGCACTAGGTACATCAAGAGCACCTTGCTGTTCCTGTCCAGGAGCCGATCTCCGGTACTGAGAAAAGTCTATACAAATTTACGAGTTTTACGAAGAGCCAGAAGCTGACGGCGAAACCGCAATATCTCTGGCTGAGCCCTGGCTGGGTCGTCTGTCGTCGTCTGCAACTTCGGCCCGGAGACGCCTTGCGTAACAAGCCATGTCTGCCGGCTACTCCCATCTCATTCCCGTGCATGTAGTAGCCCAAGAACGCGGTAAAGCACCAATAATAAAACACGGACAAGTCCCTGCGTCGTTCTGTCTTTGCCTCGTCGTGAAAAGTGGACAGCCAGTCAACGCACTACAGTCTGTGTGATGTATTTCTCAACGAGATACGCATTGGTTTTCTGGATGTAGAAGCGCCAAGACAGTCCGGTTCAACGTGTATGAAACGACGATCCGCATCAAGGGTTCACGTCAAGCAGATTTATCGGAATTTTGGAGTCCCGGGAGGCTGGTTCGAGAGAACTGCCGTGTTACTAAAGCTAGGTAGCTTTAGTAACACGGCACTACCCAAGGCGCGCTACCTATATAGCCTTTCTTTCCTTTTTCTTTTTTTCTTTTCTAGTGTCATGTCTCAACGCCCTCCCCCTTTCCCGACCTTTTTTTTATCAATTCTCCGCGGCCTTGACACCAGAATTCCCCGAGGACCAACTAGGCTAAGATTGCGGCTCGTCATTCACTGACACGGCACTTCCCTGGTGGAACATACGTGACGTACACGATTCTTTCTTTTCAACTTGCTGTCTCTGTACGCGGGGGCGTACTACATGGGAGTAGAGCAGGTAGATATGTAGTAGTTCCGGGAAGCTGCTTCTCCGGCGCTGCAAGGGCTGGATAGGCAGAGGCAGAGGCAGACACAGCAGGAGGAACAGTGAGTACCGTGGCGTCTATCCAACGAATGACACTTGCTTATCAGCCTTCGTGAACTTGTTTGTACCTGAGCGGTGTAAAAAGACAACTCCGAAGCTCTGAACGTCCAAGATAACAAATTGCGATATCGTGGTATCCTTCAACGAGCGACGCGTTTGGGTATTTGCCCCGTGGACTATGTTTGTACCTACATAAGCATGTATAATAAAACTCCGGGCTCCAGACGCTCAACACAACAGAAATAAAGATACCGATATCAAATGCTACGTCTATGCGGTCCATCATACCTGTGCTTGATGTGCACTCTGTGCGGCAGCACAATCATGTGATGCCCTAAATAGAATAAGAGATGCACTTTCTCAATCCCAACACCGCCCACGGCGGCTACTAGCGGGCTGAACCTGTGTTTCAAAATGCAAGATTGAGACACGCCTGAACGCCTGGGCAAAGAAAGGTTATGCACAGACAGTTCGGATCAATGGCGATTTGCCACATTGATGACAGCTGTCGCGGTTGCTTCATTCGTTTTGTCCCTCGCTCTTGGCTCGGTGGATCTTCTCTGTGGTGTTTCCTCGCTTTTCACAAGCCCGGCATATCTCGGCTTCGATGGAGAACAATGTAATGCCGGGCATTTTGTCGTGCAAAAAACTGATTACCACGGATGAAGCCCCCATTCACGCCTTGTCGAGTGTAGTCCAAGTTACGCCTCATCGGATCCAGCCCATGCACGCTTCATCGTCCTATCTCGCGTCTGGCTCGGGGTTGTTCTCGTACAGCTTTTTCTCAATCTTGACAAATAATCCTCCTCGATGGATCGGGCTGCCACTCATGTTCATAAGCCGAACGAAGCGGTAGCCTTGGCGCAGACGGTCAAGCCGGATGCAGGCCCATGCAAGAATGGAGGTGCTTATTCGAGAATCATCCCCAATACGAAAACTGGCGCAGCGTCAGCAACGTCATCAGCTCAGCAAGATGATGCAGACGCGTGTTTTCCAAACATGTGGTAGTGAGTCCAAATCATGTCACGAAGAAAAGGATAAAGACAGGCAGAATGCAAGACTTACCGAATGAAACTCAGTTCGGGCACAACCTTGGGTATTCCCGTAAAGCTTAAGTCTCTCTTGGACTCAGGAAATCTGGGATTGTTCGTCTTCCCTGCCCCCGTCATCTTCTTGTATGTATTCTCGTCGGCTTCCTTGCCCGTCGCAGTCTCGGGGCGCTCCACGTGCAGCTCAACCTTGACGTAGGGCCGAATGGCGCTGCCACTTCGTGGATACTCGTGATAGTCATCGCTCTCTGTCGGAATGTTGGACCCAGCCAGGACACTGATGTGAAGATCTAGAGTCAATCCCGGTGCTGCTTCCTCATGCGACTCAGCGCACTTATCCGAGCTTTGATACCCTGGTGGTTTGAGGACCCATCCCTTTTCCCCCGCAAACATGCCCTCGTTCAGCATCATACCCATGTCCATAGTTTGCCAATTCATAGCGGCCATTTGGACTCCTCGCCTCCAAAAGAGGCTGGGGTCGAGATTTGTACTCGTCACTCGCATTTTGTCAGGGTATGCTCTCATGAAGTAATTCTTGTTGTGAAGAAATACGTCACGTTCATGTTTCTGGTACAGCTCGAGAATGCGCTTCTCGCTAATGGAGAAGATGTGTGCTGGCTTCTTTGCCTCCTTGGTTTCAAAAGCTTTAAAGTGTTCGCTGCGAGTGTACACGGCAAGATCGCCCAAGCTCTGGCAAATTCGACCGATGTTGTTCAGCTTATCCTGCGACAACTTGCGAAGAGGAACCGATGCCGCTTTTTCGGGAGCTTTTGGCCGGAAATTACTTACGCCAGAAGAGATGGAGTCGCTGTCATCTTTTGTGACTGTGGCGAGCAAATCGGGCGCACTATGCGACGCGGGCGGGAAAGAGGGCGCGGTGAAGTCTTCGAGTCCAGTGTTTTCAGGAGCGCTTTGCGCGGTTGCAATTTGCAAGGAGCCCTCCTCTCCTACGGCTTGTGAGAACACGAGCGGGCTCGTGACAGCCTCCGCTTTCCTCACTTTTACCAATATCCTACGCTGCAGATCCTGGAGCTTTGGCACGCGGAATCGTGGATCAAAATCCTCATGAGGCTCCGTGACGAGTAGATCCTGCCACACATCCTTCATAATTTGAACCATGACTTCTTGTTGTTCCCAGTCTGCATGTACTTCGAGGCTAATGATAATTGGCAGGTCGTTATTCTCAAAAGCAGACTCCTTGATGGCTTCACAAACTTGTCGGAATCCGCAGGGAGTCGTGAGTGTATGCCCGTGGGTTACTATAGGTTCCCCTCGTGGAGGGCTCGGATGCCGAGGCTGTCGAGATGTCGCGAGGGGCACTTCAAGCGTCTGCGTACTTTGTGACGCCTCCCCTTGTTGTTTTGTATATGGTAGATGAAGAAGACTGGTCGCGGGCGATACCTCTTCAAATATGCTACCACTCTGCGCGCTGGGAGTCCTACAAAGAACAGAAGACTTTTCGCCTAGATATTGCTTTGCCGTCTTCAATGTTTCTTCCAAGCTGTCCAAGGCAGCAAGAGCTCCACTGACCTGAGAGGTCTGTGATGGCCTTCTGCTACTGGATCGGCCTCGGCTGTGGGCAGGTTCACCGTTCCAAACGTCGATCTCAATGCAGCGGCAGCCTCTGAGTAGCACCTTCCACATACTTTGTTAGTAATGTATGTAAAGAGCTTTGTACCAAAGAAAACTCACTCACATTCCTGTAGGCCTCTGGCGTGCTCTGAGACGCCAACTGGTTGCCATCCAGGTAGGTGTTGTGACTGCTATTGATGAAGTAATTTGTGAGAGGCTTAGACATATCCTTCAACAGAGGAGGGGCAGCTGCATCAGCTTCATAATCCTTGAACCACACGCGCCGGAAGTCCCATATGGCATAATGCTCCTCGGCTAGATCCGTCAACACGATACTCTCGCACTGAACGTCCTTGAGAAAACCGTAGAGCTTTTCTCTCGATAACTCAACATCATCTCCTTTTAAATCATGGTAGATTTTTTCCACAATGTCATACATGTGGTAGCTGATGTATACGTCTCCGTCCGCACCTCCACTGTCGGTTGTGGGAGACATCCCTTCAGGCGGCTTGGTCAAAAGAGTGACTCCTACCATGCTCAGAAGCGCTCGTCGAGCATTTCTGTTGGAACTTCCAAATATCGATATCGACCTGCTTCGTCGAGGACGTTCGGCTTCGCTCGGCTTGCGGCTCAGAAAACGGCGACGCTGGAGTCGGGCCAAGGGTTAGTGAATCCCTGAAACAGGACCGAGACTCGGCGCTCTATCAACTATCTTGTGACATACCGCCGGAAACCCGCATAAGAACGACATGGATCGATCTCTGCTTGCCAAAGCAGGTCGCGTGGCGTATTGGGGGCAATGGGCGGGAAGAGCACCACGGTCGGCGATTGCACATCGGATGCTCCAGATCGTGACTAATACAGGCTCATCTGCTGGTCGCGATGGGAAGAATCACCAGGAGTCTTTGCGTCACTGGCGGAGGGCCGACGTCTAGATGCGAAGTCTGAGCTGGAATGTCACGATCTGTCACTGGGAAGTTGGCCCAGAGCTGGCGTCGTCAGTAACGCTCCTCGGGTGAGGAGAGAGAATGCCACGAACCCCACGAACAGATGGGATCGACAGCCTCAATCACTGCGCTGCCGGGACATTGTGGCAACATAACGTTGTTGCTGACAGCATCCCGACAACGGCTTCTGGCTTTGCTGGCTTCTTCTTCTCGTCAGCCTGCTCCCTGTCACTGGGGTCAGTTGGATGCTACCAGGTACATAGGTACGGACTCCGGAGTATGTAGGTACCTGTGTAGCCTTGCTTGGATTATAAGTTCTAACCACTCAGCTTGGGGCTACAGGCAAGGCTGTAGGCGAGCGAGCAGGAAGCCACCAATGAGCATTGAGTATGTCAGGTGTAACGCGCCGCGCCTCCGGTCGTTTTAGCGCCAGTCCAAGACAGGAGAGCTGGTCAGGAAAATGAAGAAGCGACTTGCCCGTCTGATTTGATTGGTGCGCCGTCCGCAAAACCGGAGCCGGAAGCTTCACTTCACCTTTTTCCTTTTGTCCTCTCTTCCTCGCCCTACCTAGGTACGGAGTATACCTATCTAGTATCCAACGTCGTCACATAATAGGTACATTGTTTGTTCATGCAAATCAAGAGGCGCCTGGTCTCAGCAGGCAAATTCAAATACTTCATATAATGGGCCAAGAGCACGAGGCGCAAGTGCGCTCTTGGGGCTTTTCCCATGTCTTCACGTGGACAGACGGACCGTAAGTCACAAGCGCCAATATACATCTGCCTCACGGCCCTTATTACATACCTCGTCGGCGTCGTCTGACTTGTCGCTCGCAGACACACCCACTACCCTCCTCATTCTCATTCCGGTCTGACAACGCATCTTGTTGTCTCGGGCCAATTGACACTCTGGTACCCTAATGAATCTGACCGGGAAAAAGTCAAGTACGGTGCCGGAGATAGGATCGACGTTGATGCTGAGAGGGTACATGAAGTGTGGATTGGTGAACGGGGCTGCACATACGTCATTGGGGAGCAAAGGACGTGAAGGGCGTCATGAACCTAACTATTCATTTCGATAAAGCACGAAAAAAATCATGAAACTGCTACTCTGTACGGAGTATTAAATTTGATACCTTATTTACCACCTTTTCATCCGCATCAAAGGCGCTGGGACGGCGGGTACTCATCTACGATGGTGACTTGGTGAGAGCATTCGAAACCAAAAAGTAGTGTGGGGCGGCTGTGGCACGAGTACTCCGTACAGCCTTAGGTACAGGCGGATCTTAGGTATGTATTTCACCTTTTCAAGCGCGGAACTCCCCAAACCGGCCGAATGATGGTCCACCAAAAAAAGCACAAGATCAAAAAAACTCAAGCGTGCACTTGAAGGCGGACTCCTCCGGAAAGGCTCGAACTTTCAACCTCCTGATTAACAGTCAGACGCGCTAGCCAATTGCGCCACAGAGGACGTGCCACTGCTGGTTGTTCAATGCTTCACTAATCTCTACTATGATGGCTAAATGAGAAAAAGTCCAGGACGACGTTCCCATTGGAACCGCTCGAATCAGGGTGCATTGGAAACTCCTTGGGTCGCTATATGGGGCATTTGAAATTTCACGCTTGTCTCAGGTCGTGGCTGTACTACTGGAGGCTCGAGCACTTCAACTTCATGACTGACAGATTGAGTAGGTAGGCAGTTACCGTCTTTCGATGTTGATCAGTGATGCGGATACATACATATGTACCTACCTATCGCTTTCTACTTTTTACGGAGTAGGACAGTTGTAGTCTACGGAATACAGGCGGACGACTTACAGCCTACAGGAGTTCGCGCCGAGCGAGAAAATACGTCGCCTGCACCTCCTACCCTATACAAAACTTGCACGCGAAGCGAGGAGACAGGTATGTAGCGCAAGTGTCCTTTGGACAACGAGTATATGATCTGAGTAATGGAAATTTGAGACTCAAGGAGGTACAACGATCCAGGACTGATAACTAGGTATGCATCGTACGGGTTTATGGAGTGAGTCGTGAGGAGTGAGTCGTGACTACTTGATGAGGTTCATCAAACTTTGGGATCTTGAGACGGCAAAGCTTGAAAGCATGAGCAGGCTACAGTTTTTGCGTAGCATTCATATTGTAGAATAAGCCGGTGTGGTATCAACAATTCCTCTGTGGCGCAATTGGCTAGCGCGTCTGACTGTTAATCAGGAGGTTGAAAGTTCGAGCCTTTCCGGAGGAGTTCTTTTTGAGTCCCGTTCCAACGTTGTACATTTTAAAGTTATTACTCTCTGACATCCACGGCTGACAACTTCATGCACGACAGCGTCATACACGTGGTTTTCTTTTTTTATTTCGCAAAACCACCCTTCCAACTCGTATCGGACGGGCTCTGCCGCAGTCCGGTGTTTCATGCAGCCACTGGCGACTTGGTGTCACTTTCCTGGGATTTCTCTCTTTCACGTGCACAAAAGGCATCACACGCAATTCCGACAAACTTCAGTCGCTGTGACCTACCTAGGTACATACATACCTGGTAGGCTAATAGACCGTAGCACAGGTCTGCTGCTTTTGACTTTTGCTCCACATGACTGAAGACGCGTGCGAACATGCGAATTTTACCGGCTGTCCGATGAACGTCTGCAGCGTCGGCCGCCTCGGTAGCCAGGTTACATACGGAGTAGGTATGTATGTATGTGCAATGTACATACATACCGACATCAGGGGGATGCGGCTGGGATAGGCTGCCAAGACCACATAACGTTTCAGCTCAAACCCGATGGGCTCCTCGCGCTCGGTCACGGAAAGACTGCTGGTTTTCTCTGCGTGACATCCTGTCTTGCGCTTTGTTGCGGGACTTTTCGACATGGGGTCCGGGGATGCCCTGGTTTCCGCAACGGCGACTCCAAATTCTCACGTTGCGAAGTCCACTGGATCTTCGGGGCTGACAATGCAAGAAGGCGGGAAAATGAAAAAAAAAGACACGCTGGGCCCAGGGTTCCAGGCTTCCAGTCCACAATGATGCCGACCCCCGGTTTCAATCTTGGATCTTCTCAACGGCGCCCCATGTTGTCGCGCGAACGAGCGCCCGTGCCAGACTCCATACCCAAAAAAGGCCGTGCAAAACCATGTGGGCATTCTCGGAAGCCATTCTGGACGGAGTGTGAATGTAACTTCTGCTGAGCAAGTCAAGGAAGCTAGAAGCATGGCGCGGCCAACCTCGGCCGTGTCTGGCCCCGAACTGTGAGCTCCTCGCTGCCGAAGCTATCAGAAATCTCAGTGAAAACCAGTTACTCGTTGATCTCAGAGTATTTCCTACCTCTCTTATTTATATCTCTCAGAGAGGGATTCTCTCGGTCACTCTGAGGTCACAAGCTTGACATCACGCCACCTGGCCGTCTTCGACATCCCTGCTCGTGGCCATCTTTCATCAAGCACCGTCTTCGTCACGTTGCCGAGCTGCTCTTGGACGCTTTCTTCTCCCGTATTTGCTTTTGTTTCCCCAAGACTGCTCTTGTTGCCACAAGGCTTACAAAAGCTCACTTGTTTCATCTCGTACATGACCGTTTTGTGCACTAGTTTGTCCAAGAGTGGCCAGAGGTCGATATCCCATGGCGGCTGACCCTGGCCAGACGCTGGAGGCATCAGTAGGGTCGATACATAACGGCATTTCAAGTCGTCGGCTCAGACATAGACTTCGATCCCTTTTACTCGACTCCTCCAAACCACTTGGACGAAGTCTCTCGCTGGACTCGCCACCATGTCTTGAGAGCCAAGTGCCATTTCTGGGACAGCCCGCAAGCAGTCACACCCAACGAGCCGCGACTAGGCTGTCGAGGCACAGGCACAAACACACGCTTTCCGATTCCGCCTTATTGTGTACTTCCACGCCTCCACCTCCACCAACTCTCTCGTCTTTGTCTCGGACCAGTCGTATCTCGTGTGCCCATTTCGGAGGATCACTGCCCAGCATGGTTAAACGGGCTCTGCGAAAGAGCGATAGGGATACCGGGATTACTGACGTTACAGCGTTGCCTAGTACTGAGCGTGGCTCTCAAATAGTATCAAGGAACAAGTACGGCTTGCAGTTGCTGCAACACGGTGAGTCGAGATGTAGGTACGTACGTATTTCAGTTTATGATTATAGTTTGCTGCACCTGTATCTCTGTTCCTAATGAACCAAAAAGCCTCGATAGTGGTGAGAATACGGGACAGAAAACACCGAAATCGCCGTGGATCAAGCTGGATCTCGTGATTGCTTCGCCTCTGGACGCAGAATTTATAAGCGGCTACAGAAATGGCAACATCTCTATGCCGGATGGAAAATCAGAGGGATCAATCAGCGAAGGAACCGCTTCTCAGACTAGCAGTAATGCGCACCATGAGATCACCTGCGTTTTGATGCCGAGGCGGTCCAATTTGCAAGGCCCCAACGTGGCCACACGGGCACCTATTGATCCAACCTCGAGGAGAAACCGGGCGATATTAAAATCGTCGACCTCCTGGGATTCAACTCAAGACTGGACTGATTCAGAGAAAAAGGCTCACTCTCGGAAGCAGGCGTCTTTGCCCAATCTTCCCATCTCTCCCCCACCGGAGCGCCCCCCTACTCCGTGTGTGAAAGATAACCGGCAACCGAGCGGAATGGAATCTGGCTTACGGCGCATCACCAATTTGTCACCAGTGCTGGAGCCTCGACGTTGTAGTGACTCTCGGGATGAGTGGCTGCCAGGTCTCGAGAAACCCCGCGCCGTCATGTCCCAGAGGCAGGCCAAGGCGAGACCGGGTACGCGTAAGGGAGCGCGGGGGCCATCGAAGCTTTCTATCGTGCAAATTGCTCAGAGAAATCCATCGGTAAAGAGGTCAGGATCGTGTGCGCGCAGTGACTCGAGGGCGCAGCATCCGAGGCGAAGAAGCAGTGTGCGCACAGGCAAACCCAAACCGAAGGAACCTGTCCGTACGGCAGTTGCTATACCAGACCGCGGGTCTAATTCACCAGTATCATCTCTGAGCTCGCAGAGAACGCTTTGCAACGCCAGCAGCGCTTACAGTTCCAATGTATCTATTCAAAATCTCGCACGGCCGACCCCTGGGGACCCCAGAGTCACACGGGCATCACCTGCCCCCGGCCATGATATCTACACAGAAAAGAGCCACGATCTTCAGACAGTCTCTACATTGACCCGTCCAGCACCGGCCTCAACTGCGACTAGGACCCCGAGACGATTTCCATTCAGGCTACGGCATCGTTTCAATGGCAACAGCTCCAACGACCACAATGTCCCCCCTCCCGTGGCGAACAACAAGGTTTCCCAGCACTCGTATCATCGGCTTTGGGAACGTGATGCGGGCATCAGTAGAGTCGAAACTGCCCCTACGGACGACGGGGCTAGCCGACCCAGCAAAAAGAAGAATAATGACGGCGAGACGAAAATTGCGATAGCCCGAATGCGACAAAACATAGTCGCTGGCTTCCGCACACATGACGGTGCCGAAAGAGGCGGCTTGAACAGCGAGAGCATATACCGCCACAATAAATTTTACGAAATAAGCAGCCGTCACACCGGGAGTAGCAATAGCATCGCGAGTACAGACCGGACTTGCGTTTCCTGTGCCAAGGGGCCCGGAAGCTTCGATGACATGAGCAGCAAGACGCCCCGGAGTGTCGAAACTCTGGGCATGCAAGGTTGGATGCCAAACACAAAGGGATTCCAGCGGGAAGCATCGCCTCTCGCGTCTGCAGTACAAACTGTGCACTCGCGCAGCAGCGGTCGTGGCAGCAGGACACCCATTTCGGCCAACTTGCCTTCTGCATCGTCATCACGGGAAAACCTTGCGAGCCGTCATCGTGTGCCGCTGGACAGCGCTGTCATAAACGCCACACCTGCTACAGCATGTCGAGTACATCCCACCAGAATAATCGCAAATCCCTATGGACATGCCATCGAGGTCAGATCGAGCGGCTCTGTCCGTCCATTAGCCACCATCCCCAGCCGAAGCGATACTCCCCCCGGCGCGAGCCCTCGTCTTCGATCAGCCTCCCGACAAACACACCGAAGCCAATACACCAACGGGCCAAAATCTGGACCAGCCCTCAACGCAGTACCCCCTCCATTATCAGCTTCGAAAACCCTCGCAGCTCAACAATCCGCCAGGCCAACCCCCTTCAGACCATCAACCCGTGCCCCTCCTCTAAACCTATCCAAAGAACTCCCCCTTGAGCCCCCCAGACAACACAGCCTCCGCAGCACATTCTTCAAAAGACCCCGCCGGGCATCAACACAGCATCCACAACAAAACTCTCTGCTCGACCCTGCCGGCGCTCCCGCCCGCCAAGCCTCGCACACGACGACCTTCGAGAAGAAGATCCCCCGCGACAGCAACGCTACAAGAACCACCCCTTCACATCCCTACGCTGGGTTGGACAGCCGCCACAGTCAAGTCAATCTGGGTGTGTACCCAAGAGAACGAGAACAAGATCGAGAACAGGCCTTGCCGGATAGACGCAAGGGGGAGGAAGTATGCTGGCCCTGGGGACTCACGCGCAAGCACTCGACGTTGATGCATCGGCCGGCGTTTTCGGGTAGTCCTGGTGGTGTTGGTGGATTTGAGGATGTACAGAGGGAGTGTGCACGGGGGGCGGGGGTGCCGAGGTATCGGGTTTTGCATAGTTATAATTCGCCGGCGTATAAGAATATGCCGATTTGGGGATAGGAGATGGATGAGCTGGTGGGCTGGTTTGCTGGATGGTTCTTCCCGGGAGTAATGCGTAAGTAAGAGCGTGTGCATGTGTTACATGTACACGTGGAAGTGAACACCAGAGTATTCCTCATCGAGACCCAATAAGGACGACGATTCTTAATGTTAATGAAGGGGATGAGAAACAGGACTGTGGGACCAGGATGCTCATGTAAGGACTGTTTGTTTATATAAGTTCCCCTCGATCAAAGATGGACTATCTACGCAACGATGTAATATACCTAATTAGATCCTTTCGTCTCAAGCTCAATGATATGTTGTCCCATCTGCCGCCTTCTAAGTCACAGTGGCACAGACAAAGCAGCGTCTTACCTACCTAATGTATAAGTCCCTCTTCCTCACACATCTAATACGCCTCCTTCCTCTCCACCCACATCGGCCCTCTCACCACCGCAACTCTCCCACGAGACGTCCGCACAGGCGACCCCGCCCTGAGACCAAATCCCGGGACCCTCGCCCCCGTCCCATCAAGAGACCACACCGCCAACCCGACCCAATTATCGCCCTTATAGTCAAGAATGCCCTCCGGGACAGGAAATTCCGTCTGTGGACCGATATTACTCGCATACTTGCCAAACTGGAACCCATTCACGTACAGAATAGCCCTATAGTCGCCTCCTCCGCTACCATCCTGCGCCGTCGCCGCCGCTGTCAAATTAGTAAACACAAACGAGAGCGGCGTATCGTAGTCCTCCGCAGGCAGACAAAGAGGCATCTTAGCAGTATAGTACATGATACCCGCGCGATCGACGCCCTCATAGGGTGTACCCCTCGAGAAGGGCGATCCCGGGAAAGACGCCTTGTCGACAGGCGGAGCGGGATAGTGGTACCCGTTGCGTTCAAAGAACAGGCCCCCTTCGTTGAGAGATCCCCTGAAGGGATCTGCGTAGTTTTCTGCGCCGAGATTGCCGGTGATTTTCCAGAGAGGGATGATGGTGTCGTTGCTGAGGTCTGTGACAGAGGAGGAGGAGGAAGAGAGCGAGTAGTCAAAGATGCCGCGGGGCACTTTCATGTCGTCGAAGCCCGAGTTGAAGTTTTCGTTGAGGCCCATGTTGTCGACTACAACGGTGAGAATGCATGGTTTTCCGGCTTGGAGCTGGGGAATCGTGTAGGTTGAGTTGGTGTTTTCGGTGGCACCGTTGCCGTTGAAGGAGCCGAGGTGAATGTCGTTGAGCCAGACGGAGGAGGCGTAGCCTAGGCCGCCGGAGGTCCAGATCTTGAGGGTCTTTTCGTTGCCCGAGGCGGTGAAGTGCCCGCGGAAGAGGAGCGTGCCCGTGTAGAAGCCGTAGTCTGAGCCTTGAAGGGACACAGAGGTTGTGCTGCCAAATAGGGTGGCGTTGGAGATTTCGTGGTTGGCTTCGGGCTTGTTGATGCTCCTCTTAGCAGCAGTTGGCCACTTGGAGTCGTCGTACAGGGGGCTAATTTCGGGCAGCGAGTCCATCTTATACCAGGTCAATTGAGAGAGGTCCGGGATGATAACGCTGGGGATGCTGATGTCTGGGTACGCAAGCCACGAGTCGGTAGAGGTGATGGTGTATTCGAGGCGTTGGCCGTTGACGGAGAGCTTCGTGACCCCGGAGGGGACACTGACGATTTCCAAGGCCGTCTGAGCATTGAAGTCGGACCGGAGGTGTAACGTATCGCCGGAGATGGACGCCGAGCGAATGAGGTAGCTGCCGTAGACGATGACGGCGTCAGGATTCATGAGCGCGGTGCCGTACTGGGAGGCATTGGGACCGGGGAGGACGGGGACCCAATACTTGTACGCAGAGTTGCGGTCTGCCGCTGATGTTAGTATTGTAGCCTCGTTCACGGAACAAGGAGAAAGGAAAACCATAGAGAATTGACCAAAGGGGGCGGTACATACCGACAAGATAAACAGTCAAGTTGCCCAACTGAATGAATTGTCTCTGAAGCCCTGTCTTCCATTGCACGATAGTAGACGACCCATGTGCATGGGAAGAAACGCTGCTGCCCTCGACGCGCATGCCCCCGAAGACGCCGTCTCCCTGGCCGCTGCCCTTACTGACCACAAACTCATGCAGTTCGTCCGGGCCGCCGTACAAAATTAGCACCGTTTTGCCAGCGTTCTTCTTCCACGTGAGTACCTCAGCCGTCGTATACAACAGACTATACTCCCCCACGGGATAATTGGCCAGATGGATCTTAGAGTCTCGTCCGTGGAGGGACAACGTCCCCCCGAGCTGAGGGATTGTCAGCGTGCCCTCAGAGGTGGGCAGCTTGAGCTTGTAGGAGACGCTTCCCGTGGCGGTGTAGTCCGTCTGGCGTGCGATGAAGAACCCGCCCGAGTTGTTGCCTGTGAAGAGAGGCGTGATCGTGACGACCGCGTTGTCTGAGAATTGGCTCGTAGAGGCGGCACCGACCGAGGCGGTGATGTAACCGGGCGACACTTTCATGAATTGGCCTTGGAGCTTGACCTCCGAGTACTTTTCGCGGTCGATGACACGATTTTCGCGGATTGCCTACGGAGATGAGTCAGTATTTTGTGTGTGAGAAAGACTCGAGCCTTTTGTATTCTGCTTCTCTGGTGTGGCGTGGTTGGAGTCATTTTCAATCCAAAGACACATGCAGTTCTATACGTACAGCGCCATAGTCATATGAAGTGTAGCCGCCAGGATGTCCGAGATTGCCCCAATTCGTACCTCCGTAGATCTAGGAAGCGGTTGATTGGGTTAGTCAACAAAGCGGTCGGAACATAATGAAAAAGCACCAGACTTCCACCATCAAGTCTCACCATGTATAGGCTGAAGACAGACACGCCGGCCGCATAGTTGTTTTTATAAAAGACTCTGGCAAACTCATGGTTGACGAGTGCCGAGCACTTTTCGAAGCCCCATCCACCCCAGGGATCGAAAGCGCCGCCTTGAAACTGCGACCCATATATTAGAGTACTGACGAGTCGTGAGCCATAGAGATTGGGTCTTGTGTTTTGACGCGTACCTCGATGATGGAGTAGGGAGTTAAGGGACTCTGTTTGAGGTGGCGGGCGTGAAAATCTGTTGGGAGGCCCTTGGGTGGCCAGACCGTTGGGTTGCCCTGCGAACGTCAGTTTCTCTTTGTTCTTCTCATCACGAGTCGCCGTAGCTTGTATCGGTAGTGTTGACTTTCTCACCACCCCAACCTCGACCACCACCATCATGTTCTGTTCTTTCGTACCATACTTCCTCTGCAATAATCTAATTCTTCCTCAGTTCTTGTCCTTGCCTCGGTTCATAGACTTACACAGTCAAATCCAAGTGGGTAGCTATCGTGGCCCTGGTCTTGTCAGCGCCCCATCACTTCGACTACAGACAGCCTCTTCCACACCAAACTCTTCGCAGCGTACATATATGTCCATAGACCCAACACCCTTTCCCGGAGCATAGTTACCCGACGGGCCAACATCGTTGTTGATCATAGGGACCGAAATGCCGGCCGTTCGTGCCTGATTGATGACGTATTGCATATACGGCCCATTGGGGAAGGGAATGTTGTGACCGTACGAGTATTCATTCTCGGGTTGGAATAACACTACGGGTCCGCCATTTGTAATTTGCTGTTTGGCAATGATCTTGCAGATGTGTGCCATGTAACTGCGATTCATGACAAAACGACATCGTGTGATGACACCCTCCAGAATTAGTCAAGCCAGAAATGTTTCGTCACCAACGTGGGGGGTTCTCTTTTCTTCCTTTTCCAATCCCGCCGCTGACTTTCTAAAGTAGGGAGAAGAAACATCAGGATTCCGAGATCAGACCTACTTATCAGTTGCGTTCAGGTAATCCTGAGCAGACGAGCGCAAGACTCCCTTTAGCCTTTGCAAGTAGCCCGGGAAGCCGCCTCCACTGACTTCAGCATTGATGTATGGTCCCGGTCTCGCGAGCAGGTAAATGCCAGCCTTCTTGGCGGCCTCAAAAAAGGGCCCGAGGTCGAAGATACCATCGGCTCGAAACTCGCCCTGCTTTCCTTCCAGTAACGCCCAGTCGACGTAAAACGACACCAGATTGAACCCCATAGCCTTGATCTTCTCAAACACATCCAAGTAGAGCGAGGGAACGGGCAGTCGGAAGGGATGGACTTCCCCTGAAAACATCATGGCGCGTTCGCCTCGGATGAACAGAGAGTGCGCATCCCAGGTGACAAACTCTTGGATGTTGCTGGCTCGTCGATCAGCCTCGTGGATGATCTGGTACGGTCGACCGCCGTAGCCTGACAGACGGAGAGCATAGGAAATGGACACAAAAATGCTCAGGACGGAGAGCTTCATGATGGTGAGCTGATTGCCTCTCTCGGTATCCAAGGCCGACGAGAAGCTTCAGATTTTTTTTTGCTGAAATAAGAGTCGTCACGTCTGTGGTCTGCGACCAAGAGTCCTAGTTCAAAAACGCTCCGGGGGGGAAATCGACCGCGCACTTCTTGTATATATAGCTGCAGAAACGCGCTAAAGTACATGTTGAAATGATACATCCTATCTCGGGTGCAAGATCTGGTCCTTTCCCCCTTCTCACCGGCGTTGCAACGCACTCAGTATCCGGCCTGGACGGGAAGAATGGGACTCCGTAATGCACACGAGGAGCTGCAAGCCTATCATGAAGCATATTGGGAGAGAGATTGGCGGCGTCGAAAACCGGTGACAATGAAAATGCCAGACTTTGGCCTGAATAAGCCTGCAGAATGGCAACGTGACGACGCAGCTCGGCGCTGGTGACCACGTTGGGGTAGTAGAATGAAACCTCGCGATCCAACCATAATGAGCGGGAGGGTCGAGCGCGTCCGGTGACGCTGCCGTGCTCGTGCTATGTTAGATGGCGTGCGTCGTGAGGCAGTTCTCGAGACCCTCTTTTGGTGATACCGAATTGGCAATGTGAGGATGCGGACAACAAGGTACGGCGGCGGGGAGGAGCCAAGAAGAGCCAAGTGCGGGGAACAATCAGTGATTCAGTAGGTACCTTAGAACCTTAACCTAACTCCATATGTACATACCTGGTACTCCGTAGTCGTACTGCGTACTGGCGGGCGATTCAATTTCAATCGCCCGCCAGTACGCAGTACGACTACGGAGTACCTCTCACGAGTCACACCCGCACCCCCGCCCGGGTCCCGGAGTCATTAGACCGGGTTGACCATAATTGAGGTGTTCAAGTTTGACTCCGATTGACTCTTGAGACACCACACACGGCTGCCTCCATTTCTTCACACGCACGTCGATGCTACTTTGGCCTGTGGAACTTACTGCAAGCCGGCCTCTTCTGCGAGGCCGCCGTATCATAGAGGTATGTACTCCGTACCTAGGTATGTACCTTCCTAGGTACATCCAGGCACAAGGCTCAAGCTCGTCTCCGCTGCCGATGCAACCCAATGGCTTCATCAACGGTTCGATACATAACTTCGAATCGCTCGGCTGGCTTTGGCCTTCTGCTTAGTTCCTATTGGACACTGATTTAGGTGGCGGACGCCAACAGCGGCAGCTCGGCGCCGCGCGAAGGGGTAAAAGCTACATACGTAACACTTCCCGATTTCCTCTTAATACGCAGTCGTCGTCTCCATGATTGGACGCTTTTTTGTTCCGGATTGGTGGCTCGTCCGTTGGTCCGTTGGCCCTAAAAGCCATTCTGACTTTGACCGGTTTGTTTTGGTCCCTTTGAACGAACAGCTTTCCCAGTTTTATCCCTCTTTGGCTTTTCCTTTGTTTTCATCTTTCCATCATGCACAAGACTTGCACTAGGTCTTCCATTCTTTACATTCCTGAGCTGTTTCTCCCTCTATGAGTACGGACGTGGGGCCGCTTTGGACTCTATTTGAACGAGAGCCCGTGCCGCCCACCTGTCGCAAGTCGATGACGGACAAGTTTGGATGATTCCAGGCCAGACATGAAGGTCGAAATGTCTAGGAGTTCCAAGATGACGCGGTTGGCATAGGCCTCAATTCGATCTGGTTCGACACGTGGGCGGTCAAATCTGTTTGTGCTCGATGTCGTCCCCTATGGATGACGTGATGCCGGCCTGAATGGCCATGGTTCTTCCTCTGCCCACCATGAGGGTGGGCTTTGTTCCGTTCTCGACTCGTGTGCTAATGGCGACAATGTGGCGTTGACGGTTCCTCGGCTATCAATCCATGAGGTTTCGATTTAGATCAGTTCGTGTGATCGGTACATCTACTGGAGGAAAGTCCAACTCTCTTCGAGCTTGAGACACCATTGTACGAGCTCTCAGCCAAGACGATCGGTACAACACGAACGAGACAGACAGGCATATTGGAGAACCTCGATAGAAAAGACCAGGTTCTTGGAGCATTGCACAAGAAAGACGGCGATAAAGAAACGGTCCGGATCCCCGTCGTTGGACTACAATCATCGGATCCGCATTCGCAAAACTCGGCAAGAACTCACACTTTTCGTGAGAACAAGTGCGAAGCATTCAGCATCAACGCTTCCCTGAAAATTCAAAATACGGCTTATAATGCCGATTCGAGTCTTTCAAGTGTCGCCAAAGCTTTTGCAAACGATGGCTTCCTGCAGACACTCAACTGACTAATAGAGAAGTGACCGCTCGTTATCGATGGCCACGGCAGCCATATGACCGACGCCTTTTCTCCACGAGTGTCGTAGAAACAATATGCAATTGATGTTCCTACCATGGCACTCCCTCTTACGCTGTTTAGCCGCTTGATCTTACAGTCCTTTTGGCCCATTGAGAACGTCTGTCGTCGGTAGGAATATCACTTGTGAAAATATTCTTAGAGCACTCGTAGAGTCGGAGAGGAACCTCGATCATCGACAACGAGAACGCGGTTCTCTTTTAGTCTGTTTGGTGTTGTCTTTGCGGAGTAAAGACCTCTCGTAGCCATCGTAGCGTAATATCATGATGATTCATTCCTTTGTTGAAGCATATGTAGATCTGGGTACCATTTTCACCGGCGAGACGTTGACGCTGTCTTCCCTCTCGTCCACCCCAACGTTCGTCTCCCCTTGTATATGTATTACTATTCGTAGGTACTCCGTATCTAGGCAACACTGATGTGTTCCGGAAGTTGGAACACAATCACTTCGTGATGCGTCAAACTAGGCAAACGAAGAATAATGACCAAGAGAATTGTGTGCCGTGGGTTCCCCAAGATCCGGAAGGTGTTTTCCCGAGCTGGTCACGACAAGCTAACAATGCAAAAGCATCCAACTGTGATCTAGAGAGTATTGCAGATGAGTTCTTACGAGTTACTGTGACGGGTAGCACTTCATGCTTTTGTGTTCACTCTGAGCTCATACGTAAACGTGCAATATATGCTGATTGGCTTCCTAAGTCGCCCACGCGGCACGCCGTACGTCTCGACGATCCTTCCAAAATTCTACAGCATGACAAGGTTGAGGTTATCGGATGCCGTGCAACGAGTGTATTACCGGGAACAAGCTAAAGACCAGTTGAAACGATGTGCCCCATGCCACACAGAGGGACAGCATTGCATCAATGACGCAGCCTCGTGGCGTGGTGTCTCATCATGGCTGGATCAACACGTGTTTTTCTGGTCTGTCTTTGTGATGGTCCATCAAGCAGACTCGTCGTTTCGTTTTTGAAAGGCAAGCAGAAGGCACAAGTGCGCGATCAGAGCTTCACGTTGGCTCCCTTCTGAAGATTGGTCTGAGCCTTGAAGTCGTTGTGAATCCGAAATCGTGATGATGAACTGTGGGCTGGGGCTTTGTTGGAACTTGGCTGGGTGGAAAAGCTTCAGCCAATGGGGGGGAGAATTCCCCTGATGGCGCGTCATCCGAGGCTTGGCCGAAGGAGCTGATATACCTAGGTACGGAGTAGGTTCATACATACATAGGTACCTACCTGGTACATGGAGGCAACGAGCAGCAGGGGGCTGTAGGTACAATGGTACATACACACTGAGCTGGCGACCACTAGCGGAAATGACATGCCTTTTGCCGTCCCTGATTTATTTATGAAGCCTCTGAAGCCTCCTCGTAAATCCAGTGTTCCTGGCACCTGCAGGCTGCAGCATGCGCCCATTCAGCCTGTCGTCTGATTTCGGCGAGATTCCTTGGACCTTGCTCGGGGCATGCCGTTTCAAACAAGCGACGAGCCACCACGATGGATCATGGACTGCCACGATTGCCTGACGATAGGCCGCCACGACGGCCCGCAAACCAACCGATAACAAGCTGGGTGTGAAGCAGACGACTCGACGCCCAAGTGATGGGATATCTTGAGGCAGGACAGTTGCGAGAGGCCTCACATGCTGGTGAGTCGTGGCGTGGCAGCGCTGCGTGTCAGCAATTGGGCACTCAACTTGCCCCTGGAGGCTGGAACAACGCCCCGGGCCCCACCTCTAGGTACCTACGGAGTATAGGTACAGGTAGGTAGCCTGTAGGTACATAGGTACATACATGCATGGTATACAAACTTGCAGCATCCTGGTCACCTGTCCCAGTCAACTCCCAGCGCCAGCTTTCCCCTTGATCCTTGTTCAATCTGCCCGCTCTGCTTGGCTGGAGACTCTCGACCCCGTCAATAAAACCAAACATGTGCACCTTCTACTTAACACTGTTCCCCCATGACTAGCTCTCGCTCCTCTCGCCTTTCATTTGCTTCATCTCCAGCCGATACATACATGCCCGTCTTGTTTTCGAAGCCAGCCCAGTCGTTATATTCTTTCATCTCTTTTGCTCGCACTTGACTGTGACTTGAGCAACGACATTATTTCTTGCCATCAAACTTTACCGCCTTTCTTTGTGCGTCCTCTTTCATCCGTCGCGCTTTCAAGAGGAACGACTGCGACATCGACTCGCGCCTTGCTTCTAACAACAAATCTTGACTCATCATAACCTAGTCATCTTCGTGTCGAGCTTTGCAACGACTTGCAGGCCCATATCGAACGTATCACGAATCGATTTCGAGGCAGAAACCAGGTACTCTTCAACGCATGCGAAGAGAAGCAGGCCGCCACAGAATATAAGACGTTGGTTGCTTGGAGCAAAATGCACTCGAACAGAGCTTTCCAGAAGCTTCTGATTGCTTCGGCTGCGTTTTCAGTGGCCCACGCAGACTTGATGACTGTGAATGGACATGTTATCGGACAGCCAATCGACGATTTCACCACCGCATTGGGCGCATTCTTAAGCGTAACACCCACCACTTCTGCGAAAGCCGATAGCCAAACAACTTCTACGAGCCAGCCGCCTGCTCCGGTCCCAACAACCACCACTACCACGAAGCCGCCAGCGCCGGAGGTAGTCGTCGTGCCTACTACCTCGATCAACACACCAGCAGTTGCCAAGCCTTCCAACACGCCACCAGTGTCGATACCGACCACTGGCGGCGGCGGCGGCGGCGACAGTCCCACGCCCATTGCTGGGGAGACAACCGCGTCGTCCATCCCGCAGAGCACAAGTTTCTCCTTCAAATGGACACCGACTGCAAGCGATGCCTCCTCTTTTATTTCAGCGACACCGGTCATTTCCACAAAGGTTGAGGTGATTACCCAGATTCTCAGTAATGGATCCAAGGCGGTTGTCACCACCACAACCAGGACCACATCAACACCAGCACCAGGCCTCAGCTCCGACGAAGGCGAAACGACCGGGATGACGACTAAGACGCGAAACACCGTCATAGGCGTCGTGGTGGGAGTCGGAGGTTCTATTGTGCTCGGTGCTCTGGCTCTTGTTGCTTGGCGAATTTGGGGACGCAGGAGGCGCGGCGAAGAACATGACGTTCTAATGGATTATGACCTGTCCACCCCTGGCGCTGCCGAGAAGTCTGAGCGAGGCAGTAGTGCTGGCGGTCCTCAACGAACTCCGTTCCAGTCCACGTTGGAGAATTATCACCAACCTACCCAGGCCAATCCCTCGTCCAACTTCTAGACTCAAATACCGAGAGATTCATGGCTTGGAACGTTCACTGGGATTTCTGCCCCTTTCGACAGGCGTTTGGGCTTATACATCGACTGCCAATTACCTTCGAATACAGGGCTATCGATTCTTGTCTTCTTGGTTCTTCACATTTGTTCTACTGCTGCTTCTTCAAACCTTTGCTTTCTTTATTTTCTTTTCATACGTCGAAAACTGTGCAGGTCACGACACCATGGCCGCCGCGCCCTGGCCGAAAGATATTGTGGCATAGGAGAATTGGTCACGGGCACCATGGTGTCGATGAATTTTGTTGTTCTACACAGCCCGTCAAATGCATAGCGAGCTCTAGCAAAAATACTACCCCTAGATAGATCATCTTAATATTGCACATTGATTCTTTGACGCACATGTATCGAGGACCTGCTATGAGACCCGACACGTTCACATGTCAATGTCAACTTCGCTGAGGACGTGTAACACTGTAAGTGTAAAGCACTTCAATTTGCGCGTTGATTGGCCCGTTATGGAATGTGGCGTGAGTCGTGGACTCGTGACAGACCGACTGATGGGAACGCTGACGTACGACCCTGACGCGTGATTGTCTTTGGACACGTACATACATACATAGGTATTTACTACTGTAGCAGTTGTAATTGGTGCCCCTACTAGCCACCACAGTATGTCAACTCCCAATATTTTTGCAGCCAATTCGCTGTACGGAGTACTGTACATACGCAGTGGAAAAGAAATGACCGAAAGATCTCTCTGCCGGATACCTCTTCACCTGCACAGCCCACCAGAAGAGACCTTTCTGGATATAGTTAGTACTGCTGGCGCCTTTGTCTCCTCTGGTGGAATAGGTATTTACGTGCTCATGACGGCCCCTCGAGCAACCAGACCTAAGTACCGGCCCTAACTTCTGAGAGTACCTAATACATACATATGTATGTATTGTATTTGTAGCTGACATTTTGGCTTTTGGCGTGAGTCCTCCTTGACACCAATGTCCAGTCTGGTCTAGTCTATTTGGCCAGCGCTGAAGTCCCAGTCGGCGGTGGGAGGAAGGCGGGGATAGGGCATTGATTGCTCGCGCTTCTACTTACTCCTCTGTACAGAGTATGTACATACATGATCCCAGATTCCCAACCTTTCTCCCTCTCGGCATCGGCCGCTCGCGCATTTTCTTTGAACTTGCTCTCTCAATGTGTCGGACCGCATTGATGCGCTCTTGTGCTGTGTTCAATTGATCAACGCTTGCTTCGGATGCTTGCCGCCGACCGTTCCAGCAGATGACTGTTCCTTCTTCTTCTTTCTCTTCTTGAAGTGAACGGGCGCAGTGTCAGGATTTGGGTTTCCACGACTTCCCCCGCCTGAATTGAAAAAAAACCAGGTACCCGCAGCCCCTTTCCTCCCATCCTAAAGTGGCCCAAAGTGGAGATTCCAGCGAGCGAAGGCACCGCGTTCTCGCGCACCACGTTTTCGAGGGCCGACTCATAACTATCTGCCGCCGACAACTGCGTCTTCGCCGGACTCAGACCTTTCACAGGCACAACTCCTGGAAGAGAATCAGTTGCAGGCGGTAGATCCCCTCGTCTGCGCTGATACTCATTGGTAAGACTCCCTGTGACACCCTCTTGATTCCCCCTTCCAGCACGCGGTTGGACCTTTGGGTGCGTCTCGTTGGGTAGAAAATCGCAGGTACAGGCACATGTACACTTGGCAGGAGGTTGGAACTTCGCCCCTCCAAGCACTCCATCTCGTCTCTCAATTGCGCTTCACCCCAATGAGCCACCATCGATGTGCTCCCATTTACCTATGAGGCTTTGCCTTCTTGACTACGTGATCGTGTTGGGCTAACCTATGGATTTCCCATGCGAGCAGTCTTTTGCAAAGACGTCGCCAGCCAACTCGTCAGCGACTCCTGCCCCTGGTGCGTCTGCACAGGAAGGCGTCGGGGATTCCCGGTCTGACGTACCTTCGCCGAGTTCTCCAGCCTTGTCCACCGCGTCTACAGCCGACGGCGAAGACGACGACGAAGAAGAAGACATTGAGTCGTCCCTAGTGCTTCCTTCGCTACCGGCTCCGAAGCTGCCTGATCGAGTGACCCAACTACTGAGAACACCAACCCCTGAAATCGGAGAAGACAATCAGTTCGGTACTGCCAGTTGGGGCTCCCCCTACCCACGAACCGATCGCAATCTCCGCCGGCAGAGTTTCAGTAGCGAACCTTCAGACGACTCTCCAATTCATCATCTGAACATTGAGACCCCGTTCCTGCGTCAGCCAGCCGATAGTCCTGTTCGGGAAGACTTACAGCACACCATCAGTGCTGCTGCTACTGTGCTCGCCAACAGGGCCCGCAGAAGGCAAAATCGCGGTCTTACCGAAGATTGGATTCGGACACACACAGCTGGTGTCATCAACGTCGAACCACGTCTTTGGTTTAGTGAAGGAAGCGATAGCGAGCACTCTTCATTGAGCGGCTCCGAATTGGCCTCCTTCGACGACAGCAATTTACGAACTCCGAGAGCCGTCCGGAGAACAAACCCAGAGTTGCGAAAAGCATCTTGTCACTCACTGGCACGATCAAGTCTTGAGACGCTGAAGCCTGAATCGGGTTCCGAGACAGCAGCGGCAAATCGATCAGCCTACGACATGTCGGACACTGAGTTTCAGAACTCCTCACAGGAGGCCATGCCTGCCAAAGTGTTGGATTCTGCAGCTGAAGCCTCGTCTGCGTCCTCCGGGACAGAAGCTCTGCCGAAGCCGGTCGAGCACTCCCCAATTGCCACCCCCGACGAAGCCAAACTGCCGGCGACCCCCATGACTGGCAGGGACAAGCCTCTACCTAAGGAGCCCGTCGCGACCCCACCGGCAAAGAAAAAAGTGCCATGGAAGGGTAAGAACATCATCATCTTGGTGCCGCGAGACGACCGACGGGGCCTCCCGGGCGGTCCACCCACACCTCTCCGGTCTGACGAGGTTGAAAAAATGTATGCTTCGTGGAAGGAGCTCGGCTATAGTGTGGATGGATTCGACCTCTTGGTCGAGGGATATCAGCCTTCAGGCACATCTGACTCTCAGAGTCGCTCAGGGTGGCCTACTGCTGATGAGATGGCCCAAGACCGAGCCACCAACAGCTACAAAGTCATGTTGCCGGACTTGAACGGTATGTCTTTCTCTTTTCGTATTCTTGCATCCTCTTTTCGCATGACTAACTTGACGATTCATTTTAGCGTGGAAGAGACAAATGGAAGAGCTCCAGGAAGCGAAATTGCGAGCGTTGGGTGTAGAGGAGCCACCAGAACCCCCAATCTCTCCGCCCACCTCTGTTCCGTCTCGCCAGGCTTCCGCTCAGTATCCTTCAAATCCATTCTCGCCCCCGGTGCCGACTTCCTCGGCTTCCAGTAACCATGTTCTCGCTGGCTTTCCTTTCTCTGCTGCGCAGTTTCTCTCTGCCAGTTCCAGCAATGGCTCATCTCCGGTACCACCTGCACCGGGCAAATTCAATGCTCGCCAGTCTCTCTCATTTCCCGCTGGGAGCTCACCATTCCAGGGCTGGAACAGTTTGCCTGGCGTTCTGCAAGGCTCACACCGCACAGATTCTCCGTTGACGAACCTTAACGGGATTCTGTCTCCCCATTCACCATACGGACTCGATGGCTCTCAGGCTGGCAGCCCGGCCTTTGGGCTGCATCAGCGACATCAATCACTTCAGTACTTCCCGCAACAGATGTCAGCCATTGCGTCGCCTCGTCTGCAAGATGTGCGCGAGGACGATGAGGATGATCTTCCCAAGAGCCCATCCAAGACCCCCGAGCCTACACTGCGCCATGGTGATCATCGGCAATCCGAAATTCGAGACGCCGAGTATCACTTGGAAGAGCAGCTTCGCAACCAGCTTGAGCACGAAGACTACAATCCCGAGTCCGTAGATACTGCCAAGCCTTTTGGTCCGTTGCACCTTCGTCAAGCTTCTCACCAAGGGCTCACCATTGCCGAGCGCTTCGCCAATGAGCCTGGAAAGCCAATGGAATTGCATCACCCACGGCCTCATTCGCGCGACAAGTCCGTATCCCAGAACTTCTTTCGCGAACATGATGGTCCCTCAGTTGTCATTCCCGGGGGGAGCAACAAAATGGCAACATTGAAGGAAGTGGGCACGGCGCATCAGGACGATGAAGATGCACGAGATATTGAGACGAACCCAAGCGATCTAGGCACCCCTCTGCAGAACGTCGACCTTGAGACAGCCTTTGGGCAGCATGACCCGACATTGTCTAATACCAGCAACCCGTGGGTAGAACAGCAGAAATCTGGGGCTGACAGCACAGGACACTTCCGTCATGGTAGCAAGCCGTCATTCTCCAAGCTAAATGTCCAGGCGCCCGAATTCAAGTTCAACCCTACCAACACGTTTGTTCCTGGAATGTACAACATTTCCGAAGGCAATTTCCAGCTTCCGTTTCAGCAACCTGCTGTTTTTCAAGCAGGTGTTGGCAACGACAATTTCACAGAGTCGGAGACGAAGCACGTTGCTGAGCCATCCCAGCCTACTAAACCAATACCGCAGTTCGGCACCTCTAAAATGCACGCCAGTGCTCCCTCATTTTCGCCTGGCACAGGAGTCTTCAGTTTCTTGTCCTCTGGACCCATGTTCCGTCCCGATGCTCACCCATTACGGTCCGTCCAATCTCTGGCCGACAACTCTGGCGACGGACGTGGCCATAGTGCTCGGCAGGATTCTATCTTTGGGAACATTAAAATTACCGCCAGCGATATCATCCGTCCAAGCAAGAAATCCAAGGCTATTCCCATAGTCAGACCCTCAAACACAAACACAACCTCCTCTTCGACTTCAAAAGCGGCGCCTGAACCCCAAGACGATTCAGACCGACGCGATGTGGTGGACGATTCAAGGGCCAAACGCGCCAAAAGTGCAGCTCCCGATGGCGATTCGCTTCCCACATTTGCTGAGAGACCAGACGAGGAGGCCAAGACCGGGAAAGAAGCTGCTATGGAGCAAGGCGATGCTGAGCCAGGTGCTGAGGCTGCGGCTGGGAAGGAAAGGGCTCACAGCGGTTCTGCGCAGATTGAATCTATGGTTGACGATGTAGACCACAGTCTCGTGCCTGTCGATACCTCGCTGTTACCAACCATTACTGCCGATCAACTCGACGCCTTGGCTGCGCGATCAGAAACGTCGTCTGCTGAAGCGACAGTCAAGCATAGTGTTTCTTTCGACTTTGAGTCCAAGACTGACGCTCACTCGCCGTCACTCCTCAGTATCAAGCAGCCCAGAGCTGAAGAACAGGATACCCCTTCTGCTGCAACATCTACACCAGTCGTGTCGGCTGGCGCTTCGCCTGCTTCTCGACCCATCAGCACTTCCAGAGACGAAGGCCAAGCAGCAGAACCTGTAGGAAACGATCAGGAAGCTGCGGAAGCAACGCAAGCATCTCGTGTGAAGCTCACGCCCAAGCCTAGAGGTCTTGCCGCTTCCAGATTTGCCCATACCCACGATGCTTCCGTGACCGAGAAACAACAGCCAGCTGTGATCCGGTCGATTGAAGATGAGTCGGCGGAACCTCTCTTGCCGGACATGGCATCTCAACAAGCACCACTGATTGATCTGGGTCTGGACCGCGAACCGACATTTGAGGATATTGATGCTGTTATGCAGCTGATGGAGACCGTTCCGTCCAAGGGCGTGAACAGGACGAAGGAACCACCACAATGGCAATCGATCTCTTCCATGGCTCGTGAAGTCGGCCTTGTTGAAGAAGACGACGAGTCTTCAACTGAAGAACCTACACATCAAGGAGCCAGCGTCATACCTCGACAAGTCGATGCCGCCCGAGAGGCCACTCCTTTGCTGAGCACAGAACTAGAGGACCCCTTTGTCGATCCCCCGATCAGCCATCCATCATCCGAGGTGCCTAATGAATTCGGCGAGCACGTGGCTGTTGATGAACCTGCAAGTGATTGGGAAGCTGCTTTCACCGAGGACGAACACGAGAAGTTGAGGAACAGAGCTCAATTTTTCGACGGTCGTGTCAACGAAGTTCTCAGTACTCTGCTCGCCTCCCGACTAGACCCTCTTGAGAAGACTTTGAGTGTGATACAAGACTCATTAGTTTCCAAGCGGCATCGCAACCAGCTGAGTCGCGGCGAGGCCCGCAGTGTTTCTGGAGAAGTCCAAGAGAGTGATGCAGATGACGAAGACGAAGAGCCGTTCCCTCGACGATCATCGAGTCCTCGGCGTGACCGCAAAATGGAGCAAATGCGCTGCGTCATGACGGAGGCACTTGCGGCTCATCAGCGTAATCAGCCTGGCATTGCTTCCGCTTCTGAGAGAGACATGCAGGTGAATGGTGACGCCTCTGCCACCGTTTTAAAGGCTCTGGAGGAGATGAAGGAACAGTTGATGGCAAGCCTCAAGTCTGGACCACAGTCAGACAGTCGCGAGGACCATGTGCGAGTGCGAGAACACGATACCCCCGGCCCCGAGGAATACGCGCAACAAAAGATCACGGCGCTACAGGCTATGATGGTGGACCTTGGCGAGAGGCTGCACAACGAGCAACAGCAGACGGAGAAGGAGCTTGCGGAGCGCCGTGCTGCGGAAGATGCCGCCGCCGAACTCAACCGTAAACTGCAAGCTGCTGAGACTCGTATCGAAGTGGAAATCATCAATCGCAGTGTTTTTGATCAGCGTGTGGCTGATTTGGAAGAGCGGCTGAGACTTCAAGAAGATAAGACGGAGGAAGAGGTTAAGACGCGACGTGCTGCGGAGGACAGACTGTCCGAAGTGCAGAGACTTCTTCGGATCTCTTCCGAGGAGGAGAGCCGTCTCAACGATATGGTCGAGGACAGGAATGCAAGAATCAAAACCCTGGAGCAGCAGACCGGTAAGAGCGCGATGCGCATGACTCTGCTGGAAGCTACGCAGAGAAACTCGACCCAGTCGCAGAGCGAAATGACAAACAAACTCAACTCGTTGGAAGCGGATCTCAAGGCTGTGCGCCAAGACAACAACCACTGGCGTTCCGAGGCTGAACGGGCGGATGAGAATGCGCGTCGCGCAGCTGGCGAGCTTGGGCACACGCTCGAGGAGAACAAGCATCTGCAAAAATCGCTGACAACGCTCGCGGCTCAGCTCGAGGAGAATGAAAGGCTTCGTGAATCTTGGCGATCAAAATTTATTGCCATTCAAGAAGACATGAGCAAGGCTGCACGCGAGGTATCAGAAGACAACGCCCGGCGCATCAAGCGAGATCAAGCAATGTTGGCTAGACAGGAAGTTTTGGATGCCAGACTCCAGGCAGAAGCCAAGACGCGCGAGCGTCTCGAGGTTGAAATGGAGCGTCTGCAGGAAAATGAAAGATCGGGCATGCGTGCCAGGAATGAATGTCAACGCCTCGAGAGCTTGTTGGGTGAGCTGCGAACCAACAACCACAAGCTGCAGCAGACGGCCGCGCGCTACCAGCGGGAATTCGAAGAGGCGCGCGAATCTGGCGCCAGTGAGGTTAAACGAACGCGCATGGCGATGCAGACAGAAATCGACACCGCCAACCATCAGGTCAATGTGATTCGTGAAGAGCTGGAGGAGCAGAACGCCAAACTGCGAACAGAGCTAGACAATGTCAAGCTCGAGGCCGATACCGTCAAGGCGCAGAACGAAATGTTGCTCGAGGAGGCTCAGACCACCAAGACTTCGGAATTGGAAGCCGCTCATCTCAAGCATATGAACGAAATTGAGGACATGCAGGCCAGATACGACCGGCAGCTGAATAATGCCTCGGAAGATGCGTCACGCACGGAGCAACAACTTCTTGAGCGCCTGAGCCTCTCGTCCTCCAAGATTGAGCATCTTCAGGACCGCATGTTGCATCTGGAGGATAAGCTGGAAGTCGCTCGGGAGGCCGCCAAAGAGGCTGCCAAGGGCGCCATCGCCGCAGCGGCCGCTGGCCAACCTTATCAACACCATCAACATCAGCAGGTCGTCAAACCTCTCGAACCCCCCGAAAAGATCTCACCTCAAGCACTGCGAGAATCCATCATGGTCCTCCAAGAACAACTTCAGGCTCGCGAACAGCGCGTCGAGGAGCTTGAGCAATCTCTCTCCGCGACCGACCCCGACGCTGCATCCAAAATCTCTAAGCGCGACGATGAGATCAGCTGGCTGCGCGAACTCTTGGCCGTCCGACACGGAGATCTCCAAGATATCATCACCACCCTATCAAGCGAACAATTCGACCGCAACGCCGTCAAAGACGCGGCCATTCGACTCAAGGCCAACCTCCAAATGGAAGAACAAGAGCGCGACAGAGCCATGAATGGAGGCTCGTCCATCACCCTGCCCAACATTGCTCAAAGCATCCAAGCCGCCACGCCCCGAGTCGCGCAGACCATTGCCCCCATTGCAGCCGCGTGGGGCAACTGGCGCAAATCGAACCAGTCAAGTTTCCGGGCCATCTCTGGGGTTCTGAGTCCCCCTGCTGCAGCGGGACCGGGCTCTCAGACTGCCACGCCGTCCAGGGGAAGAAAGAACCCAGCAGGAGGGCCGCAAAATGGCCTCCTGAGTGGTCTTTTGACACCGCCGGCATCGCAGGCAAGGCCCACTTCGTCGTCTGGGGATGACAGGCCACAGCCTACGGCTTTTGCGAGCACGGGGCGGAGGTTCACGGCGCAGGGGTCGGCTGGGGGCGTGAGAGATGGATCGACCAGCTCGGGCCGATCTGGAGGGGAGGAGAGGCTGCCAACTGAGTTGGACGGTCCGCGGGATGATTCGGGTGAAAGGGAGCGGCCTAGGACGCCACCGATGATGGGGGAGGGGGGGTATGATTCTGATGCGCAGCCAGGGGACTTTGACGATCATGACTTTTTTGAGGAGGATTGATGATTTTTTTGGCGGCCCTCTAGACGCCGATCTCTATTCGCCGACCTCTCAGGATCTCTATACGCGAACGTCTCCAGCTTGTCAGACTCATCCTCGCGGACATCTTACCCTGTGAACTATTACGACTCGAACGTGTGCGCGAGGGCCAAGATGAGCCCAGGCTGCGCTTGAAAAGTTGTGTCTCGAGGCCACGTGTTACACGCCATGTAACCTGGCCGGACGCAATACTAATCTTTCCTTTGTCGTTGTATATCTCCCTTCAACATGAACTTTGGCTGTCAAGCCAAAGAACGCCTTGTCACTGCTGTTTACAAAAGAAGAAGAGGAGGAAGAAGAGGAAGAGGAGGAGTAATAGAAAGAAACGAGAGCAGGACACACCAGAATGCGAAGCTTGAACAAACCCCCTAGAAAGATACCCTCTATTTGGATCACCTCCATTACCTACCTTCCACTACCTGCCGCCTAGCTGTGGCTGTGGCTGTGGCTCTGGTCCTGGATCCGGGTCTGGTTTTGGACATGATTCTCTGTTTATTTTTTTGTAATTGTTGTATGTATTCTTATTTCCTTTGTGTGTGGTCTGGTTCGATGTGATGTAACTAGTTAATAGGGGAGTAATGAGCGACGGAGCACGCAGAGCAAAGCAAAGCAGTCGTTTCCGAGATGTTAAAAGGTTTATGAAAAAAAGAGTATTTCATTAGGTAGATGGTCGATTCACAGCGTAATTGTGTGAAAGAGCGGCTGCTGAGAAGGGAGGTGGTGTAAAAGTAGATGGAGACGAAGATGGGGAAGCGGTAGAAGTAATGGAAAACTGCTTTTCGTTGATTTTTGCTTCTTCTGTTGTGTGATTTATTGCGCTGTACCCTACCTTCTAGGGGGTTTTGCCAAGCTTCTACTTCTTATACTTCGTTCTTGTTGGGATAACTCTTCAAATGCGTAGCGTACGTGTGAGGAAATACAGTAAAATTGACAAGGAGTCAGAATAACAGGATATATATAGTTTCAACTGAATTGTATATAGACATGCTGTTACGCTTGTATACTTCTCGTGGAAAGAACGTGAGTACCTGAACCTTCATCTGAGCCACGGAACCCGGTGCTAGCTTCTCGACAAGGCATTTTAGCCATCCTTCTCACTCATCTTTCAATGAACATACCACACACATCCCATTCACATCATCCATACAAAGTGTACCCCATCATGATTATACATACATGTGTACAGCTATTGAGTCTGGTGATTAAGTAAATCGTCATCAATTGCAGACTTGCAAACTAAGAGCCATAAAGTGACGAATGCTTTGCAAGAACTTTCCTTGCACTTTCTTTGTCTCATGTTCATTACAAGTAAAGCGCCCCTAATAGAACAAGTAACAGGAACAGGAGTAGCAATGAAGAAGAAAAGAAGAACAAGGAGATGGAGAAGAAGAGAGAAGAAGTATAAATGAACAAGAAAGGAAGAAGAGAAGAAGATGAGAGAAGAGCATTATTCTTAACATATACCTCTCATGCGCCATGTATTCTCATACACCATGTACCTCGCATGCCACATCCCCCTCATTGATTACTACTCAACAGCTTCTCCACCGCCCACTTGACACTAAAATTCCTCAAGTCGGAATAGTGCTGCCCAACACCGACAAATAGAACCGGCACATTCGTGGCATGGACAAGACTGACCAGCGTGCCAACCATATCACCCACCGTATCGCACTTGGAAATGATGAAGCCATCGAGAGAGCGGGCAGACCCAAACGCGGCATTGAAGTTGCGTGCCTGGGCGACCGAGTCTGTTCCCACGAGGGCCTGGCGGGAAAGTTAGTGGATAGACTCGACGTTATTGTGTACAGGACAGGACAGGGGTATGTGGAGAGAAAAGGGTCAAAAATAGAAACAGAGATTAATGTGCAGAGAGGAAGGATATGGAAAAGTTCAAAAGGTACGGATTCGAAGAGAGCGGCGCAAGAAAAAAGATCACGGGGAAAAGAAAAGAGCCACATACCTCCCCCACCATGAGAATCTTATCCGGCTGAGCAAACTTGGCAAACTTCTCCAATGACGACATGAGTCTCTGGTCATTATGCCTCCGTCCCGCCGTGTCAATAAGAACTACATCGAAAGCCTGCTGCGCGGCATGCGCAACCGCATCCTTGGCCACAGTCGCGGCGTCTTTTCCGTAGCCCTTTTGGTAGAGCTCTACCTGGCCGCCCTCACGGGCCGTCAACTCCTTAAGATTGCGCACATGGACAGCGAGCTGCTCCACGGCGCCGGATCGGAAAGTATCACCCGCGGCGATGAGGACCTTGTATCGGTTCTGGAGGAGGAAGAAGCATATCTTGGAGAGGTTGGTCGATTTGCCCACGCCGTTGACACCGACAATGGAGATGACGTAGGGGCGGGGTTTGCGCAGAGAGGTGGCGGGGGGTGCGGTGATGGAGTCGATTTCACGGAGGAGGTCAAGCGAGGAGGTCGGGGTGAGCATTTTGGTGAGGGAGGACTCCATGGCGGATTGGATCTTGGTGTTGATGCCTTCAAAGGAGGCCGTCTTGGCGCCGAGGAGTTCCTTTTCGACGCCTTCGCAGAGGCGGAGGGCTGCTTCGCGGGCAACGTTTTTGCGCAGAAGGTGCTCTTCCATGCCTTTCATGGCTTTGTCGAGATCTTCTTGGGTGAGCGTCTTGCCGCCAACGACGTTGCGGAATAGGCCGCTGAGGGCGTTGACGCCGGATCCCAGGAGGCCCGCCTTGGCTCCGGACTTGGCGGCGGCGGCAGCAGCCTCTTCTGCTTTTGCTGACGCCAAAAGACTCTGGACTTCGTCACCGAGATCTTTCAGAACGAATTTGCCCTTTGTGGTGTTGCCCCATGTTGACGAATCGACGACGTCGAGGGCACTGGATCGGCCGCGAGTTTCTACGTCCGAATCGCTGCCTGCATTTGCCCGCGCAGAGTAGTCCAGGCGAAGATCAGGATCAGTTTCGCCTGCGGTGCCGTCGTCGTTCCACGTACGGGCGACCTTTTTTGAGGCGCCCTTCTTGGAGACAGAAGTCTTGGACGATTCGTCGCCCGATGAAGCTGGTGCCGATGACGGCTGATTCTTGGCTTTGCGAGCCCGTCGTGACATTTTGGCCACAGGGCCGGCCTTCGCAACGAGTAGATTGCTTGTGACGGGCGTGGACGACCGTGATATAATGGGCGTAGCGACAGGACTGGAATCGTGGGAAGCTCGCTCATCGCCCTGTAGGCCATTGATGTGACGACCGCGGTGGCTGAGGCCTGGGGCGACAGGGATCTGGTTCACAGAGTCGGATTGGTCTGCTCCAGTGACTGCTGGGGGTAGTGTACTCGACGAAGCATCCAGTTCTTCCAGTTGCTGCTCAAAGTAGTCATCGAAGCCTGAGCATTCCACAATAGTCGTATGCGGTTTCGTGAGCTGCTCGCCGTAGAGTTTGACGAAGATGGTTCTTATGTTGTCCACGAGTTTGTCGACCCACGACAGATGGAGGAGCGACCGATATACAGCCTGAAAAGCAAAGTTCTATTAGCATGCCGCGCATGTAGAACGAAACCTAAGGATACGCACCACAAAAATTATGCCCAGTTCCTTGACAACCGTCCATTTCAACGTATGCTGATCGGTCCTGTAGGCGGGATTCGTGGCCGCTGACTGCCCGTCTCTCGATGCAGAGCCGCCATGCTTTTCTTCGATAAAGGTATCTGCGATGAAGTTGTTGACGATGGACGAGCGCAAGGGCGTGTAACTTTTCGACCACAGCACCACACCGGATGTGGTGATGATCTCGAAGGTGTCTAGCATGGTGGAGGGACCATGTGCGCCGGTTTTGTACGGGGGAGGCCGAAAGCGCAGGAATCGAAGCGCAAAGTCGGCGGCCAGAGAGGAGCTTGAGGTATCCCGCGGAGAAAAGGGAATCGAGAGAATGGGGGTCGACAGAGACGACAGGCTGTCCTCTTCAATTTGATGCCGGCCACGATGTCAATGGCACATAGGAGACGCCGCGGCACGTCGTCACCGTGGGCTGTTTGTTTGTCGAGGGTCCACAGTTGTCGCGCTGCAAGCACTCAGACTCTAGGGCAATTAGAGGGGCTGCAGCCACTGTACGGGGCTTTCATCAGCCTGACGAAGCTCCAATCCACTGGGCCAGGTGAGTCGTGACAGGTCATCCGCAGCTCGACGAACAGTGGCATCTCCCAAAGCGACCACATTTCCTCATCACATCTCCCACCACGCCGAGCATCATCATCAACATCCTCATTCCCAAGCAGCCGAAGCCCGACTGAGCTCTTCTCCCATAAAACGTCGCAGTCGACTCTAACGCTCCACGACCGCCGCCATGCAACGGGGCGCGTACGGGGCGTCGCCCCCGTTGCATCATCCTGTACCGCAACACGTTTCCACAGTTCCGCAACTGCGATCACCGCCTCCGCCGCCCGGTTCCGCGCAATCGCTTGGCCAGGGATATGGCAGCTCAGGCACGCCATATCAGCAGCAAGGCGGCAATGCCGGCAATGTCTTTGGACCCTACGGCCAGTTCATGAACGACCCGACGGCCCAGGTCGCGGCGCAGTTTGGCCAGACGGCCTTCAAGCACGGCCAAGAATACGTTGAACAGAATGTGCGCATCTCTCCATCACGTGTGCTTTCTTTTATAATAGATGTCTAGATCTCTCTGGTAGGCGAGGCTGTGCTAACTCGAGTTTGGTTGCCAGATCGGTCGCTATGTCAACGTGTCCGCCTTGAAACACTACTTCAACGTCTCCAATTTCTATGTCGTCAACAAGCTGTTCCTCGTCCTTTTCCCCTGGAGGCACAAGCCGTGGTCGCGTAAGCAGGCGGTGGGCGTCAACGGTCAGGAGGGATGGTACTTGCCGCCTCGCGAAGATGTCAACAGTCCCGACATGTACATCCCGGGTAGGACGATCCCCCTGATGCACTCTGAGTCGAGCAACACGAGAAACCTACATGATGGAAGGCTAACATTTATTCTGCCTCTTCTCAGTCATGGCTTTGGTCACATATATCCTGCTGTCGACGTTGATTGCCGGCCTGAAGGGGCAGTTCAAACCCGAGCTGCTAGGGTACACCGCCACCACTGGTCTGGTCGTTGTCATTGTCGAGATTGTGGCTTTGAAGCTGGGATGCTACCTACTTAGCATCTCGAGTCAGTCCCAACTTCTTGATCTGATCGCTTACTCGGGGTACAAGTTTGTCGGCATCATTGTCACGATTGTTGTAGCTGAGATTCTCAACGGGGGCAAAGGCACCGGTGGTTGGATGGGCTGGGCCGTGTTCCTCTACACCTTTTTGGCTAATTCCCTCTTTCTGGTACGTGTGGTAGCTCAAGTGGTCGTTCATTGCAGGCCAGAATGGCAGCTAACGAGGCAACAGATGCGATCGCTCCGATACGTGCTCTTACCCGAATCATCCGGCAATACCAGCGGCCCGATGCAAACCGACTCGCGTGCGAAGCGCAATCAGAGGACGCAATTCCTCTTTTTCTACTCCTACATTGTGCAGCTCTTCTTCATGTGGGTTCTTACACGCGGAATTTGAGCGCAGCATTTGTGAGCGTGCGCGTCCGAACGCGGCTACGGCAAAGTCCAAGAAGGACGGGAGACGAGTAGTCACCTTGATTACAATTGCAGCTTACATTGTGAATACATCCTTGAGTGTTTGCAAAATGCAGCCAAGATGTGGGCTCCGGTTACTGGCGGTCTGGCATGAATGGATGTCCAGGTTGAAAGGAATGGAAAGCCACCGAAGATAATTCTTGAAGGGAGTACGGAGTACCGGTATTCTTCCGACGCCTACGAGGAAGGAGACAACAATCATACGAAATAAGAGCGTTGGCCGTCCTGAATGTAAGAAACGGGCGCGTATTCTTGTCGTGGGAGGGGTGCTTTTGATGTAGACTAGATCTCGACGACAGGTACCTAAGTTAATGAGACAAATGATGTGTCAAATCAGCCTAAGGGAACGGTTGTCTCTGCGCGTACAAATGAGCTCCAGAGGCTCAAATTGTCTCCATTCTATACCAGCTCAACCGTTGCGCGAGCTACATACAAGTGCGGCAAGTGTTTGACTGCATCCCCAACCATCACTCGCGTCCGGCCATGCAATGCAATTGCGCACCACATCTCGTGGGAATCGCATCCTGACCACGAAAATCTCGTTCATCGCTTCGCTTAACCCATAGCGACGTTTGAATGAACATGATGCTCAAGCCATCTTCAGTTCCAGCCACGTGGCTCCAACACGTGACGTCTATCCTTCTATGTACATATTCCATTCAACCACCCGTCATATCCTCGCCATCAACAAAATACCCCACGTTCATCCACTTTGCCCAGAAAAAAGGCCTTAGACCCCGAAAGATAGCAACCGATCCTCTGGCTAGACAAACAGTCACCTAGACGTATCTCTCTCAAGAAAAAGGACAAAGTTCCTGGCCCGTGTTCTTTTCCTCAGTACCATACCACGCAAAGCACACACATCATGGCCCCCAATCCCATCTTCTCCGCTACCCTCCAGGCCGCTCTCCTCGGAGCCATATCTAATATCCTAGCACAATTAATACAATCATATCGAAATCAAGTTCGTAGCTCCCCCATGTTCACGTCTTCCATCCCTCCACCCGCCTTCTCCATCTCGTGGCCAAGGAGAGGACGGATTATGTACATACATACCAAATTCTAATCGAGAATGAACAGACTACCCTGGAAGTAGATTGGATTCCCGTTTTCCAATTCCTCATCTTCAGCATCATCAGCACGCCCCCCAACTTCATATGGTATTTAGCATCCCCCAGCCAGAAACAAAACCCCCCATACGTCAAGGACTCAAGAGTCAAGACCTGCAAGAACGCAAGCCAATTAACTTTCCATCCACAGGCAAGATTACCTAGAATCCACCTTCCCAGCTCGCAACCCCCCCTCTCCACCACCACCAGCAGCAACACATCCCCAAAAACCAGCCCTCAAAAAGACCTCAGAACAGCAGCAGCAGCAGCAGCACCCCCTAAACATTCGCAACACTCTCACCAAATTCTTCCTCGATCAAACCCTAGGCGCTACCCTCAACACCCTCCTCTTCAGTCTATACATCCACTCCATCCACATGGCCATGCCCCATGCCCCCCGCCTCACGAGCTTCACCAAGGCAGCCTCGTACTGGGTCTCCCCGGGAGTAATTGACTTCTCAGCCGTGGATACGCGTCTTGTGCTGCAAGCGGCGCTTGCCGAGTTTTGGACGATTGTGTCCGCGGGGATCAAGTTATGGCCGGCGGTGAGTTTGCTGAATTATACATTGGTGAGGACGGTGGAGGGGAGGAGTTTGGTGGGTTGTGTGGCGGGGTTGGGCTGGGGGGTGTATATGAGTATGATGGCGGCCCAGTAGAGGGGCTCAATTTTAGCTGCATATTGGACGATGCGGTAAGAGTGTGAATAGAGTGAATGGAGACGATGGGAAGGGTAACGTTGATGCACGTGGGAGAGAAAGCGTGGTGATAGATGCAGCGGGATGGAGCATATGGGGCAACGACGATGCAGATGAAATGGTATGGTTCAGGTGAGAGTTTGTAAATTGATTCCCGCTTCACCGCTATCGCTAGTCGACAAGTACTGTACTTTGAAAAGAACGCAAATATGCATGCACAAACGCTATCAAAAGATACTAAACACATATCGTGTCGCCCCGGTTCATCCCAATGATTCCGCATCTGCACCACGCGGATTCATCATGAAGCGCCATGTTTCGACGCGGTAGGGCTCCTATCGGAACAGCAAAGTCCATCAAATTCACTGCTCATATCGCGGACCATGATTGAGTCCTCGGACATGGGCGATGGCGATTTGGATGTTCTGCTTCCGGGCGAGGTTCTCAGCTCCATGTGCGGGTCGAACTCTGTGGCTTCTGGATTCAACCTGAACCCGCCAGAGTTTCGTTCCTGTCCACCTGAGTTCCAAGCAGAGGCCGAAAGGTGTGGCTCAGATACTTCATATCGTGGTATAACTATTCCGTCTCCTGGCGTTGGCCTAAGAGGCTGCGAAAAAGCTGTCGCCCAGTCTGGCTGAGCGGCGATCCACGCGCTAATGTTTGATGAAGGGACGGCGTCCTGGAAATATCCGGCGGCAGGATATGGTGACGACTCCATTCTATGATGGATTACGGTCCGATTTTCATCAGAAATGAAGGAATCGTGGAAGCAAAGTGTGGTGTCAGAGCCGGCCTCGACTGCTTGGTCGTCCTCCGCCGACACAGCTGTTGGGCGACAAAACCAGTCCACATCCGGTGCAGAGATCGGAAAATTATACTTTTGGAAAAGCCTCTCAGCCATATCGAACCAATACATGAGCCACTGTCTCATGGCCCACAATGTCTCCTCGCTGGTATCCGGACGCATCATTTCATTGGAAAAGTCATAAACCGTTGCAAGCACCCATCGTATCTCTTTCGGAAGTCCCTGGAACGACTGGATAATGCATGACCACGACCGAGCAATTCTGAAGAGGGGATCGCCGCCTATCTCAATGGGGTCGAATGCCTTGAAATAGCCTCGGAGATCAACATCTACTGCGCAAGGCTGGAAAGCCATCGCTCCAGAGAACGTCTGATATTCCAGGAGAAACATATTTGGAAATCTAGTATGGGGAATTAGATTCGTGGACAAATGCCGGTACGTCGGATCGGACGTTGGAATTTCTTTCGAAGGATCTGATGCTTCCATATCCGATGCTTCCGTATCCGATGCTCCTGTATCCGATGCTTCGGTATCCAATGCTGAGCTTTGCGCTGTCGTGCTCTCATCTGGGAACGCCTGCCACTATTCGAGCCCCCAGACTTGACGTAGATTTCGCATTTCTTGCACAATATCTGCGAGCTCATCCCCGACTTCCGACATGACGCGCACGTGATCAGACATGGCGGTGCTTATGTCAAACATCCTCATCCAACGAGCGTTTGACGAGCGATAAAAGTATAAGACGGCGCACTCGCCGCAGAATGGCTGATAGGAGGCTTCAGAGACACGGAAAGCGTGATATTTACTGTGGGACGGGCAGAAATACTAGACCAACCCCCGTGCGGCCAACTGCTCATGCTTCACCACATGGGCGTTGTCGGTGAACTCGTCTGCCCAGAAACATCGTCCACGGCAGGCCATGATGATCGTTGGGGGGCCTGGGGCTGAAGGCTGGTGGCTGGGAAAGATGTCGGAGGCTGGAGCTATGCCGAGCACAGATTGATAGAAGCTAGTGATGAATGATGGCAAACAAAGTCGACGACCGATGATGACAGGCTGTTTAATATGACCGATGAAGGAGCAGCTGACCTAGGTACCACAGCTTCGCACGATGAGAGACGAATGCCTTCAAACGAAACACGACCCTTGGAGACTGTATTGGGGCTGCCGATGCCTCCTTCCTCCACGAGTTTGTCAAGCACGACAAAGCGCTTACATCATATGGCTTCCACCTTCCACGTCAAGGAAGGTTCCCCTGTTCCTCTTACACTTCGCAGCGGTCATGCGGTCAAGACGCAGGAATTGCCATCATGCTTTGATCCGAAGCCGATCACCTTCGTCTCTCGCAAGGTCGGGATTTGCTTCGGTCGATTGAACTGGCACGTTTTGGTATAATGAACCGTAGGCCTAACTAAGATGTACAGTAGTTAGTTGAGACTTGATTGCCACGGATCAAGTACCTAATGTATGTACATACAATATACATACATACATAGGTAGGTAGGTACCTACCTACCTGGGGAGGCAGGTACCTATTGTTGTTGAAACTTGACAGTTGTTGCATCATGCATGATCACATGCACGGCGCTAAAACGCAAGGGCACGTGATCATGCACATAAAGACCAGCTTTTGACGTCCCGTCCCGCCCGCCTTCACCGGAAGGGTTGGAGCGTCTTGTTCAAGATGACGACAAAGATCGAACCGAATACGCAGTAGGGGAGGTATTGGCCGCAACGATTGCGCGGCAATGCCCCCGTCAAAGGGTAGGCATGTACTTAGAGAGTGCATATGTACGGAGTAACATCCGCCTTTGAAGCCGCCGTTGGAGAACTTTGTCGACCAAAAGGTTGTCGTACCTACGTACATACCTCCCGCTTTATTAGGTACCGGTACCTGACCCAAGGTACAATGGTGGATTCGAGCTTTTTGACATGGTCACATGAAACACAGAATACATATGACTCATGAGCAACAATCAAATGAAATTCAATTTGACCAGAGAGCTGGATAGCACCTATCCTAGGTACATAGTAATAGCTGCAAATTGGTATGCGCGGATAGGTAGGCATAGAGAGGAGGAAGAAGGTGTGTGGATATTCGAATAGGCGAAACTTGGTGGAGCGTACCAGGTACATATGCAACTGTAGGAGGGGGTGGACAATCTCGGCATCGCGAACATCGGAACAGCTGGCCGTAATCCCTCATCCTTTGCTGCCTCTTCTCGCCCACCCCATTGCTTATAATGCTACCTGCCTTTCTAATCAAAGAGATTTGCTACTCCGCGATCTAGATACCCCAGTGATAATCTACTTGTCTTCTAAGTTCTCACGCACCTGCGGGCCTGCATTTCGGGCTTTTCCCAGATAATATCCCGCTGCAACCCTCCGAGTCGCAGCCGCGGCTTCCTCACCCTTTGGGCCTCAACGTCGCCATAAACACGACAAACGTCATAGCAAGAACTTGCACAGTCTTTCAAAATGGCCGAACGAGTCCACCGCGTCACGATGTTCAAATTGCCTGACCAGGCCAAGCAGCAGAAGCTCATTCAAGCATACAAGACTGTCGATCAGACCAACCAAAAGGTAAGTCATGGTGAGCACAATGAGATGAGTAGGACTTCCAAACCCCCTGGTGCGAGTTTCTGTGCTACTGCTTTGCTCGCAACGTATCATCTCCAGCAAGCAAGCGAGTGCAGGAAACAGATTCAGTTGAAAGGAGAACATCATCGCTGCTCTGTTTTGCATACAAACAGAGCCCTCCCACGAATGACGTTTCAAGTCAAAAGGAGAATAGCCTGCCCTACCTGAAAGCTTCTGCACCTTAAAACCCCCCCCATCTCCTTGGGTCTCTGCGGCACAATACAGAAGGCAGTGTGACTAACGCCAAGTTTTCTTTTGCTTCCCTCGGTTTCCAAATGTAGGACGGCAAACCGTATATCCTCTCCCTAGCCGTCGGCCCTACTGAGGCGGACCCCCGCTCTCAGGGCTACACCGTAGTATGCAAGACCGAGTTCGCCGGCATGGACGAAATGAAGTACTACGACGAGAGCTGCCAAGCGCACCAGGCTCTGAAAGATATAGCAAAAGAACTCGGCGTCGAGGGCATCCTGACTGTTTACTTCAAGCCGCAGCTCACGGGAGGTGCCTCTCCATGAAAGAAGAAGAGGTGTCAGGTCAGAGTGGGGTGTGATACACATAGGTACGATGAGACGAGAGAGAGATATGGCCGGTTGGGACTCTCATTATGTCGATCATGTACGGAGCATCTTGGTTTTGAAAGACACCAGCTTATCCAAAGCCGGGCAGGTTTTAAAACTTGTTGTCCATTCCATCCCCAAGTTTCATCCTAACATTTTGTGTGAATGAAGATCCCTCTTCAACGGGCTCCGACTTCGACTGCATTACGACTATATCAGCTTATGTACATACATACTCAATTCTGGCTTCTTATCTCGACCTACCGGTTTCGTGAGACACACTCATCACTTCACGCCAGTCGTATACACCGCGTGCGCAACTTGCTGCCAGTTGTATGCATGAAAAGAGCAATCTTACCGGATGCTTCGTACAATCAATCACTTTCTGAAGATCAGATAAGAGGAAATTGCTCAATTATCTCTTTCCCCAGACTGGCTAGCTGATCTCACACCGCTCACTGCAAGCCAAGAGTCCCCAACACATTCCTTCTTTCCTCCTTCCTTTCGTCCGCTCCTCCATTTCCAAATACTTGACCGCCTAAAATTACCGCCCACTTTGCCCCGTCCGCCCACAAAGCACAATGCCAAGATTTGATAATTCACGTCCCCGGTGGCGAAACGCATTGTAGGCACATACATGTTAGACTCCGTACCTATCATTTCGCAGCACTTTCGACAGTGTCCAGCGGGCCGCTCGGCACAGGAACCTCTGTTGCTGTAGAAGTACCCTTGATATGTGATGCTGGTGACTGATGCTCGGCTTGGAGTGGGACATGTACTACCATCACGATGGACGGCGAGGTGGTGTGGCAGGGATAGTGTGTCACCGCCATGCCGAGTTTTAGCGAAGTAGATTGAGTGAAGATCGATAAGTACAAATAAACAGCTTGATTGTAGCATGGAAGTAATGCCGCCGCATCTTTTTCTCATCGACTCGGGAGCCAACGAAATGTGCGTGGCCGCAATTCGTGTGGTCTTTCACATATTGGTAACGTGTGACGATGACTTTCAATAGTACGACGCACGACTGATAATACTTTTGAAGGATTACATAGGTGTAACGGACATTGATTCTTATCTGATCCCATAATGAAAAACGGCAAGTTCAGCCGAAAATGTAGGTGTCAAAGGGGCAGATACAGGGAAAAGTAATGCTAATTGATGCCACATTTTAGAAACTCAATGACTAACAACAATAAATTTGTCAAGCCAATTTTTCTTTACCGACTGTTCAGACATGATGTGTATTTGTCTCATTAAAGACGATGTAAATGCTCAAGTCAAAAGCGAAAAAGCAAAAGAAGCCAGGAAGCATAGTACCGGACACAGAAAGCCTGCTATTCGTGGAAAATGCGTCGCATCGCAGAATGATCCATGCCGCGCTTCATAATCTTATGTTTCAAAGATTCGAGTCAATGTGCTCTTTAACTCCTGACGCATCCTCCATTGGGCAAAAGAGGATTACAGATTAAATAAGAGCAGAGGGGAAGCAAACGAACGATACAGGCCTTTTTTCGACTTGGTGAGAGCATAACGAAGCCGCATCTTCTTAGCCCGTGTGTTGTTGTTGAGGGGCAATGTCGTTGATTTCAGTCCCAGAGTCACTTCCTCTGCGATATGAGGAGGATTCGTCCTTAAGCGGAGCCGTTAGTCGCTCAATCGATGGTGGTTGTTTTTCCAAGGTGAAAAGAGAGATGACGACCATGATAGCACAAGCAATAGCGATGACTTTGATTTCTAACCCGAACGCCTCGATGTAGACTGTCCTCACCAGCTCCCTGAGTTTGGTCGGCAGCTGGAGTCCCAGAAGAGGAGACCTGTGAATCATACCCAGTTCTGCATCCGTCAGATGTCCACTCAAGTTTTGAGTGGCATACAGATTGAACAGAATTGTACAAAGCGACAGGCCGACGCACCCACCCAGAACTCTTGCTTGTGCAACGGCGCCCTGAGCAGGAGCTCTCTCATGAGGCTCAGTCGCCATGACATTGGTCATGATCGTAGCAGCTGAGAAAGATAAGCCAACACCGAGCCCAAAAATTGCCTGGAATCCATACTGAGCAATTGCTCTCTCAGAATCACCCGAGGCTGTCGTCATGAGGCCAACTCCAAGAAGCTGCAGGCAAGAAGCCCCAACTAACGTATAAGATGTATTGTTTCGTTTGCTGGACAGCGCAGCACCGAGGAAAGAACCGCAAGCACAAGCCACTAACATGGGAAGTATGCGAACTCCCGCCATGAGAGGACTTTGAGAGTTCACCATTTGAAACCGTTCTGGTAGGATGATGGAAAAGCAAATGTACGGAAACCCCGTAAATAAAGTGACACTGTCGTGAGGAAGAATTTCTCCAAGTCAGCTCACGTCCATCAATGAAAACGGCTGTTTGACAAAACTCACAGCAGCCCGGCAGCGTATACTCTTTTTTCCATTAGATGAATTGGAAAGATCGGCTCAATGTGGCGGTGTCGCTTGCGGGCAAGATGTATCTCCCAAAGGATGAATGTGAGCCATGAAAGGATGGAAACGATAAAGCTAATAATTATGCCTGGGCTATTCCATGCAAGTACTTGTGACCCAGCTTGTTGCATAGCGAACACTAAGAATCCTGAGCTAGAAATCAACATAGCACTTCCGAGAAAGTCAATGCTTCGAAAAGCTGACAATGACAGAAGATCGGCCACCCTTTCTTGAGGCCAAAAACTGGTGATCACCAGAATAGTGACGAGACCACAGGGAACGCTAGATTTCATGAGAATACTGTGTCATAAGAAAAGCAGTGAAAAGCAGTGAAACAGACTTACTTCATGTTGAAGAGCCATCTCCAATCTGACAGCTCCGATATAACACCACCAATTATAGGCCCAAGAACAAACGCTATAGCAAGGGTTACCCCAACCAAGGCGCCCATGAGGCTTCGTCGATGTGTCGGTCCAATTTCAACGAGTCCAATCTGGGTGAGACTATACAGACCAGACGCTCCTATTCCCTGAAAAGCGCGACAGACAATACTTGGCCAGTCAGCTACTGATCATCACGAGGCAGACCATGCTTTACATACAGTGAAATCATGCTTTTTGATGAAGCGCATCCCATTGAAAAGCTTATAAAAATGATCCATGATAAGATGAGCATATTTTTCAGACCGTATATATCACTGAGCTTCGAAATGCAAACAGCGAACCCTTAACATGTTAGCGGGATCCGTTTTGAGAGCATATCGAAGAGAAAGTCATAGATACCCATATATGTCAATAAGTATGCCAAAATAATCCATGGTGCATGGACAAAATCGTTCATTTCATGGGAGATCGTAATAAGAGACGTAGCAACAATCGCTGTATCCAGGCTGGAGAAAAGGAGTCCGATGAGAAGGCTGTGTGCCATAATTAGCCTTTTTGTCAATGTATAACATGGTGTATCCAAGAAACTTTACTCACGACACCACGAGGACCTTCTGACGCGCACCGCTCACACGCTCATTGTCCGCCATGCTAGCACTGCCGTCTGGGTGTGCTTGTGCTTGACGTGTTTTTGGTGCTTCTGAGGATGTCATCTGGCTGAGTGAATGGTTTGGATAAGGCAGGGACATTTGGTATTCCGAAGCCATGTTTTGGTTTTCTAACAAGCGGTGCCTCCAAGAAGAATGTGGGAATTCGAACGAAGAGAGTGCTTTGTTGTTGTGCCTTTTTGCCTTCCAATAGACCAGATTGGGGGTGGAGTCGTCTCGATTGTGCGTTTGTGAATCCAACGAGGTCCGCAGTCGCTACGTGGGCACCCGTTTGCTTTCCGGGGATTCAAGATCCGAAAAAACAAGCGAGCTTCGCGTGAGATGACGCAACGTCGATCTGTGCCAAGATGTTTGGGAAGGGGCGGGAGTGTAGGCAGGCAGTCGCAACTGCCGCTTGCCGCAGATCCAAGAAAAGAAAGGAGACCCAGCAGAGAATCTAAGTCCAGGCCCTCGCAACGTACAAGTTACAGCTCATCCTCATCTGACTAGCCCGTGCGCTTGTTTCCGTCCTCTTGCCAACAGCAATGTTGAGTGTCAAATTGCAGCTGAATGACGGATACTGACGGCAGCCGTGGATTTCTAGGTACTGCAGGACCTCGCTTCGAATTGAGCATGAATCAGCAGCGTGTTAGAGAAATACACACTCCAGCAACAGGTTGAGACATAGATGAGCTGGCGTTGTACAAACACTGCCGGCTTGGCTCCCTGGTAGCGAGATGGCTAGGGCGTGTCGCCATTACAGTTTCGTGCTCTCAGAGACTATCATTGTGTATCGACGCGCTGCTCCGTATGTGAAGGTCAAACGGAGCTGAGTTTGCAGGCTGTTTTGATCTCGAAGACGACCAAGATGTTGCGTCGTTCCACAGCACGCCTCTTGAATCAACGGCTGCGGAAGTTGATATCCCGTCTCCAGACCCTACCATTCGTTGCGTCATGATCCCGATATCGCTGGCGGCCTGAGCCGTTCAGATAAAGATTCTTGACTTCTATCTTACTTGTCTGGTGTCGTATCCGAAGTATTGAAGTAGCCGTGACAGTCTACTGAGACGGCAATGCAGGAGACGTGTAGACAAGACAGTAGGACCGGTCGTTGGTCGCGCTGGGTCTAGAAGGTCGTTCCTGGCATTCAGCAAAGATCAGGTGGTACTCATCTCGTGTGCAGAGAGCCAAGAATGCATTTGCTGGGAATGGTGAGATGTCGGATGTTTCCAAACTCTTGTCAAATGCATTGCCGCCAAGCCAAGCAAGGACTCTTACATTTTGTGTTGGTCTGCCTGCCATCAACAGCGTCTTCATGCTCATGATGTGACCTCCAGCTTCTCCTTCTAGTTGATGTACAGCCGCTGACAGCGTTAGAGAGACCTAGAGCCGCCATTTTTCCCCATGGGGGAATGAATGTCTCTTGGGTCTACGCGTGCTACATTGAACTCAACTGTGTAAAGACTTTTCAATTCGTCTGGTGTCTGCCGTCACTCTACTGGATGGATAGCATCGCAGCTCTACACCGCATCACGACTCTGCGTTGAGAATCCGACGGTTCCAGAACTGTTTCAGCTGGGCTTACAATCCGGCACCCCTGTCGCGATGGTCACGACTCGCGAGCCGGCGGACGCGATAGTGACAGGAACTGGTGGACGTCGGATGCAAATAGCTAGTGAGCACCAGGTGAGGCTTGCTCGGCTATGTGTCAAGTGTAGGAGCGAGTTAAGGAAGTACCACTCGTATCGGTAGGGATCCGACGACAAAGGAAGCATGAACTACCTAGAAGCCATGAATTGATCGTGATGCCAACAAAGTTGGTGTGTTGGACCCGCATAATGGAATCTTCGGGTAATAATTTGCCGATACTCCGCTTCCACGGGAATCATGCGCTGGATGATCTGGATCCCGCAAATCGGGCAAGATGGGGCCTCACAAACGTTCCCTGCCCATCCTCTGCAGTACCTAGGCAAGTAGGTACAGGATTGGGCTTGAATGCCTCGACGAATTGAGCAGTGCATTTTTGGCGCTCTCATAGTTATCCTGGGAATGCATGCAAGGCTCACTTGGGCCATCACGATGCAACGATATGCGTCATTCGAAGTGGATGATGATTCTGCAAACCAGACCCTTCCCTCACAAGCAAGGCTCCAAGGTGTCGTTCCGCAAAACACGTTGATCTCAACCCGAAACCATTGCAGAGCACGGAAGAAGTCTTCTTGATATTGACAGATTAAGTGTTGTTTCGAGTTTCCCGTTTTGTGGCACCGTTGCGCAGTTCACATCATGTGCCTCTCTCATTTGTCGGCTCGCGGAAGACGCGCATGACTTTCCCACCGCCCAGGGATAATTGGGGTGAGACGAACTTGCTACATACCAGCCTGCTTCGGACACTACCCACGGCCAAGTTCTACCTTCACAAAGTCCAGATCTGGAGTAGTGCTCTTACCGATGCAGTTACCGGAAATCCCGAGCCCACGTCAAAGTCTGGGGTCGGCCACTAAACTGCCAAACCACCGCTTTTTCTCACCATGCTTCTCGTCTTACATGAAGCCAATGCACCAGACTTGTGCCCTACTTGCTATGTCAGATTCCGACTCGATATCCTTGGAACTATGACGTTCGGGTGCTCCCTCGTCGTCTGATCTGTGACGGTTGTTTCAGTGTCAAGTTTGCCACGAGGATTAACCACTACATATTGTACACCTTGATATCTTTTCAGCTTTTCCGATTCCTCCTTGACAACTTGCAAGGCACGGGAAGGAAACGGGATGGTACTTTGAGCGCATCTTATCCGCCCGCTACCTCACTAAACAATGTGACAAATCAAAACGGCTTCCTCCTCGGGTCGATCACCCCTACACCGTTGGCCACTGGTGCATATTCATGTTAGTGTGCATGAGTTTTACGGCTGGGGCCTATTATCTTGCTGCCTGTGAGAAGTGAATGAACATGGTCTGGGCCCCAACAATTCGCACAATTGGTACGTTGAGGAGTCGCTTTTATTATGGGAACTACACGAATCTATACATAGAATTCCACGAGCTATTGCAATTGAATCCAAGAGCGTCATGTGTGCGTGCATGGTTACATGCAAGTTCGTTGGCCCTAGCTACTAGCAACGGCCTTGGGCGATGATTTGAACCAGGTTCAAAGAGCCGCCGTTTGATCAGATGAGTCCCCATCCCTTTACTTCTGTCCATTTCATTTTCTTTCCTTCATTCATGAAGAAGTGACTGCCACAATAAATGGGTCTTCCCTGTAGAAATCTCGAGCATTGTCCACTCATTTGTAAACGGAGTCTACCTTCACAGCCACCAAACACTGCGATGGCCCAAGCGGAGGCCTCGAATTAACTCACCTGCTCTCCAAACAAACAAACAAGAATATTTTTCTCGTCTCTATAAGAGATATCCTTCCTTCATCTCTCTCTTGGATGCCTTTTGTTAGTTTCTGCAGCTCTTCAGTCTGATCGAGCTTTGTCCGCCGCACCTGTTCTTCAACCCACCCCTGAGCGTCTCACAACAACTTGATAAGTCAAAAAAAGCATGGAGGACATCGCAGTCATAGGAGTTGGCCTCCGATTCCCTGGAAATGCTTCATCTCCTGAGAAACTATGGGATGTCTTGGAGCAGGGTGAATCTCAATGGTGCGAAATACCTAAGGAAAGAATCAATATCGCAGGCTACTTTCATCCGAGCGGCGACAGACAAGGCAGTGTAAGTGCCCAATATACTGAATTCACTTGGAACTGTTATCATAGCTAATGAACGCTGCTTGTTTCTAAGATCCCCTTTCGTGGTGCCCATCTTCTAAAAGAAGATATTTCAGCTTTTGATGCGCCGGTAAGGCTGATGACAGTCTTGGAGCAAGCTTGGGAGGTGATATGTTGCTGACTTGTAATCAGTTTTTCTCAGTACCGGCTGAAGATGCACAGGCCATCGATCCTCAACAGCGCATGTTGCTTGAGGTATCATACGAGGCCTTGGAGAATGGTACGTGCTTTGAACATGTCCACTTGTCGTAAATACTCGTTGATCACTGCTGAATTCAATCAGCTGGTCTGCGGAAAGAGGACATCAGCGGCACGGATGCTTGCGTCTACGTCGGATCATTCGTCAAAGGTACCACTATTCCCACTCGCACCCAGGTAGTTATAGACATGGAAGTGTTGTTGTTAACACAATCAAGATTATGAGCAAATCTGTTTGAGAGATCCTGATTGGGCTCCTCAATATGCCGCCACGGGCAACGGGGTTGCCATTATGGCAAACCGTATATCATACTTCTTCAATTTGCATGGACCGAGCATGACAATTGACACTGGATGCAGTGGGAGCTTAGTTTCTGTTCATCTGGGAGCTCAGAGCCTCCGAAATAAGGAGTCATCAATTGTAAGCCGTATTCAGTCAACAAAGTGCAGGATATCCACTCTAACTAGTACCAGGCCATCGCTGCTGGAGCTGGTATGATTCTGACACCAAGCACCATGATGCCGATGACGGCTCTGAACTTTCTCAGTCCTGATGGTAAGTGTTTCACTTTTGATTCAAGAGCCAATGGTTACGGCCGTGGTGAAGGAATCGGAGTTGTCGTAATGAAACGTCTATCGGATGCCATTCGAGATAACGACACCATCCGAGCGGTAATTCGAGGCAGCTCAGTCAATCAGGATGGCCGCACAACAGGTAAGATTCCCTGCCGAGGTATCGGGCTAGTCTGTTGCTAACACAAAGTCAGGAATTACGCTTCCCAGTAAGGAAGCTCAAGTAGCCAATATAAAATCCGTGTATGCGAAAGCCGGGCTTGATTTTGACCAGACGGCATACGTCGAATGCCATGGCACAGGGACTCAAGCTGGAGATTGGCGAGAACTCAAGGCTATTTCAGAAACCTTAGCAGCCTGTCGATCTCCCGAGAACCCTATAGTGGTTGGCTCAGTCAAGCCCAATATCGGCCATTTGGAGGGCGCGGCAGGAGTTGCTGGGATGATCAAAGGTGTTCTCGTCCTCGAGCGTGGCAAAATTCCACCCAATATCAACTTTGAGCATGGGAATCCAACCATAGATTTTGATGATTGGAAGGTCAAGGTAAGTGGTCCTGGGAGAACTCAGTCCAGTACACCTCTGACTCGTCCATAGGTTCCTCGGTCCATCATGGACTGGCCTGTTCCTGGCCTCCGTCGCGTTAGCGTCAACTGCTTTGGATTTGGAGGAACCAACGCACATGTTATTCTTGATGAAGCACCAGGATATATGTCGTCTCGCGGTTTGGTTGCTCACCACAGTTCCTTGAACGTCTCGCCGTGCGATCAAGACGAAGATGTAGTGACCACTCCCCCAAAGAATGAGTATCAACTCTTTTGCTACTCTGCGGGCGAGAAGGACGGTGTCACTCGCACTATGAATTCCCACACGGAGTATATTCAAGCACGTCAGGATGAACGCCCAGAGGAACTACTGAAAAACTATTCCTACACTCTCGGCTGCCGCCGGTCCGTAATGGAGTGGAAAGGCTTTGTTCTTGCCAGGTCAGTGTCTGAGCTGACTGCAAAACTCGAGACACCTGGCACCACCAACGTCGTTCGCTCCCTGCACAACGGAGAGCCACGAGTTGCCTTCATATTTTCTGGACAAGGTTCTCAATGGGCGCAGATGGGTCTCGAGCTGATGGGCTTCGACGTCTTCCGAAAAAGTCTGGAAGAAGCCAGTGAGTACACCAAGCACGTCCTCGGGTCTCCGTTTGACCTACTTCGTGAGATGTTCAGACAAGACTCCGAGTCATCCCTATCCTATCCCCATCTCTCCCAGCCGGCAACAACCGCAATTCAAGTTGCGTTGATCGACCTGTTCCATTCCTTTGGCATCGACCCGAAGCACGTTGTGGGCCATTCTTCCGGCGAAATTGCTGCCGCGTATGCTGGCGGTGCAGTTTCTCGATTCGGCGCCTGGGAAGTCGCATATTACCGTGGCATGGCTGCTGTTAATATCCCTTTCCGGGCACCAAAGCTCAAAGGCGCGATGATGGCAGTCGGTATGTCGGTCAATGATATGAAACACTATCTGGAGTCCGAGAAATTGTCCGCCGAGGTGGCTTGTGTCAACAGCCACCAATCAGTCACCATTTCTGGCCGAGTTGAGGCTATCAAAGCTGCTGCGGAGCATCTGGCGAGCAAAAACATTTTCCACCGTGTCCTCGATGTGACGACAGCATATCACTCCTCTCACATGCGTCTTGTTGCAGACGACTACAAAGTCTCTCTGTCCCAAGTCAAGGCTCAAGATTTGTTACCAGGTATCAAGATGTTTTCCTCTGTCACAGGCAGAATGGTCAAAGGCCAAGAGCTTGACGCCCAATACTGGACAGATAACATGACTAGCCCCGTGCAGTATGAAGCTGCAATTCGCGAAATGATGAGCCTACCTGCTAATAAGCGGCCCACTGTTGTGATCGAGCTCAGCCCGCGAGCGGTCCTACGGTCGCCGACCTCTGACATCATGACATCGGTACTAGGCGAAGGCAGACAACCCGCCTACTATTCCGTCATGCAACCAAAGGCAACTGGACTTTCGATTCTCCTTTCGACGATCGGAGAGCTGTGGGTGGAAGGCGCCCCGATCAAGTTGAAGGAAGTTGTCAATCGAGGGCGCGCGGCTCTCCCAAAATGTCTGACTGACTTACCTCCATATCCGTGGAATCATTCCAAGTCTTACTGGCATGAGTCGCATTTAAGTGTTGCATGCAGACAACGAGAACTTCCACGGCAGGATCTGATTGGGGCACTCACCGCAGACTCAATTTCCTTTGAGCCGCGTTGGCGTGGCTTCCTTCGTGTCTCGGAAAACCCTTGGATTCAGGACCATCAGGTTCAGAAGACAATCGTGTATCCTGCTGCCGGTATGATCTCAATGGTCCTTGAAGGTGCAAGCCAAATCAAGCCTGAGTCAGACGGATTCATGGGGTATCAGATCACCGACATGAACATCGCCAAGGCAATGATGATCCCCAACACGGCTCATGGTCTTGAGGTGGCACTGAATATGAAGGTAAATCTGGAGGGTGCCTATGAGTTTTCCATCTACTCCAAGCAGCTGGATGGTCCTTGGGAACAGCACGCCAGTGGATTTCTTCACTTCAGACATTCCACTGGCAATGCCGTCCTGTCTTCGCGTGCCTACGAGGCTGAACGGCAAGAATTGACTCGAGTATGCAAAAAATCCGTCAAGGCTCGACAGCTCTATGAGCTCTTGGACACGATAGGAATGAACTACGGTCCGACTTTCCAGAACATGTCTGAATTGTCTCAAGGCGATGGAGCCTGTTTGTTCAAGGTGTGTGTCCCGGACACCAAATCCAAGATGCCTGCCAAGTTCGAGTATCCTCACGTCATTCACCCTGCCACGCTGGACTCCATGTTTCATTCTCTCTTCGCCATCGAGACGAGCCCAATGGTGCCCACATTCTTCAAGAGCGTATTTGTATCTACGGCGGTATCGAACGATGCGCCGCAAATGTTCTCTGGCTATGCTACCGCCAGCAAGATTGGCCTTCAAGATGCCGATGCCAGAATTGTCATGAGTGCCGCTGATTCTACGGATCCACGTATCATTATCGAGGGTCTACACTTGACAGCTCTCAACACCTCTGCCTCCGCCAGTGGACTCGGGGGCTTTCTTCCCAATTTCCGAAATCTTTCTACCGAGATTGTGTGGAAGGAGGATGCCACGTTTGCCTCGTTTTCTGATCTTGTGGAATTATTGGACTTGCTTGCCCACAAGTATCCAGAATTGGCGATTCTGCAGGTCGGGGGATCCCTGAAAGCCGCAGTCGACATCTTGGACCAGGTTGCGTCCGCCGAGGAGGATACTCCACGTCTTTCTAGGTTTACACTTCTTGATGAATCGGCTGAAGTAGGAGTCTCATCGGAGCTTTCATCGCGCATAAAAGGCACTCGAGTGGAGCCTTTCGTGGAGTGCAAGAAGTCAATGGCCGATATCGACACGGACTATCATCTGATCATCCATCATGGAGGACCTGAGATGCGCTCAAGCGCCCCAGAAGACTATCTCAAAGTGGGGGGCATCTTGATTCGATACAAGTCTGCCGAAGTGAAGACGAGTTCGGGTACGAATGGCCACAGTGAGGAAAATGGTGCCGCGAATGATCGTGACTTTGAAGATTTTACTCCCGTGGACTCGACGCTGTGCCGCGTTGCGATGATCAAGACGGCACCCAAGATCATTTTACTCACGCCGGAGGTGGTTAATGAGGAGATCGACGCTCTTGTTAAGTCTGTCACAGATTTTATCAACGATCAGGGTGAGCGCTATCGTGTCGCAGCCCTCAACTCGGGTGAAATCCTGCAGCATTCCTTCCTCTTTCCCGAGTCTGTCATCATATCGTTGCTCGACATTGTTCCGTCACGGGAACGGGAACAGCGATCATCCATCCTTCGCTGGGACGAGGAGCACTTTAATCTTTTCAAAACCGTTCAGCGGTCAGCAAAGGGCTTGATTTGGATAACGCGGGGTGCTCACATGGAGCCAAGCAATCTCCACAGCTCTGCAGTCATCGGCCTGGCCAGAGTCCTCATGTCAGAAGATCCGAGAAGATCCGTTATTACATTTGATCTGGATGCTACATCAGGGCTTGCGGACGCACAGGTGACCAAGAACGTCATGGCAATTTTCTCTCGAACGTTTTGCGAAGAGGGCCGCCCGTCAAGCTACATTGAGACCGAGTATGCGGAGAAGAATGGCAAGATCTTTGTGCCTCGCTTGAAACCCATCCAAACGCTGAATCAGATCATCGAGGGTTGCTCGCCACGTGTGAGACTGGATCGGTCTTTCCACGCCACCGACTCTGCCAGCTCGTCAGAGATTAAACTCTCTTTGCTGAAGCCTGGACTCTCAGACGACCCCTGGCAGTACACTGAATTCGATCTGCCAGAAATGGGGCCTGGCGACATTGACATCCAGTTCTCGGAAACGGTACTCACTTTCCAAGACGTGGAGACAGTTCTAGGCCGTGGTGTAGCGTCTGCCATTGGCGTGGATGTCAAGGGAACTGTCAAGGCGGTCGGCAAAGATGTGACCACTTTTTCTCCTGGAGATGAGGTCGTCGCTCTCGTGCCTGAAGGATCCATCAAGAGCACCATTCGCGTCAAGAACCGTCTTGTGCAGCCGTCCACGGGCTCAGGCTCTTTTCCTTGCCTGACCACCAGCGCCTACTATGCCTTAGTTCACATGGGCCGGGCGAGGCCAGACAAGACGGTTCTGATTCGTGGCGGCGCCGGCGCGCATGGGATCACGGCTGTCGAGTTCGCCAGGCTCATTGGGACCAAGGTGCTAGCTTCAGTCATTGGCGATAAATCTGGTAAACAGCGTGAGATACTGGAGAGCCACGGAGTCTCGCCTGCTTGCATCTTCGACAATGACAGCAACGACTTTGTGCACGAGATCCGGAACGCAACCGGTGGCAAAGGCGTCGACGTAGTCTACGACACCACCACCGCAAGAAACTCCACGGCCAATAGCAACACGAAATGCGTTAAAAGATGTAAGTTTTCATGGATCTTGTCAGGGCAGACCGCTTTACTAACTTAGTGTTTTAATAGGCGGTATAATTGTCCAACTCACGAGCGAGACTGCACATTCGGCCGATCAAAACATCAATATGGGAACCGGTTCTGTGACTGTCGTCAACTTTGACATTCGGCAGCTTCTGCGAGACGATGAAGCGTTCGCGGCAGAGCTATTCGAGGCCGCATCTAAGTTCATTCTCGGCAGACGATGCAAAGAAGACACTGATTCTCCCACGACGATCACCCGCTTTGGGGTTCATGCTCTTGGCGATGCGCTTCGACGTATCCAGGAGGCACCGTACCAAGGACTCTGCACGGTCTCGGCCATTTCAGGAGACGGCGTCGTTGTTCCCGTTACTTGTAAAGAGATGTCCAAGTCTCTAGATGATGCTATTGATCCTGAAGGGACCTATCTATTGGCGGGCGGGCTTGGTGGCCTGGGCAAGAGCATATCTGAGCTTCTCGTAGCCCACGGGGCGAAACACCTTGCATTCATCTCGCGTTCCGGTGCGTCGTCTGATTCCTCTCAAGCTTTCATCGAAGGCCTACGGGAGCAAGGCGTCGATGCAAACGCGTATTGCGCCGACATCTGCGATGAGAAGAGTCTCAGTGCCGTCATCCGAGAGCGACTCTCGTCAGAAATGCCCCCCATCCGAGGTGTCTTCCAGTGCGCTGCCGTCATTCACGACGGCATGTTCGACAATATGGCTCATCCGGCCTGGAGCTCGGCCATGCGCCCCAAGGTGAAGGGTTCCTGGAATCTCGTCAAGGCTCTGTCAGACGGCGCCGAAAGCCCATTCTTCATTTTCCTCGCCAGTTCCGCCGGCATCATCGGAAACCGTGGTCAAGCCAACTACGCCGCAGGCAACAGTTTCCAAGACGCTCTTGCGCACCACTGCCGCCTTCAAGGCAAATACGCAGTGTCCGTTGATCTAGGACCCGTGCTGGAGGCAGGAATGCTGACAGGCGACGAAGATGTTCTCGACAAGCTCCGATCGAACGGCTTCTATGGAATTCGTCACAATGACTTCCTGACCATCATCAAGCACGCCATCACCAAGGAAATAGGCCCTCTGCGAACCCCGACTCCAGCTCAAATCATTCTTGGCGTAGGAACAGGCGGTCTCTTGCTGCAGAACAAGCCTGCTGATCCGTACTGGTCTCGCACGGCGCTCTATGCCTACCTAAACCTCATCGACATGCCTCTCCCAGATCTGACTGCTTCCGCCGCAGACGGACGCGGGATCGACCTGAAGACGGCTCTTGGGCAGACATCATCGACTGAGGACGCCGCGGGCCTCGTGCGCAACGGACTGGCACACATGCTTGCCAAGGCCATGAACTTGCTTCCAGAAGAAGTGGACGTGAACAAGGCTCCCAATGCTTACGGCGTGGACTCGTTGGTCGCGGTTGGCGTGCGAAATTGGATTTTGGGGAACTGCGCGGTGGAGATGTCCGTGTTTGAGGTTCTCAGCAACGACACCATCAGCCAAATGGCGAACACGATTGCCGAGCGAGGAGGATACGGTGTGGTGAGGGCCTAAGGTGATGAGCGCATGAAGATTTTCCATTCGATTTATTCTTTTTCTTTATCTCAACTCATTTAGCCTTTAATATTCATTTCTTATTGCTAGCGTGCTCTCTTGCAGTAGAGGGGGCCGAGAGGAGTATGGCTCTGATAGACAAGAAAGGGAGAGGACATTGTATGGTACATATTCATGGATGAATTATATACGAACCTTCTAGCTTGGACAGAAGAAAACCAAGGATCCAAGTGTTGAGAATGTGACAGGTTCGGTACTAGTTGCCATGGGACCGTGGCTAACCAATGCCCATCTTGCTGAATTCTCTCGCCTCTGAGGCTCTGACCATACTGATCTCTCATGCGTTCCTCTAGTGTCCACTTTCCCTCTCGCCAAAGCGACGCTCTCTCTGAGAGTTTTGGGGTTTCGTATGTCTGGTAATTAGCGCGGGGGGGGGGGGGGGGGGGGGGGGGGGATCTCGCCTGCGTCTTTGAAAACACGGCATAATTAGATGGAGTAGACAGATGTCCGATAATACGGTGTGGTTTTTGACAATGATGTGTGAGTCTTCTGTGTGGTCGTGCTTCCAACCCCTTTTCCTAAGTTAGGTACCTACCTAATGTATTATGTACATACCAACCTCCTACCTGTTATTATGTTGTTGTTGTTGTTGAGTACCTAATTTAACACCACTGCGTCCCAGTTTTGGGCATACTAGGGTGTGCAGGGCTAATCCCCGGGTAAGGGTTCTACTAAGTACATGCCTCCCCCCAGAAACCATCCCGCATCTCGGTGTACAACAAATGTCTGTGTGATATCCGGCGTCAGCGCCATTACGGAGTTGGCAGTTACATACATACCTAATGTAGGGAGGTACATAGTTACGTACATACCTCCTACGCCCGATATCCCCGCAAAGATAGCCGTACGGTCCGTACTCCGTATCACGTCTTCGAGGCTCGAGTTGGTTGGTGTGTTGTCACTAATCAGTGGGTCTCGGACTCTCGGGGCTTCACAAATGAGAACCAATCCATGAGATTTTGCGACCTACTATCAACTCAATTCCAACTCGCGTTCATGCGCCTTCAGCAATTAAGCCAATGGCCCTCTATTATTCCTGTTGTGCACCGGGCCACGATCTGCCACTTGATTCTAACCTTTGCAAAACGGCAGCTCTCCGAACTCTAGCGCAGTGGCTAACCTAACCGTTTGACACAATTTCCCATCGCTCGATAAGGAGATGTCCGATCTTGTGGCCGTCTCACGAGTCACCAGTCGCGATCGATCAACTAATGAACTTATCGTCTGATGCTCGTCTTACACCAGCAGTCTCTTGAAAGTTGAGCGGGCGGTGGCGCAGCGGCGCACCAAGCCGAGATCGATTCCAGTATAGAATCAACATGTGATAGGTCATGCTTCGAAAATGGCAGCTCGTTGGTGGGAAGCATCAACACAACTTCGAGCTCCCCTGACCCAATCCCTGTTCCGACTTTCAGCCACGGCGGTACGGATGGCCGTGATCACACATGATTCATGAATGATGAAAGACCTTTGAGGCTTTGCTCTTCCCCGCCATATCCAAGGAAGCCATCATTCGGTCGGCGCACGACCACACCAGATAGGCTTCGCGAGCTCCGGCGTCGGACAGCACGAGATCCGTCCTAACTCTTCGCTGCTTTCCTTCGTCATCATCCCCGTCGAGCATGTCCCAATATTGAAATCAGTCTGTGGTTGATCTCATCTTCGTCATCAGCATCTACAATTTAGCACGCCATGGAACCATATTCCTCTTGCGGTGCACCAGACGACTCGAGCTTCGGTCCTGCCGTCGCGAGCTGCCACAGAGCATTCGATTTCACACTGCTGTTCGAAGACCTTGTGTTTGGAATAATTCCCAGCGCCGTTTTCATCGTGTGCGCTGCACCTAGATTTTATTACCTATGCAAGTCTCCTGTGGTTGTCGCGAGTAGCCAACTTCACAGGATCAAGTTGGTGCGTAAATGAAAGCGTTGCAGCGCAGGACTAAAGCAGAAGTCGCGATTGCTGATTCCGATGCCAGATTCTTGCGGCTGCGCTCGTGATTGTCCAATGTGCGCTTCTTGCGGTGCAAACTGGACGTGTCAAGTCTTCCAGTACCTCCGTCTCGATATCTTCTGCAGCTCTGCTGATGGTAGCTGGCCTTTCTACATGCCTTGTCTCCCATTACGAGCACCGCAGGTCTATCCGTCCCTCAGGTCTGCTCATCGCATACATGTTTTTGACGATTTTGTTCGATGGTGTAAAGATACGAACCCATCACTCCATTGGCAACAAAAATCTGGTGATCATTCTGAGCATTGACTTGGCGCTCAGGGTGCTGTTGTTTTTAGCGGAATGCAGGAACAAAGGGAACTCACTTCTTGAAAGCTACAGCGAGAAAAGTCCTGAGCAAGTCGCTGGACCAATAAGTAGAACATTTTTCTATTGGCTTCACAACTTGATGCTACGAGGATATAAGAGCCACCTTTCCATGGAAGACATGGGCGAGATTGATGACTGCCTCTTTTCGACCAGCATTACTAAGCGGCTGTCTTCTATTACTTCTCAAAGAATCAGTATGTTTTTTATTTTACCTGCTCGAGCGTGCTCTTTGACTTCCCACGCAATGAACTCGAGTTGATGAGAATGCAACGTAGACGGCCAACTATCAAGCCGCGGCTTGTCCATGATTCTGCTGCGGTGCCTCGGACGTAAAGCCTTGTATCCTGTCCTTCCACGTCTCGCCTTGTCGGCGTTTACATTTTCTCAGCCCTTTCTGGTGAACTCGATGCTGAGTGAGCTCAGTGATGGAAACCCGCGCGACTTGACGGCTGGGTATGGCTTGATAGGGGCTACTTTGCTCGTGTACACCGGAATCGCAGTAGGTATTTGCATGGCACACATATACACACACGCTGAAAACACGAAAAATGCAAGGAAAGGAAAGAAAACAAGGATGAGAGATTCTAGGATCTGTTTATTATTGGTTGAGTTCTCAACTGACTCGAGAGGTGCAAGGTCTCCAACGCCTGGTACTGGCAGCAGATTAACAAATCCATCACGATCGTTCGCGGCGCCCTCGTTGTTTTGCTGTATGACAAATTACTCCTCATCCAAGAGGACCCGTCTATCGAACCACGCGCCATGACCCTGATGTTCAGCGACACGCAGCGAATAATGAACAGTTTGAACTACCTACACGAAACTTGGGCTGCCGTCTTGGAAACAGCGGTAGCAACGTGGCTACTCTACATACAGACAGGAAATGCGAGCTTTGCCATGTTAGCAGTTTCGATAGGTGAGTGTACATATAAAAGGGCTACGTATTCGTTCCTTCCTGTCTCCATTCTTCAATATCACCTTTGACCGCTTACCATTGTTAGCCTCTTCGGCCGTCTGCTTTAGCCTCTCTAAAACGATCAGTAAAAAGCAGCAGATCTGGCTCGGCGCCGTGGATCGGCGGCTCGGTCCGACTAAGAAGATGCTTTCATCTCTGAAAGCCATTCAAATGCTATCGGCAAGTGAGCGAACAATGGCAGCGCTCAAATATCTTAGACAGGCTGAATTGGCCATCTCATGGCCCTTTCGCCGTCTTCTCGCTGTGACGGTGGTGTTTTGTGAGTCGATGTGCCAATTTCCTTCTTTCACAAGTTTCCCCTCCCCTGTTCATTCTTATTTCTCTTGTTCACTGTTCTCTGTTTCGTATTGTATCATTTGGAAAGTTAATCCGGACAGAAGAATCTGTGCTGACTTTGAATTGACGTGCTGTTTGTCTGCAGCATATGCCACAATGACACTTTCGCCGCCCATCGTTTTCGCCGTGTATATCGGGCTACATCCAAACAGCGAGGACCTGCAAGTCACAAAACTTTTCACGTCTCTGACGCTCATCAGCCTGCTAGCCACTCCGTTGATGCATGTTTGTCAAGCTATCCCAGCACTTGGTGCCGCCCATGGTTGCATAAAAAGGATTCAATCATTCTTGGACATGGAGGACCGCAGAGATCCTAGAAGATTCAGCTCTGCAGATTCTTTCAATCACGGAAGGCACGTGAAAGAGGACAAGAATCCTGTCTATGCGTCGACAGATACGGACGACGGTACTGTGCTTAGCCTTACAAATGTCTCACTTGGATGGGCGAGAGACAAAGCCCAATTGACTGGCATAGACCTCAACGTCAAAAAAGGGTCCAAAGTTGCTATTCTTGGTCGCGTCGGATGCGGCAAGACGTTGCTTTTCAAGGGCTTGCTTGGAGAAGCAGCACAGATTGCCGGAGAGATCACGGTTCGGCAGAACGTCAAGTTTGCGTACTGCAGCCAAAGTCCCTGGCTTGAGAACGTTTCTGTCGAGATGAATCTCAAACAGTATGCGCCAGATCTAGTCGATCTCAAAGTGTTTGATAGGCTGGTACATGACTGCTCGCTGCAGGACCTCATTAACCTCCAGGATTATCAGGCCGGGACGATTGGGAGCGGAGGTGTGAAGCTCAGTGGGGGGCAACGACAAAGACTGGTATGGAGTTCTTGTTTTCTCGTTATCAAAAAAAGAAGGCCTTCAACTTACATTTACTGCCTTAGGCTTTGGCGAGGGGTCTAGCGCTCAAAAGGGACATCTTCCTGCTCGATGACGTTTTCAGTGCCCTCGATCGTCGAACCCGTCTCCATATTGCGCAGAACCTGCTGCAAGCCAAGGAATCTCTCGGACATGTTCCCACGACGGTCATATACACCACCCACGACAGTAAGACAGGTCCTCCCCCTCCCACTACCCATAGCGTGCAGAAATGAAAAGAACGAAAGGCCAGTCCCACTAAACAAAGTATACTTGAAGAACATATTGCCAGTATGGCCGATGAGGTATATGTCATTACCGAGTCAGGCACACTCGAAAGGCTCAAAATGGAAGACATGGCTTCTATAGAAGACACAAATCCATCGATGGACGATGAAGCAGAGAAGCCTCTTCCGGTTAAGCACAAGAACGAGCCTGATAGCCCAGATGACAAAACAGCACCAGATGACGCGAAGAAAGCCCTTGGAGACAGAACCGTGTACAAGACGTATATGCAGTCCATGGGCTTCCTCAATTTAACTTTTTTTGTGCTGATGGGCATGGTCTTTGCCTTGACGTACAAATTTCCGGATATTTGGATTCAGTGGTGGTCGACAGCCGTGTCATCACCAAGCAACAAGCAAAGTCATTCCACAGCCTATTGGATATCCATATACGCCATGTTAGAGCTTCTGCCTTTAATTTCACTGGGCCTGTGGGCATGGCATCTCTTCCACAACATAGTACCCGCAGTGGGAGTGTCCTTGCACGACAGCTTGCTCCAGACAGTCCTCAACGCGCCCTTCCCATTCATCAGTTCTGTCGATACGGGGTCGATGCTCAACCGCTTCAACCAGGATCTCATGCTTGTCGACTCTCTGCTGCCGTTCGACCTTGTCAACACGGTCAGCGAGCTTTTCGTCGCTATCATTCAAGTCGTCTTCATCTCAGTGGCGTCCGTACAGGCACTGGCTGCCCTGCCCGTGGTGGTTGCGGTGCTGTACATGATCCAGCGGTTCTATCTTCGCACGTCCAAACAGCTTCGTCTGCTCGATCTGGAAGCCAAGGCCATTCTGCATACCAAAGTCTCGGACGTCTCCGCACATGCTGGCCCGTCCATGATTCGCGCGCATGGGTGGCAGAGCGTGATGCGGCAGAACTTTATGAAAAAGATGGATGCGTCCCAAAAACCAATCTATCTTCTCTTTTCCGTCCAGAGATGGCTCCAGTTGGTCTTGAATCTAGTTGTCGCTGGGCTGGTCGTCCTCGTGGCCGGCGTGGCCGTCGCTGTCAGGAGCAAGGTCAATGTGGGAGCCATTGGCGTCGCGTTTCTGAATGCTTCGACGCTGGGTGAGACGCTGACACAGTTTATTCTGGCTTGGACATCACTCGAGACATCTCTAGGGGCGATTGCACGCATCGCGCTCTTCAAACGAGACACGCCGTCGGAGCAAGATCCCCCTTCTCACATTGCCCCTTCGTCATCCTCCCCCACGGCTCCCTCCTCATGGTGGCCGTGCTCAGGAGAAGTCATCTTCGACAATGTCTGGGCAAGCTATAATCCCGATAGTGCAGGTAGCGGTCCCTCTCCTCCCCAGGATTCCAACGACCCGGCATGGAGCCTCCGAGGCGTGAGCTTCACCATTCACCCCGGCGAGCACGTCACAATATGCGGGCGCACCGGCTCCGGAAAGTCCACCGCCCTTCTCGCCCTCCTCCGCATGGTCCATATCTCCATGGGCTCCGTCTACATTGACGGCACTGACCACTCACACCTCCCTCTTTCCGTTCTCCGAAAGGGCTTCTTCGTCATCTCCCAAGACGTCCTCGAAGAATCCGTCCCGCTTCGCAAACAACTCGACCCCGATGACGCATTCTCTGACGCAAGAATCCAGGGCGTACTTACCCAATGTAATCTATGGCAGAGAATCAGCTCTGAGGGCGATGGACTCTCCTCCACCGCTACAGACATGAAGCTTTCTGCTGGAGAGATGCAACTCTTCTGTCTGGCGAGGACTCTTCTTGATGCTGGTTCCAAAGAGGGCGGTGTGCTGATTCTAGATGAAGCCACGAGCAGGTATGTCCTATTCCCAGATGTGCAGGAGATGAGCCTTTCCCGTGGACATACTCATAGAGAGCAAGACATGACTAATCTGTGTGGGTAGTCTTGATCGCGAGACACAACGCACGATTGATGCAATTGTCAATACAGAATTCAGAAACAAGACGGTCATTTCGGTCAGCCATCGACTTGATAGTTCACTTGCGGGCTCGAACCGAATTATCGTCATGGAGGAGGGGAGGGTTGTGCAAGATGGGGGTGCTTCCGCATCCCCAGTTACATATTAGCAGCCCCTTTGTACCGCCTAACCTGGGGCCAGCACCCCCAACAATCTGGCACACCCCCTCCTCAGCTTGGACGGACAACGTGCAAGCTGGGAACCCTCTTATTGATTGTAAGGTTCGCCGGTTGATCTTCAATTTCCTCCACCCGTGTTTCGTTTGTTGCTTCATGCCTTGCCATTTCGACCATTCCTGTTTGTTCAAGAAAACCTGCCCATCTGTTGACTGGCAGTACCTTCGTAAATCTATCCGGAATTATTTCTGTCGTTGGAAATGTACTTCACGTTGATGTTTCGTCTTGCCGCCTCTTGTCTTAACCAGTGACCATGAATATCGACATGCCTTAGCTTTGTTTGTAGCGCGCCCCCTCAGATCGCTGCATTAGGTGTTCGATTGCTGCCGGACCAGGCTGTCCAAGGCGCTTTTGCCACATAAGAGCTTTCTGGTATGCTCTTGCTGTCCTTGAACTTGTGTGAATTACGGCACTAGGTAAAGAATTGTGCTCCAGCATCCACTGAGTATGGATATGGATCTCCGTGATGCTTCCGATAATGGATCCATCTAATTTTCTCAACGTGGTGGGATCGTGCTGCGTTTCCCATCAGGTTCCACATTGGCGGAGTAACCGGAAGACACAAGGTTGCATGGAAAATCGGACAGATGGCTACATCATGGAGGGTTATGTATATTGGTAATCCTTCCATCATGCTCCAACTGTAACTCGATTGGTCCTTAACATGTTATCCATATCCGAGTATTTCCTGCTCAAACAACATCGCCTTGTGTAGCTAGTCTAAAAAATCGTTTCCGGCCGGGAGTGTTGGTCGTGTGGCACGTAGATCCTGAACCCAGGATAAACGAGTGTCGCCGAGAATAATCGAGGTGTGAATTGGCTTGAAATGACGCGTAGAGAGCAGCATCTACTTCGACAATTAACGTAGGCTGCAATCGCCTCGTTTGGCGTCCAGTCTTTTGGAACACGATCATTGACGACGTATCTAGTCGTTTATATTCGTTGTCGAGGGGGGCGTTCATCTTTCGGTTGGTGTTTTTGTCGGTTTTCGGTTTTCTCTTAATCAATGGTGAAGTTAGTGAGACTCTTAACTGTCCGATATTACGGTGTGATCTGAATGATGATTCTTGATAATGATGCGTGTGTCTTCTGTCTGGTCGTTGCTTCCATCCCATTTTCCTAAGTGGTACCGTACCTTAGGTACTCAATGACTCGTATGGTTACGGAGTACATACATACCCCTTGTATGCGCAGCCCCAGTTATTATCTGCCCCTTTTTACCGCCTAACCTTATCTAATCTCCCAGCCCGACAACAGACAACAAACCTCCGCTGGCGAACGAGCGTCGCGACTCGCGAAGTCTGAAAAACATCGAGACTCGAGCGGGGAATCGGGAGATAACAAGCCTTTTTGATTGCTTGGACCCATGACGCGCTGCGCGTCGCGTCGCAACCCAATTTCCTCCCTCATAGCATTCGAATGCATGTAACTTCTGAATCGTCAGCATCGCGACCTTGTTTTTGAAGCTTGCGAGGTTACTCTCATCGAATTTTGAAGCTGAAAATGAGCTCGCCGTCAATTTCTTTATCGCAGCCCCCGAGCGCTCGGCTTGGCGCATTACACAATACATCGCAGGATCAGGATTCCAACAGCCTTGTTAGTCGCCTGTCTCCCGAGGAGAACGCCGACAGTAATCGAAACAGCGTCTTGGATGCTGAAGCTGAGCACGGACGCAAACCTCGTCGGCGTCGACCGCGCGTACCAGAGTACATTCCGCGTCGTCGTAATCATGGTGAGCTCCGCGAGGTGGTCGAAGGCGAGAATTGCGATCTTACAGACCTATGGGAGCCTGATTCACGCGAACGCGATCATCTGCCACCGCCAGAACTGGTGTATGAGAGCTTCGACGAGGCCATCGCTGGCGTTACTGAATGGGCAAAAGAGCATGGGCTGGCTTACAGGAAGCAGAAATGGAGCCACAGTCGCCACTACAGGCTTCTGATGACCTGCCATCGCGCTGGAAAGCGCCGCGAGAGGGACAGTTCAAGTGTCTCGAAGCCACGGCTAGGTGCTGCGTCGCTCAAAACTGACTGTAAGATGAAGTTCTTTCTTGTGGCTGTTGACTATACGCAGCTGGATGGCCAGTGGAGAGTCAAGTGGTGCAAAAACAGAGCCAGTATAACCCACAATCATCCTCCGGTGCACGACGTGTATTCAATTGCATCATACAGGCGGTCAACGCGCACTAATGAGCTGAGGGCGCACCTACTAGCCATTTGGCCGCTTGTCCGAGATGCGACGCAGGCGATGCTCTTGTTGAAAGAAAGCTTCCCACAGGCAGTTTTCACCCGCCAGGATGTCGTCAACGAGTTACGACACTTGCAGCGGCCCCAGGCGGGTACGCCGTCGGAAATTGAGGAGCTATCTGCGGAGATGGAGGAAAAGGATTACTGGTATAGGTGTGTAGAGGTGAGAGTTGTTGCTGCACGTGCTCAAATCGCTTATTTCCGTCATTAGGTACAAGGTCGACTCAGAGAATCTCATCACCCATCTCGCCTTTACCAGCCCACAATGCCTTGCGCTTTTTAAATCCTCCCCCGATGTGCTCATGGTCGACTGCACCTTCAAGACGAATAAGCAAAACGTTCCGCTGCTCACTTTTGTTGGCTCGACCGGAAACCATCGTACAACTCATCTGGCCACGGCGATGGTGAAGCAGAAAGATGAGGCGTCTTTTAACTGGATTCTAACGCAGCTCAAAGATCTTTTCGAGTCCAATGATATTCAGATTAAAGTGTGGGTTACCGCCGACGATGATCCAGATATCATCAACGCGCTGGACGCCGTGTTTTCAAACCCCCGGATCATCATGAATACCTCGCAAATGGAAAAAGACTTGAAAAATTATCTGCAAACGCAGCTGTCAGCACAGTTCGGCCGTTGGCGTGACGGCAGGAGGTTGATAGAGAACGCCAACACAACTGAGTTCATGAACCTTTACACAGCTCTGATGAAGTCTCCCACCGTCGCCCATTACGAGACTTATCTGGCAGCTTGCGAGCGCATGTCGCCCGAGGCGACGGCGTACTTGAAGCGATGCTGGCTTAACGACCACAAGGAAAAGCTGGTGAGCTGCTGGGTTGACGCCCAGCCACACTTTGGGATAAAAGCTCCCACCAAAGTTGAGGGCGTTTTTAGCGTGTTCAAAAACTGGCTCGCCAGCGGAGAAGCAGACACACTATCGCTCTTCCGCCATCTCCATCCCTTGCACGAAGAGTATCTCAAACATGTTCAGATGTCGGATATGTCGGACAACAGCAAGGTGCGCAACGATTGCCGGTATCCCATCTTTGAAGGTGTCAGTTGCCGCATAACTCGCTACGCGCTTGGCGAAACAGCGAAAATACTGAACTTTGCTCGCGCTGAGCTTGAAAAGCAGCGCCTCGATGAGAGCTACTCTTTTACTCACTGCAAAGGCCGCTACATGCGCTCTCGAGGTATGCCTTGTTGGCACCGACTCGCCGAGCTTTGGCGCACCTCTGGCGTCCTTCAAGCCAGCGATTTCCACGAACATTGGTGGATTGAATACGGCCAAGCTCCCCAAGCTCCCCAAGCTCCCCAAGCTGCCCAAGCTGCGCAGCCCAATATACCACCATTGGAACCACAAGCCATAGAGATTCCGCAGCGTCAACAGCGCTCTCCTCCGCGCAGCGATGATCGCGATCCCAACTTATCTGAGCGCCTTGACAGCGCTCCTAGCTTATCCGGGGGTCTTAACAGCAACAATAGAGTCGCAACCACAGCGCCGCAGCCAACACTGGACTCGCTCAAGATAGTGCCGGCAGTACCGCAAGATCGACTATTCGTGTATCAAGCCACGCTGCCAGCCGTTGCGACGCCTACAACAGCAACTACAGCGCTATCGCGGCCAATTTCAGCGCAGAACCAACAGCCTCCACGCGCCTCACAGACACCTCTACCTGCTGCCGCGTTGCAGCAGTTGCCAAGTCACATGCTGCAGCGACAGCAGCAGCAGCAGCAGCAGTTCGCTCATGGGTAAGTATCTTACCTCCTCCTCGAGCTCGGACAAGTGTCGAGGGACAGAACTGGTCTGCCTCTTTACAAGATCTCACCGCTGACTATCGCAATAGCCAGCCTCCACAGCACCAATTGCAAGCTTATCCGCCTCCCCAATCCCTTCGGCAGGTACCGTTGCAGAGCCCGCGAAGCCCTCACCAACCCCAGCCTCCTCCGTCGAGCAGTCACAGACAAGCTCCAGCGCTTCGGTGGATAGTAACAACGCCGAATCATGCGCAACCGCAGCAACGACCACAGCGCTCCAGGCCGCCAGGAGCTCCAATTTCAGGCGCCAAGAACGCTCGCTGAAGCTCATCGATAGTATGAGGTGTCACGTGCTGTATTAGCGCGCCAAGATGGCTGATCCAGCAGCACTCTGTGAGTCTGTAGTATGATGTATGATACCTAATAGCAGTTAGCGTTGAGATTAAAAGATGCCGCCAGAATGACCTTTTAATGTGTAGCCAAAACAAACCCAATGCAGCTGTATCAGCGCTTCCACAAAAGCGAGAGTTTTGCACAGCCCGGTTTGTATCTAATTGGGCCATCTCGTCCACACTTTTTAGAGCACAACCCATTCAGCAGGCCGGGCTCAGCACCGGTACCTCAACGTGCGATGAATCATGATACAGCACTCGGGTTACTCTGCATTCGTTTGTTGTCATCCAGACATCCGACAATCCGTGATTGGCTCCTGAAGCCAGGCCAGCACACACCGCCGCAACTTTAGAAAGTTCACAGAAGATGAAAACACGCCACAGTGGCCACACGTTCCAATGTGTACAGAGTACAGAGTACAGGGTTAGATAGAAGACTCGATTGGCATCAGCGCTGGCCGCACTTTATAAGCAAGGCAGGTGAGCTTACACGCGTAACGACAAGGATAATTGCACCGTGGGAAGTTTCACCCCCCATCATGAGCTCCAAATCGTCGGGCTTAGCACCATTGCGGCCTTTGCTCTCCCGCGCGCGATGTGAACCTTCGCTGTCCGCTGAGTCCTCATCTGAACGCAAGAAACGCGAAGTTGTCGTTGCGGCGTGCGAATACTGCCGAAAGCGCAAGGCCAAGGTATGTCATGTCGTCCAACGGATGATGACTCGTCAAACGGATCTCCTCTTCTACTCTTCTCCTTCGCTTTGTACTTTCTGGCTGCCCAGGTAGGCTGTGCGCATTGAATAACCGCCGCTCTAGTGTGATGCTCGTCGGCCGACCTGCTCGTCTTGTATAGCCCGTGGATTATCTTGTACATACGCGACTAATCCGTCTGAAACGCGAGGCTCGGCGCTCAAACGGAGGCACGAGCATCTGGAAAATGATTTTCACGTACTTCAGAAATCCCATGATGCATTGCAGCAAGTCTTCCAGGCCCTTCAGTCTCGGGAAGGCGAGGACGCGCTCGCCATCTTCCAGCGGATACGACAGCATGAGGACGCCGAGACAATCATGGAGCATCTTCACGCAAGTGATCTTCTTCTCGGGCTGGGGTCAGAACCTCATTCGAGGCCGGCCAGTGTCTCATGCTCTACGCCTCGGCCACATATGCCGATGCCGCTGCTGGCTCCCGACGACACAATATTGTCACGCTTGGGCACCACACACATACAAGTCATGCCGAGCAATTACTTAAATCGAGAGGTCGGATTTTTGCCATCGTTTCGCTTTCTCCCTTGTATGAGTAGTGCACTTCACAATGCGAAACCACATTCGTCTGTCAAGATCCTGGACTCCCGGCTTGACTTGATCACTCCTTCTCATTGGACTCGTGTTTCTGCAGATGATGACATGCTTAGAGATCTGCTAGGGCGATACTTTATTCAAGAGTACATGCGGAGTGCTTGTTTCCAAAAGGACCAATTCCTGCACGACATGCTATCTGAGTCGATGCAGTTCTGCTCGCCCCTGCTGGTCAATGCGACCTTGGCCTTGTCTTGTGTGCGTATTCGCTGCCTCCCGAAACTGTAGGAAATTTCCCCTTAACGAAACCATGCTCACTAATCTCTTTTCTTCTGTTTTGCGTCTGTTCTGATATCTTTGTTTCGTTATTCTCGTGCTCGCAGTATTGCTATCACGATGAAACAGATTGCGAAAAATCGCGTCAGATACGCGCTCTCGGTTACGAGTTCCTGTCAGAGACGAAGAAGCTGTGGGATCTGGAGAAGGACAGACCGATCCTCATCACAACAATCCAAACTGCTTTGGTATTAAGCGTTATTTTGAACGTGTGCTCAGCCGAAGCTCTTGGATTGAGGTACGCTCGTACTGCTGTTGCCATGGCCGTTGATCATGGGCTCTATGATGAATGCGACGCCCAATGCAAAAGCGAACCGATTCAGCAAGCTCACGATTTTACCGCATGGTGTCTTCATAACTGGTGTATGTAAGTATAAGAATGCCCCGTTCATTTTTGACGACATTGGTTGTGTGTATCTTGCCTTTTTGTTCTCAAATTTCTTTTTTTTTCTAATGACGTGCCGTCAGATTACAAGGTTATCAGTTCATCATATCCCCTGGAATCGACAATCATCGCTTACCATCCCTTCCAGACCCCAGGAATCATGCAGAGTGGTACGGCGAATTCTGGATACAAGATTCTTCCACCATGACCCGATTTGGCGTGAACCACGCGCAGTTGTTCAAAGCAAGGTGCGAAATGTTAAGTATCTTGAATCAGATTGGGTCTCATTTCTCTCAGACAATCGTCAATGCGGTAGCGGATGGCGTGTAGGTGCAAGTTGCACCAGACGTCACGAATGACGTGGTCATGACTTACAAAATTAAATGATTTCTCAAGTCTATAAGCAGTTTTTATATCCATCCTTCTATCTACATGGTCATAAGCAAAGCTACTTACCCAAAGAAAGTATGTCAGACCAAATTTTCCGCGGCGATAACAGAAGAGGCCTTGAGTGGTTCGTGACGTAGTCATGTCCAATGACAGTCCATCTCAAAATTCTGATCCAACATAGTGCCTCTAATAATGACTTTCTTTTTCAGAAACCAGAAGTGCTCGCGTCGTGCGATCGCCGATGAGTCACGACCCACGACTTGTTTGCTTCCATCACGATAACCGTATCTGATCGGCTTATGCAGGAGCAATTCTGATAAACCTAGAACGGCTGTTACCTCTACATCGTCTTGAGCCGCGAGGGCTTAGCGGAATACGCGACAGCAAGAGTTCTGTAGGTGAATTTGCAATAATTCTTCTGTTTCAAGATTAAAAGTCCCCCTTTGATCATCTTGTTTGCCCTTCTTACTATCTGCATTGAGCAAGAGAAGTTGGAACCCGGACCTCTAAGTTAAGTAGACAAAATATACCCAGCTACATAGTCTATAAACCATCCCCAACAGGGACTTTCATCAAGCATACGCTGGTTGACTATGTAGATTCGTGAGGATCATCCTCGGTTTACGTTACTCATGCACGCGCCATTCACTTGGTTCATGCAATGTGCATTTTTGTCCGCAACTTCGTGTTCCCGTGAAACACGAACTCCCTCCACGTGCTCGCTATGCCACGTTGGGGAGAAAAATCTCTTCTGCAGGATTTCTCACCGGCACCTGGCTGCCCCCACCTCTTTTTCTCGTTTTTTCTCTGAAAAGTCGTTTCTGTTCTCTTTTCACAGGCCGGGCGAACTCGGAACAAAAAGAGACGGCTCCGAGACTCAAGAGCTCGGATCGAGATGTTGGGTTCTAACTTCTGTGCGAAGATGATGGATCAAGTGTACAGCCCATGTTGTTGCTTTAGCAGTTGGTCATTGGTCAGTGTGGTGGATAAACAGGTACTTGGCCAGCATAGATAGGTAGGAATCCTTTTGTTTCCTGACATGTGCAGATGGGCCATGGGCCATGACTCACTGATGAGAAACTTTCCACGGATACACGAAGTGTCGATCATGTAGATCTAGAGAAAGGCGAGAATGGGCCGTGGCCACTCATAGTCATGCTGTTCTGTTCTTTTCTCTTTCATGATCTCATAGTTTCATTTCCTTTCTCTCACTTGCACCAAAACCCGTCACACGTTTTAACTTTTCTTTGCTGTCCGTCGAGGCTGCATGAGAATCTTGGCTGTTATTGCATCAAAAGTTTGGATGGCATCCCAACTCTACTCAAAGAAGCCACTGCCTAGCAATGCATGCAGCTTCGTAGGCTGTAGCAGAACGACACAGATTCGCCGCTACTTGCATCCGAAGTAAGTAGTCTGTACCCTTTGCCAGTGTCAAACGGCTGAGGTGACCTTCGAGAAACGCACGTGTACTGTACATGCCCTGCCGCTTCAGTGCTCACTTCTCACACAGACGAGAGGTATCACACTCAGAATGTAAGCTAGAGCAGTCCCATGACCGATGTTGATTGCTCAACTTCTCAAGGAACCAGTAACTGCACCGAACAAGGCCAAACTTTGCAGGCCAAAGGACAAGAGAGCCCGTGCAAGACAACACGTCCCCTTTTCCCCAAACGCGGGTGTACATTTTCCCCAAGAGGGTTGTATGAGGTAGCCCTCGATACTGTAGTCTGTAGTCATTCTGACCGCATGATTCTTGAGATAAGCAGAGTTGTTGCTGCGCCACTGGGCATGAGCACTGAAGTTTGAACACTTTGCGATTTTGGCCAGAAAGGGGATCCAAGATGGATGAGCTTGCCTAGGTGAAAATGTGCCAAATCTGATGCCAGACGGGGAATCATGTTCAAACTTCAAAGGCAAGACGGCGAGCAGAATAGACTTGGATTCACTTCATATTAGCACTTTTGAACAAGGTGAAGTGCGAATACAGTTCGTATCTGAAAGGCCGCCAGAATATGTATCATACCTTATATAAGTATCATGCATGTTTTTTTTTCAGGCGTGCATCATCGTACTGAATCACACACAAAGAAGACCCCTGAGTCCTGACCCCCGCTCCAAAAAAAAACGTGCCAGGGCGCTAGGACGTACGGACGGATTCGCATCTTGTACAATCGCCCATTGGACAACTTGCAACGGATCTCTTGTGTGAAGCCTCCGAGACTGAGCTCACGCTGCTGTTGGACAATGGGGGGTCACATGACGCGCCGTTGACGTACTTCTCCCCGAAATAGGCAAATTGATTGGAAGGATACTAAATGAACTTCATTGATGTCCTCTTCAGTTCTAGGGTTCTGTCTCAGAATCCCCCTTGCCCTGTTTGTCCTTTGTTTCAGGATACACATGCATGAAGCACATGTCGTTGGACATTGTTTGATACCACCAACTACGAGAAGAGGTAGCCTTGCCGTTGAGAAGGAGGGGGCCAGAGAAGAGGGGGTCAAGGCAGCGAGCGCATGCTTTTTGCCGTGAATATAAATACTCTAAGACACGGGAGGCCATGGACCCTCTGACGCAGCAAAGACAACACCTTCAAAGTTCAAGATTCCCAGTCAACTCCACCAAAGACCGTCGCCGCCTGCCGTTGTCGTTTGCCGTGTGATGTAGTAAGTAGAGCTGCAGCGATTCAACATCGGACGACACATGTGCTCTGGTTAGTGAACCGAAACAATATCATTTGCTGTGCGGCTGTGCCTTTACTAATGAGAACTCCAGTTCCAGAGGACTCGAGCATTGACAAGCAGATAATATAAGAGTCTTGATACATCTTTGCTACCGTACTAAAAATGGCTCCGCATATGTACCCTGGAGAGTCTAAAGGGCCCGACTATTATCTGAAGAACCGTTCTGCTGGCGCGGAAAGAATGTCAATCCAATCCATTCTTTCTTGCAGTGAAAGTAGCGAGATCCGTCCTATTTGTGACGGAAGTCAGCTTAGCCATCACTTACCCTTGCCAGATTTGCGCGACTCCGTTTCCGCTTCCAGGCCAACAAACACAAATGCGTGTGTAGAGCATCGCCACCTGGACTCGGCACTCAGACCAAGTCATTCTGCTACTTTTCCAGTACCGGGCGCCCAAAAACAGCAACAGGCCGAAAACAAGTCGCCAAACCGACATGTTTATCAGGAAAACGAGGCGGTGAGCGAAGATGTGGACAATTCCAAGGCAGAGGACGAGATTGAAGGGGGCGTATCTCCTGGCGCCCAAAAACGGCAACACACCGAAAACAAGTCGCCAAACCGACATGTTTATCAGGGAAGCGAGGTGGCGAGCGAGGATCTGGACAGTTCCGAGGCAGACGACGAGAGTGAAGAGGGCGTGTCTTCTGGCACGCATGAAGTGGCGGAGACCTCGTTATCGTCAGTTCTTGCCGCGCTTGACGAGAATTGGGATGAGTTTCTCACAAGCCAATTGCACGCATATCACCTACCTCATGTTAGAGCACGATACAGACACCAGCAGCGAGCCGCTGCAATGCGTTATCCTGTCTCACTGCCGTTGACGTGGCCATGGGCTCCTCGGACGGATCAAGGGGGATGACGAAGCACTTTATAGTTGAACGTGCAATCTATACAGTCATGTGAATATAATTGCACAGTGCCTCGTGTTGTATGGCATGACGACTACAGTCTACCGTTGCATTCGTTTCCTTGAAAAGTGAGATATTGGAATGGAAGAGGCAGCATGGCTTTGCTGGCGCGTCATAGATCCAGGTGTCTCAGTCGTTCATAGGAGGCTATCAATCAAATGACAAAACTTGTTGGGAAAATAACCGTTCAGTAATTGCGCGTGCGTCAGCGGCTGACAGCTGCTGTCTGTCTCTTGCGAAGGTTTTCATAGGTATGACCGATTGTGAGTCGTCAAACTTCAGGTAACAAGCATGATTCGTGAAACTGGAAAGGCTGTGCACAGATATTATTAGATACGTTCTTGTTGAAGACCGCGAAATAAAGGTTGTAATGATCGCAATCGAAATTTTGCCCATGATCAGATAGAGAACGAATAATCCAAAATGGTAAAGTACCTGGTGACAGGCTTCGCCCGGAGAGACCGTTCGACACGAGTGGACAGTGGCGACTGCTCGAAATCGCGCCCGAGGTTGGAACTTGGAAGTCGTATTCGCAATACCTGTACCGATCTTTTGAATCTTGATCCGAATTCGTACCTCTGATCCGAACTGTCCGGCTCGTGACAATGTCACAGTGCTGAGCAGCTGAAATTGGATGTTGGGGAGAAGAAAGAGTACAAACCAGAAGCAGACGTCATGAATACGCCTTCGTCCAGATTGGCTGAAGCCTGAGAGACACAGCTGGGAGGAAACAGATAAACTGTGGTGGACATAGGTAGGTACTGTACCTAGGTACCTACTTGGGGGTACCTTCTGAGTGGGGCGACCGGCGAAAGAAATGACAAAAAAAAAGACACATTGCGTAATCTGGGAATCGAACCCAGGGCTCCCCGACGTTACTCGAATGGCAACGGAGAATTTTACCACTAAACCAATTACGCCTGTTGTTGGAGACTGAGGTAGTATTGCAGTCTATAGATGTAGGTCGCTCCAGATGCGCGATGTCTTTCAAAGTTTCTACCACTTCTATTCTCTTCCCCTTCCTCTTCCTCGTAACTGAGTAAATCAAGAACGAAAACCCCAATATGAAACATTCGTCCCTTTTACTCATTCATACGACGTCTATTCTTCAATAAACCCACCCAGAAACTGTATTCCCTGGTACCGGGTAACGCACATAGTATGTAAACAAATGTCATGGCGGGTTGGTGACGGAAACGGCTCGTTCGATAGTAGTGCAGATGCCGTACTGTTATGTCTCGGATGTGGCCTGCAGAAGACCTCAGGAAGAAGGTTTGTCGCAGAGTACACAGGGGGTGGAATAGTCCGAAGACTATATCATGACAGAGGTCCTCCGCGGGAATATCACGATGGATGCCAACTTGTGCGAGCTTGATCTGTCATCAATGCGTGGCGGATTTCATTTTGCTAAAAGTACTGCATCAACATGTGGAAGATTAATTTCTTTGAGAGTACAATTACGTCTCCCAAGTTTCCTCTCCACCACTGAGTCACTCTACGTTCTGAGCCTTGGCTGTCCCATTCACCTCTGGCTTCGGATCCCAAACCGCTTCCACCACACTCATCCTGCACCCTGGACTTCTCGAAACTCCCTATGACCAGAATTAGCTATCCATTTTCAAGCAGCCCTAGTCCTTGCGGTCGCCTGTGCTGGACGTACCTTGAACACAAAGCCCTCGTGAGCTGCCCTGAATAGTTCCTTGAATTGCCCCTCATCGCGCTCTTGTGCGTTGAGCAGAGTCAGCATGATAAGGTCCATGCCCCTGATGACCTTCTCGTCCCATGGCTCTTCTGATCCGGGCTCGCGCAGGCAGTGGTCGTTGATGATGATGCGTGCTCCCGGTTTCAGTGCGGGAATGAGGTTCTTGATGATATTGATGGCGTAAGGCGTGGAGTAGTTGTGGATGATCCATCGGAAGTAGTACACTTGGAGATATAGTTAGCATTTCCTTCACCTACGACCTTTTCATTCTCGTCTTCATTGCTTTCATCCCCTTCCCTCATCTTTCACTTTTCCTCTTTCACTCTTGCCGTCTTCTTGTGCGCAAATAACATACCATCTGCCCCCTTGACGGGCTGCTCATGAAAAAAGTCATGCGCTTGCAGTTGTACCCGCTGCGCAATCGACGCATCATCGCTAATCGGTTTCGGCGCACTTTCCACCGTCTTGGGTAGGTCCTGCACGACAAACGTCATATTTTTCCACTTCTTGGCTAGATCAACAGATACGAAGCCATGGCTTCCCCCAATGTCGACAAGGATCCCTCCTGCGTTATCCACATCGGATAGGTCATAGTTGTCGACAAAGTGGCTGACCTCGTAGCCTTCGCCGCCGGTCAGACTGGCCATGGCTCCGGCCATTCGCTTTGCTCGGACCGGATCCTTTCCGAAGGTCACGAACATAGGCTCTTCATTGACGGTGTTGAAAGCAAAGTTGAAGCCGGTCGTCGTGAGGGAGGTGCCTTCGGGATAGCTCCTGAGAGACTTGAGCACATTTGCGCCCGCGGGAAAGACATCTTCCGATATGAAGCCCGCCCAGTCCTGAAGGGCTTCGTCCTCGGCTAGTAAGCGAGACGCGGCAGTGTGAGCAACAAGTCCTGGCTTTGGTTCACAAAAGACGTCAATGGTCATTGCATGACGCAAGACTTGTGCAAGGCTCGTCGCACTTAGAGCTGATTTGGTTTGTAGTTCTGAAAGAGGAATGGGGTGTTCGACGGGTACCATCTTAGCTGAGAGTTCGTTAGCACATGACAGCCGTGATCATATTGCAAGCTCTTTGAGGTGTAGAGCATCCGTCGAAGTATGCGATATAATTTTGGTAAGGACAGCATACAATTATACAAGAGAAGAGAAACGTACCGATGCCAAAGCTGTTAATGATCTGGATACTGAGCGTGTCCAAGTACTACACAGAAAGTTATTCACATGTTCGGTCTTGTCATCTCATCCATTTCGATACTACACATGGCTCGGCATACATTCCAGACCCCCCATCGTACGGTCTCCCGCGGTCCTCTGGCCAAGCGACCTAGTTCAAGCGCGTCATGAACAATCTGCTGGCGACTCTGCTGCACATCCGCCGGCAGGCTGGGGAAGTCGCCCGGCGCATCGACCTCAAACCCCGGCTGCGGAAGATTGTTCTCTCTCAAATATGCGTCCACTTTATCTGCATCTGCAGAAATCCTCCTCGCCAGAGCTACGAGACGCGAAACGTCGCCGTCACCGTTGACCTTTGGAATCGAGGTCAGCATCCGGTGTTGACATGGGTGATGAGGGCGTGGTTCGTCCCGCTGCATTCGAACATGATCGGCGCCTGGACCTTGGATGGCAACGGGCAAGGTCGTACATACCCCTGAGGAAATCTGGAACTTTCCCATTGCTTTCAACACCTATGATAAGTAGGCAGGGTAGGAGTTGAGGACCTCAGCTCGTGCAGCAGAACAGCCTAATTCGGGGGATATAAAGCGATTAGCGACAAGATAAGAAGAATTTCTCCGAGCATGAGAGCAAACGGCAACACATGACCGAGCATGCCCATTCGTATTAGCCGATCGTCCCAGGTTGAACACGACAGCTACCTAGCCACTGGTACACCCATTCCCTTGTGAGAGGCCCAGTCGCACTGGTTGGGCCTGACCGAAATAAAAGTCATTGCGGCTGACCCAAGCTGTCGGGTCGTAGGACGTAGGACCACTGCAACCCCCCCTGTGCTTATGATCGGAATGATGGAGGGGTGAAAGGATAAATGTGATGTGAGTCGTGACCCAACCAGCCGGGTCCCCCACGTGGGACCGCGTTTGTACTCTAGATAAGACAAGACAAGAGACAAGACAAGGGACAAGGGACAAGGAGGAGAGGGCCGACTGAGTGTAGATGGGAAGAAAAACGATGTATTTGTTGAGAGATTGTGAAGCATATTTGGAATCGAGTAGCAAGTGCCCAAAACGAAGCCTCCGGAGTGGAATTATGCAGCTCGCAAAGGTGCGCACTTACGGGTGAAGTCTCGGCTCTCGGACAGTGGAAGTGTGTACCAACGCTGGAATTTGTTTCTCTGTGCTTTCGAAGTGATCTTCTTTTTCCGCTCAAACAGGACAAGCCGAGCGCGATTCGCCTGATAAGCGTCAAAAACGGTTGTTTGAAGATGGGCGTCGCTGGCCTTCGACTCGTTATATACGTAGTTTGAAGCATACACAACGGTTGCTCCTTCACAGGACAGCGGACAGACAGCTGGCAAGCAGTTCAGCAAGCGGCGAGTTATCGCGTATATTTAGAAACCACGCACGTGAATACTCCACGAAGTCGGAAGGACTGAAGGACTGAAGGACCCCCGTAAACGCTTCCCCCCCGCCTTCGCCCCAGAATAAAGACTCGCAAAGAGGATTGTGCTTGTAATAAGCGTCATCTTACACCGGACCCATAGCCTATGTAGGAAGCATCGAGCGAGGGGCGGTGGAATCTGAATGTATGGAAGCTCGCTTCTTGTCGGAGCGGTGTCTTCTCACATCAAGACGCCACTGTCCGCATAAGTAAGCTTTTAAGTCCTGACAGGTGGAAAGACATGACAATCGAGAATGAATCTTATCCAGACTATAGCCCGACATGCTAATGCTTGTTCTGCTTGAGGGGCACCTTTTCAATGCTCTGCCAGATGTAGAACTTGGCGTTTCGCGACGCGGACTGAATTCCCTAGCTCGGAACTTAGTGCTTTCAACTTTGTGGCTGGTTGGGTTGAGCCGTCGCGAGCGAGCATTGGATGATTAGATGTGGGGGCGGGAGGGCGTTTGTCTGTCCGGAGTTGGCGATGGGATATGTATGCCTGCAAACCCGCAGCCTACTAATGTATCTGCTGCCAAGGGCTATCTGGCGTGATTTCGTCGTGTGCGATGCGTTGCCAAATTCTGATTCAGTGATCCAAAATCCTGTGTTGGTATGTACCTCTCTATGTACCTAATGTAGGTATGTACATACCGGGGTCCGGTACCTACAGAGTACATAGGTACCTAGGTACCCATGCGGCTACATAGGTACCTATCATCTATGCCACTCTTTCTTTTCTCCGAGCCTAGGTGGCCGGCCCGCCTTCGCCGAGGATAAAAGAGACGGGACTCGGGAGGGGTCGCGGGAAAAGTTGTTTGTATTGGAATGTGCAAATACTCCGTAGGTACCTATGTAGGTACATATACCTGTTACATGCGCACCACAATGTCACGATATGTCCGTACATGACAAACGCATCAAACCAGGATCTCCAAACACAAGCCTCCCCACGTCACGCGGCTCACGGCATGCAGTCGCAGTCGCATACCTATCGTTCCCTCCGGTTCCTTTCCCGAGTGGATGGCGTAGCAAACCCTACCTATCGTAGGCTGTTTTTCCCTAAAAGAGCCCAGCCGTCAACCCGATTTTTGGTGAAACGGTGGTCTTCTGTCGAGGTCGAGTCTTCCACGCTCCTTCCTGTTCCTGTTGTCCGCACCGAGACGAGGGTGGAGGGGTGGACGGGGTTCATAATGACGTACATATGTATGTACCTGGTACAGTACCTACCTAAGCCTAACGTACCTATCCTTAGGTAGGTAGGTACCTACCTAGGTAAGTGCTCCAGGCTGCAGCACACCTGAGCACAGGGGCCTTCAGGAATCAATCAGTTAGGTAGGTATGTACTGTACCTATCATAGGAGGTTTGCGCCAATACCTCCGCTGAAATTCCTCAAAGTAAAATCGTGAATGCATCCCCGCTTCCCGACAGTACGAAATACCTAGAGAGCCGGAACAAACAACATGCGAACGTGGCTCGTGCAATGTTTCAAGTGGGAGAAGCTGCAGATTCTGCAATCCTTGCCCTTCACCCCAATCACGCAGCACGCTTCATTCCTCGCCTCGGCCTCGGCCGCCCCCCGCGCCAACCCGCCAAGCCCATCACATTCGCTGGATCTGGTATGGTTCACGATCGGCCCCACAGGACCGGAGCTGGTGGTGGTTCAATTGGCAAATCCAAAAGACAAAAGAACGTCACACTTTCATCAAGATGGAATAATGGAGTAATATTCCATCCAGACTTAATAAGTTAATGCTTATTTCTCGCCTAATCTAAGAGGGGATCCCGCGGGATGACGTCTACCTAACTGTAGCCTGTGACAGGTATGGACAACGTACCTACCTAAACGTGTGTATGCGTTTGCTCTGAATTATGTACGTACATTCGAAGTAATACCAGATCTTCTCTATACTCTATGTCATGTTTAGAGCCACGTACATAAATTATTTATATAACCCAGCTCGGTGCCATCCAGCCGGGTCATGCATCTACCAAGGCCCAGCTCCATCGTTTCTTCTTGGAGTTCTCGGACTTGCCTTGTCGCGCCCGTCGGCCCGAGGAACGTGAACTAGAAACCTCCGTCGCAGGACTCGCAGCCTTTTGTTTGACGCAAGGTCTCACTCTTGTGCTGAATGGTCGATGAGACATGGAATAGGAATGAGCCAAGGATGGTCCATATGTACAGAAAAAAAGTGCTAATCTTGATGGCTGTTCACTAAGTACATATATCCAAAGTACTATGTATTACTATACCTTCGCCGGTTTCTGGCACCTAAGTCGTATGCCCCTATACCTAGGTCGGCATATACGCCAGAGCGCTATCGTGACGGTATCGTCTGCATTTTCATAGCACCGATTGATCTAGCTTTGTGCGCGTTATGCTTGATCTAGATGTCGGGCCACAAGCAATCACACGAAGTACCTACATAGGTAGGTAAGACTTAAGTATATACCTCCCGTCGCAAACTCCTACCTATGTATCTGGATGCTTGCCCTTTATGTGATGTGGAATTCTCTCGCAATCATGGGTGGTAACTTGTAAGACAAGATTTACGAAGTATAAACGGGACGCTTGCACAGGCCAAGTTGCATTTTCAACTGGGGGCCAGAAACAATGCTCTTAGCCTCTAGGGACTGGAAGCTGGACTCAGGGGTGTTCTAAATTTGTCGCCAGACTGGTCCTTGATTCCAATGCCAACCCGCGTGACGGAAGGGAAGTTGGACACTTACTTGCCCAGAGACACCAATCTTTTAAATCTCTGCCAAGTGAAGGTCCAGAATGAATCATGAGCTTGTCATATGACACTTTGACACAAGTGACAAAAGAGAGATGCCAGTTGATCTTACCTCTGTCGCAAGTCGGCACGCGGAGAACGGCTGATAGTCGATACGGATTCTTAATCACGGACGAGAGAGTCGGAGACACTTATAGTACTACGTTTTACCAAGTCCATCAGTCTCGTCGGAGGGCTCAGGGGGCTTTCGACTCGCTGGTGAGTTTGAGGTTCACCCGTCCGATTTGGCCGCATCGCACCTGAGTCTTCACCAACGCGCTTCTTGGGAAGACTCAGTACTATAAGTGTCTCATTCGTGACCCAAAATCCTTATCGACTTTCAGTCTCCTTCGCGTACGTGCTGCTGACTTGTGACAGAGGTAAGGTCCACTAGGATCGGATTCTTTCGCGCTCTGACAGGCGCATCTCGGGGTAGCACGTGGCAGAGAGCTTGGTGTCTCTTGATATGTAGTAATTGTCCAAGTTTCCTTCCGTCACGCGCGTTGGCAACTTGGCATTGACACCAAGGCCCAGTCTGGCGACGCAGTATTCCGACTTGAGCTTCCAGGCCCTCATAGATATATCGTTTGGATCCCAGTTGAGGATGGAAGCAGCCGGAGCAAGCGTCCCGTGGCTATGTGTACTGTACCAATCATGTTGCAGAGCGTGGTAGGTGTTCGGACCCCACAAGGTACGGCGTAACGGCGGTCGAGTCCAGTCGAAGGTTTGACTGTACCGGAATGTCGTGAATGGATGAAATTAAATCGGCCAGGAATGTATCAGAGTAACTGAAAGGTGATGTCAAGGCTTGTGTCAAGTGCTCACTTGATACCAGGTTGCTACTTCGTGCTTGGTTTTGACGAGTCTTGACGATGGGGGGCAATTTGAATGAAGAGGAGGAAAAGAAAGAGGGGATTCCTGCACCCCTGGTACATAGCCCTGGGGCCCCCGTGCCTACTTATGGTTTTTCCGTGCTTGAAAAATCCATTGATCTCCGTCATCGTACAGCTGGCCAGTCAAGTCTCATAATAAACCTTCGCGTTCCATCTCCGCCTTTTACGGAGTATGTACATACCTAGACACGCACTCACGCACCGCCCACTCACTTGCAGCCTGTACCAACACAATGCGTCGCACCATTTTCTCACACAAAACGAGGGAAAACTCCGAGAACTCTGGGAGTTAGGTACATACTTGCTGTTTGTGTTTGTGTTCTCTCACAGACAGATTGCAGAGAAGCACGCTGACCGTGACTCGGCGATAACCCGGACACGATGCACCTGTTCGCCGGCAGCTCACTCGTCACTCAGGAGTCAGCGGCAATGGCCCTCTCACCTGAGATCTCCATTTTTCGTCGTCATATGACAGCATCCTCGGCCATTTCTGCTGCCATCAACTCATTCCCCGTGTTTGAGTTCTCCCGGCTCAGAATCTGGTCGTAGCTCACAAAATTGTTCCAATAATCGGGTCAAAATGATTTGCAATTCTGGCTCGGTGAGTGTTGCAGTCACCCCTCTGTGACTCTGTCCTCCCCACGTGACGTATGCAAACTTCAAAGTGTCAGGGTCTCGATCGCCTTCAGAGTGATGTCCATTGTCGCAAAACACGAACTAACAGGTACTCCGTAGTAAAACGCCACAACTTGCGGCAGCTATGATATACTCAATCTCTCCGAGAATTTCTTTTGTCTCAACCAAGATCTTTACACTTATTTCCCCATGCTTGCGGCGGCTCAATTCGACTCGTCATCCTCCTTCCGAGATCAACCTGCAAGATTACAAGCCAACGATTGCCGCCGAGCCGCTATACCGGTATCGACCAGGTGGCTACCATCCCATAGCATTGGGTGATGCCCTCAAGGATGGGAGGTATAAGATCCTTCATAAGCTAGGGTGGGGTGGCTTTGCTACCACCTGGGCCGCAAAGGACCGGAAGTATGCCTATCTCTTTCTGCAACGGAGATCTCAGATTCGGGAAAGGTGTTTTCTAATTCTGTATAAGGGACGATCGCTATGTTGCAATAAAAATCACAATGTCTGAACTTGAGAATAGCCGCGAGCTCAAGGTTCTGCGAGCGCTATCTGCGCTATCCGAAAACCATCCCGGGTCGGCTCACGTGAATCGACTATTGGATCATTTTACTCTTGTTGGTCCTAATGGCACCCACAACTGTCTTGTGCTAGAACTCGTAGGACCAGGCGTTCAAGAGCTCGTTCTTGAACGCTTCAAAGACCATAGACTTCCTTCCAGGCTTGCAAAAGTATTCGCTAAGCAGGCACTGCAAGGACTCGATTTCCTCGCGGCCAACGATATCGGGCATGGAGGTAAGGGCCTATACACCTTCAGCACTTCTATATCATGTTGACTGTGCGTATAGATTTGCACACTCGGAACCTCGCTGTAGTCGCGCCTAACCTTGATTCTCTCAACGAAGAAGACTTCATTGCCGAGCTGGGGGAGCCTGAGACAGGCGCAGTGATCAGAATGGATGGTGCGCCTTTGACGCACAACCTACCAACTCATCTTACTCGGTCTGCATCCTTCCAAAGACAAGACTTTATGCCGTCTTCGTCTTGCCCATCGATCAAGATCATTGATTTTGGAGAAGCCTTCCTTAGCGACGATGCGCCAAGCACGCTGCATACCCCATTGTATCTAAAGGCACCCGAGATTGTTTTTGGGGACCGGCTGGATCGTCGGGTGGACCTATGGAGTGCTGGCTGTTTGGTAAGTAGCCATCTAATTTTTCAAAGTGGTCAACCTGTTACCTAACGGATGTAGATTTTCGAGCTCGTGACTGGACAGCCTCCATTCGACACCGTTGCGATGACTCCCGCTCTTATCGTTGGGCAAATGATTGAGGTCACCTCTGATAAGGTACCGTCGAAGTGGCAGGCCAAATGGCATGCCATGCAACAAGATGCGCCTGAACAGGACGAGAGCTTCACGCTTAAAAAATGGCTAGAAGACGTTTATTTTAACAGTAATAAGCAGGCAGAGTTCACCCCCGAGGAAGTTGCAGAGATTTATGAAGTAGTTGCGGCTATGTTAAGACTTGAACCATCTCGGAGAGCCACACCAAGCGAAAGTCTTGCCCGAGCTTGGTTTCAGTGAACGATGTCGGGCGGCTAGACTAGAAAAATTGTGAGGTTAGTAGTGAAGGGTGCGAACAATGGTGGACAGACAAGTCAAATTGTAGGCTTAGGACCCAGGCCTCCTTTCACGTAAAGAGAGATATAGAAACAGACGTCCAGATCTTTCGTCCTAACATACATAGGTAGAATATAGATGAACAATCTTCATTGGATACTTGGCCGAGCGGCGAGCCGTTCTTTAGTTCTCAGTACGCGCCGCGGCCTTGGATGCTGTGAACCGTAGGTCTTGCCATGGAGTATGATTGACGCCGGCAGGGGTTCGCTCAATCGCTAGGCCGATCAACAAGACGATCATATCAATCTCATAGCCACAACATGCGAAGTGAAAGGTGATATATGCCACCTCGACGGGATTCAGGACTTGCGGAATCAATGTTCATGTCAAAATTGAAGCAACTTCGATACACATACACAAGTCCCCCCGTTCATCTCTACCATGTCTCGTTCCCTAGGACTGCGACCGTATGCATGATCGTCGTAATCAACTGCCAGCTTAAAGAAGTCCACACATTGCGAGGGTGACGGCATTTGAACCTTGTTCTGCATTCACATCACCAATGTACCCAAGTTTTCCGTCTCCCACCGACGCGAATGTGACTGGGCTCTCTCCAAAAGCCTTGGCACTCGTTGGAGCGAAAACCATTGACTCAATAACCGAATCATCATTTGCCATATACCAGGCGTCGTTGGGCGCAACATTTTTGACAGCGACAGCCTTTTGGCTGTATTGTGCGGGCAGCTTCGCAGCTAAACCTTTCTCTACCACGGCGCTGTTCAGCACGACTGTCGTTCGGTGGTATGAGCCGCACTCCCAAGGTAGATCGGCTTGTGCGAAGAACGGCTTCATGTTCGGCGGCTTGACATGACCCGTAAAAGTGCCCATAATCACTGCCTTTCCACCACTGCGGATATATTGAAGAACGGCACTCCAAACATGTTTGTATTGACCGAGGGTGAGTGCCTCGTCGGTTATAAGGACAGCGGTCGGGCTTGGCTGCTGTGAAAGTTGTTGTAGTGCCGAGTTTGCATTTTTGACTTGCGTGAATTTCGCCTTTGACTTGATGGCGGTAATGAGTGGTTCGAACATGTCATCAAAATAGAACTGATGGGCGAGGGAGATGGCGAGAATGTGGGGTTTCCTTGCTGAGTCTGTCATCGTGCGTGATTGTGTGTAACGACACCCGCGAATCTTGGTGCAAACGAGATTCAAATAAGAGTACTTCAAGCCGGGAGCTGGCAAAATTCAAGCGTGAATCGTGATTACTTTAGAGGTTAGGACATAGGTCTAGGCGTGATGCTGTACAGGTATATGTACTCCCAAGTTCCGATTGCCCACAAAGTTATTGGTTTCCGGGGTGAAGGGAAGCTCAAGAGAAGTGGGAACCCTCGGTTGATACATAGGTTAGGTAGGTAGGTAACTTGATTATTACCTAGGTACCTAGGTACCTTAGTCCCGGTCCGAAAGCCTTCTGCGGGGTAGGTACATACATACCAGGTATGTAGTAGGTACAAAGGTATGTACCTACCGGTAGGCTGTACATAGCGATAAACGGACAAACTCTCTGGTTGGGAGAAAGCCCCATTTTTTTCCTGGAACCATCTTGCTGCCCCACCAGGACATTGGCATGGAACTTGGAATCGCGTTGGACTGGTGATTGGTTGTTTGTTTCGGAACTGTTATTCTTTTCATTTCTGGTCTTGTGTTGTTAGTTCTGCTTCAAGGGAGACATGAAGTCACAGGAGAAACCTTGAGTTCAACATCAAGGGAGTGGAGTTGTTTGTTTGTTTCGAAGGGAGACGGGTCTTTTCTTTAGAGGAGAGGAAACCCAGTTCTGAGGAGGAAGAAGGTCAGGGGGGAATCGTTCTTTTTTTGGTCAGTTATCGGATACGGAAATCGAGTCTTGTTCTTCTTTTGGATCTTATCGGAAAACCTTTTGGAAATCGCACAGTCGTCAGTCCCGTTCAGTTGTTCCCGTGTAGGGCTTGTGTGTTGTTCTTTTCTTTCTTGTTTCCCTGGACCTCCAGTTTATCTCATAGCAGGTACTCCGACTGCCTCGAGAAAATCTCCTCGAGGCAGAATTGTACGCTAGTCTACATTCAGTCTAGTACCGTACAGTTCACTTGATCAGGTACCTAAGCTTGATATTCTCAACAGATGCTTCTTGCTTTGAGACCGACCTCTCAGCACCCCAACTCGAGCGAAAGAACCGCTATCCTGCACAACGACCACAGAAGCGCGGCATGAGCTTCAACTGTGGACTCAAAGGTCGATTTCAAGCCTTGTAAGGCCACAACGGAGTCAAGTCTAAGGACAACATGTCAAAGGTGGCTGTCGATTGACACCATCCCGGTCCATCCGTTCTCGCTATTCTCCGCTGACCGCCGGATTGCTTTTCATTGAAACCAGGCTTGGGCAAGACTTTCGCTTGGCGTGGCTCTGAGGGATGGTTCAAGCCTCAACATAGCCGCAATTACTTTGGTGATCTCCGCAACTTCCTCCGGGGTGAACTCTGCCTGTCTATAACTGTCAAAATAAAGTTCTTCTAGCCATTTTTTAAGCGTCAAGCCCCCGTTCTTTTGAGGCTCATCTTGTTGCATGGCATGCCATTTCGCCTGCCATCTCGTTGGTAATTCGTCAGAGGTTCGCTCAATCATTTGCCCGATGACAACAGGGGGGGTCATCAAAATGGTGTCGAATGGAGGTTGCCCAGTCACGAGCTCGAAAATCTACACCCGTTAGGCTGATGACTTCAGGATTGAAAGGCTGTGTATGTCTTACCAGACAGCCGGCACTCCATAGGTCCACTCGCCGGTCCAGCTGGTCCCCAAACACAATCTCGGGTGCCTGTAAATACAATGGGGTATTCAGCGTGCTTGGCGCATTGTCGCTAAGGAAGGCTTCTCCAAAGTCAATGATCTTGATAGATAGGCAAGATGGCGTGGTGTCTGGTCTCTGGAAGGACGCAGGACAAACCAATTGACTTGGTATGTTGTGCGGCAAAGGCCCACCATCTTTTTTGGTGACTGCGCTTGTCTGAGGCTTCCCCAGCCTGGCAATGAAGTCTTCTTCAGTTAAAGAATCAAGATCGGGCACTACTATAGCAAGATTTCGAGCATGCAAATCTATGAGCAAAGTCAATATGTTACGGATGTATTCAAGGTAAAGAGGCCTCTTACCCCCATGCCCGATATTGTTGATCGCGAGGAAATCGAGCCCTTGCAGTGCCTGCTTAGCGAATACTTTTGCAAGCTTGGAAGAAAGTCTGCTGCCTTTGCAGCGTCTTTGAACGAAATCTTGCACATTAGGTCCTAGAATTTCCAGTACTAGACAATCGTGGGTGCCATTAGGACCAATAAGAGTAAAATGGTCCAACAGTCGGTTCACATGAGCCGACCCGGGATGATTTTGGGGTAGAGCAGACAGTGCTCGCAAGACCTTGAGCTCTCTGCTTTCCTCAACTTCCGATTTTGTGATCTTGACCGCAACATACCGATCTTCCCTTGCGCAGAATTAGTAAACACATTCCACTAGTCACCATTGTACGAACGGGCATACTTCCTGTCCTTTGCGGCCCATGTGGTAGCATAGCCACCCCAGCCCAGCTTATGCAGAACTTTATACCTTCCATCCTTCAGGGCATCACCTAACGCGAGAGGATGGTAGCCGCCTGGTCGATACCGATGTAGCGGTTCGGCATCAGCATCGCACTGGTATGTTTGTGCAGGCATCTGGGAATAATAATGACGAGTTGAGTCGAATCGCTGCAGGCAAGGAGAAACAAGTGCATATATATTTGCTGAAAGGATAGGCTTCCTCAGCGAGATTAAATATTTCATTATCGCTGCAGGCTGTGCGGTTTCCTGCTATGATAATGCAACGCGTTGTCAGGGGACGCAGGGAGTCGGGACTCGGGACCACAAGAAGTCAGAGGAGGTACCTATGTATGTACCTGTTTGATAGTTTTGAACTTTTGATTGTCGCCGGCAGTGAGCGCAGCGCGCCCCTCCGCAGAGCCTCCAGCCCTCCCTTGCGGCGAATAGACGGTCCAAGGCTAGGTGCACTTATTATAATTTATACAACACCTACTAGGGGGGTCTATAGTACTACATACCTATCAAGTGTAACGGCCAGTCAATGTGCTATCCAACTGAGCTACCCACCCCACAAAAGGGTACGATTCCAAGACAACTGTTGTCTTGGAATTAGCACATATAGACGACTGAATGTGACACTTCGTCACATCAAGTGTCAATTATGAGAGACAAAGATATATTCCCACAAGAACTATATACGGAACGTTTCGGCGTAAGACCAATTGAATTGTCGGATTGCAATTCCGCGCTCATCGTATCATACAATCACATGCTTTTGCCGCACACGCCGTCGGAATTGCTTCGAAATTTGCACAGCGCCTTTCGGTGAGAAGCATAGTTTCCTGCTTGGCTACTTTGAGCAACCCATTTGTTAAAATCTCTCTTCTCTGAAGTCCACTCGCCCGTCACCGTAACACGTTCAGTCTAGTTCAAACTTCACACTTGGAACCAGCATTCATTCATTAAGAGCAGGCTGCGATAGCTAAGAACGCGGACTTGTACGCGGGGACCTCGCTTTGCAGGAGCTGCCGTGCCCCGGCCGCTCATCTCATGTCTCCCGTGCAGAAAGGCACGTAGGTTTGGGCGGAGCCTGGAGGGTACAGTCCGACGTCAGTCCAACAGTATGTACCTACGTCGAGTGCACGCCTGCCATGAAGGCCAGTTCCTCTATTTGTGCTGCAGTGTATTTGGAGTTCCAGTGAGATGAAGAAAGCGTAAGAAAGAGAGGGAGCACAAAAGGAACAAATCACAGGCACTCAAGGTCGGCGTAGGTCGCCATGGGGGAAGTCCACAAACAGCCAATGCCCACTGCCCAGGCACTTGGCGGGATCGCGATTTGAGTGAAGTTGACAGCAAAGGCTCCAGAGGAGACTGTGACAGCGCCAAGAAGCTTCGCTTCTCTCCCTGTAAGTACTCATTCGTTCTGGCAAACGGTGCACGATCGAATGAGGCAAGGTGCCTGTTCTTGCAAAGTTGCAACTTGGCAAGTGGCGGGGCCGGTGGAGTCGTCGACCGGATCGAACCGGGCCGGGCCGAACCGGCAGGTGATAGAAAAGGGGAGACCTCAATGAGCCACCCCAATTTGAATATGTATGTATGTAGCCAAACCGGCCCAAGACAGCTTCTTTTCAGCGCTCCCGTGTTCCATGATAAGTACTATAATTCGCCATACGTTGTATGATCCAGAATTTTGCCTCATCTTTGGTCAAAATCCCTTCCAGCACGCGCTCAGCACCTCATGGACGACGATAAAGGTACAAAGCAAGATGGGATCAGCTACAACATGATTGGGTACACCGTACCAGGAGCACACCATACCTATTTATTTAGGCAACTTTGTGTCCGGACTCCGGAGTAGTATGTAGGTAGTTGTTGAGGTGCTCATTAAGGTCTCCCACAGAAAGGGCTGAAAGCGGACGCTAATTTTGTGACGCTAGCCCAGCGAACGTCGGATCGATCTGCCGGCGATCCTGAATAAACAGCGGCATGACTCGTATATATGTACACGCTTGTACAATGTTGTGCAGCGTGGTCCGTATCTTGTCTCACATGGCAACCGACAAAACATCCACCTTGGTACTCTCACTACCTCCCTGTCGAACAAGGACATGCGATCCGTCCGGCGACAAGGCACACACATCCCCCGCCTTACACGTCCAGACCATGGCGCGAATCTGCAAGGCCTTGCGCAGCACGGCTTTTGCGCGTCCCGCATTCGACGACAGCGCGAACTTAGTCACCGTAATGGTCTGGCCGCGCGGAAGCAGCGTGCTGTGGACGTCCATTCTCGTAAAGAGGCCCGTCTCCGGATCGTAGGCCACCTCGGTGGGTTGGGCCGGCGCCGCCGACGACACGCCCACCTGCCATTTCTGAGAGAGGCTCAGTTCCGGTGCGGCCAGGATGGCAACGATTTGGCCTAGGCGCGCATTGACGAGGCATGTCCTGCCTGGGCCGGGGCTGGTGGAGTCCGGGAAGGAGACGAGCCATTCTTGGGCGCTGGGGAAGTGGAAGTCGGCGGCAAAGGGGACGACAACGGAGCTAGACGACGTGCTGCTGCTGCTGTTCTTGTTGAAGCTTGGGGAGCAAGGAAGACGCGTGCATCGGAGTGGTGTGTCGCCTTCTTCCGCGACACCGTACACGCAGACCGAGATGCTCGGCGCAGGGTCTTCAGTGACTCGCTTGGTCGGCCCAGCGCAAGTGATTACGTGCCCGCTGTCCGGCGCGAATCGGACTCCCATGGCCTGGCCGGGTGCGGGCTTCGCCAGCCGGATTCGTCGTTGCACATGGTTCGGCCTATGCGAGTCTTCTTCCGGCAGAGACAGGATTTTCAGATATCCATGACTGTCAGGCCCGCCGACTTGACCTAGTACAACCGCCATGCAATTGTCCGCCGAAATATGAGGCTTGTTCCCGTCCGTCGCCGACAGCGCATGCTCGAGCCTCACCCAGCCCGTTTCGGAATCTACAATCAGCAGGCGGCGGTGCTGACGCTGGTCCCCCCGTGAAGCAATCACGCACAGCAAGCTCCCGTCCGGCGACGGCCGGAAGCCCTCCCCGAATTGCAACGGCTCTTGGTAGCCTTGCACAAGTTGCGATGAGTTGCCGTGCAGCTCCCAGAGAAGGGCGTCACGCTGCGCGTCGTAGACCTGCAGTACTGTGCGTGTTACAAGGGCTACTCGAAATCTTTGCTGTTGAGGTGAGGTGTCAGACGCGAAGCAGCGTGTTCGCAGGATGTTGTGGCCAGGCGGGATGCTCGGCAGGATGCTGCAGAGGAGAGTCGGGGTGGCGTTTGATTTCTTGCTTGTGGATTTTGCCGCGGACCTGCGAAAAAGCAAGCCAGATTAGTCGGCATGAATGAGTGGATTGTTTTTACTTCGAGACAGAGGGCATCGGCAAATCGCAGAAAGATGGGGGCAGGTGACAACGGGGTGAGGACAGCTCGAGATATGCCAAGACGTACCTTTGACCGAACGATCCTCCTACATCTTGGGCTGCAGACGCTCTCGAATGGCTCTCTGAACTACAGCTACTCGATCCCTGCGTCGTCTTTTCGTCACTGTACGCTATGAACGGCCGCTGCTCGCGCGCATCATCATCGTCGTCGTCGTTGTCGTGGGGCCCCTGGCCGTCCGTAGCAGCTTCATACGGCGGCGGTGGCGGCAGACCGGCCGCTGCGTCGTGCGGCGCGCCAGAGCGCGTCATTATGGAGAGCGTGCCCCAGCGGATCCTGATTAAGCGCCAGTATGGCTGTATGAAGAGTTGAGAAGGGCCGGTACATGAGGAGGTTGTTGAACTTGAGAGGTTGATGGGGTGGATCGATCGTGGATGACGGTCTTTAAGTTTAATGACGGATCAAAGGTGTGACGTGCGGTACAGTGCGAAACCATGGTTGATATGCTGTGATAAACACGGTGTGTTTGTGTGAGAAGCCGGGTAGATCGTACAGTGTGAATAACTGAGTGAGAATCTACAATGTACAACACTACCTACCTACCTAGGTACCTAGGTTACAGGTATGTAGGTAGTAAATCCCGACAGCCTCCACAAATTCTCCCGTCCGCGGGGCCGGAATTTAATGGCATGTAAGCAAGAAGCCCTTGCCATTCATCACGATCTTTTGATAATGTACTGTACTCCGTGTTTCATACGTGTCTATAGGCTCAAGCAGAGTAATGCCTCATATCCGCCCCAGAACGTGACTTCATCTAAACCTCGTTTCATTGATCAAGTCGTTTATCCTCTTATTCAAAGCGCTGTCGGCTGCAGTCTAACTGTCTAGGTACGTAATACCATACAAGCCGATGTCCAGTACAATCCCCTCGTCATGGCCACATGTTTCCCCTCTGCTTCCTCTACTTGGCCGCATAACCCCCGTCTACCATCAACATCGTCCCCGTCACATACGAGCTCCTCCCACCCGCGAGAAACAGTACCCCATTCGCAATCTCCTCTGGCTGTCCCAAACGCCCCATGGGCATCACATCCGCCGCGGCCTCTACCCTCTCACGAAAATTCGGATTCGCCCTCAAGAGAGGCGTGTCCGTGTACCCGGGGCATACGGCATTGATTCGAAGCCCTTCTCTTGCATAGTCGAGCGCCGCAGACTGCGTCAACCCAACGACGGCGTGCTTCGAGGCCACATAGGCCGCCGTATTGGGGAGGCCGCGAACGCCCAGAATGGACGCGACATTGACGATAGATCCTCGCTTTGGCCCTGACTGCTTCAGCATCACGCGCACTGCGGCACGGAGCACATGAAAAGTGCCGTCGAGGTTGATGTCCAGTACGCGCTTCCAGTCTTCCGTAGGAGCCGAGGCCACGCCGCAGGGATTCGCGCATGTCACGCCGGCTGCGTTGACCACGTAGTCGAGATGGCCAAAGTATGCGGCTGCCTCGTCGAAGACGTGCTGCACCTGTTTTTCGTTTGTCACGTCGAGGACGTAGGTGACCAGCCATTGCTGCTCGCTGGTATCTACATTTGACGCCATGTTGGCTATCTCGGCCTCGATTTCCGCCCGCGTTGTCTGCAGCGCCTTCTCGTTGATGTCGACGAGGGCTACTCCCGCGGCGCCTTCTTTGATGAACGCGTTGGCACATGCTTTGCCGATGCCGGATGCTGCGCCGGTGACGAGTGCGAATCCTCCGACGTCCATGTTTGTTTTCTCGTGGTGGAAATTGAGTTGAAGTTGATGCGTTATTGTTGACTTGTTTTGTTCTTGTTCGGCAGGGGGGGACATGGCGCCCTTTATAGATACTTGGCGGTCTGCATGGTACGACCTAGGTCCTAGCCATACGTCCAAGTGGTCAAATAGTCATGCCAAAATTCGTCGTCTTGAGTGTTACTCTGGAGGAAGTCTTAGTCCGATGCCTTGGCAAATTGAGTCCTCGGCATTGCCTGCCGTGCACTGCGAGGGCGTGATTCTGCACCCTCTCAAGGTTTTATACGTGGGTAGATGGACACGTATGATGGTGATGTGTCTGTCATGAGTAGCACATACGCTGCACGCAACACAACACATGTGCAGCCATGGCCGCCAACCATCGTACGCCTTCCGCGACACAGAAAGCGTAGGACATCCCGGCATGTATCCCCCTATCTAGGCATAGTCATGGACTCATGGTACGTGTCTCCCTTGTGTACGTGTGCCTAAACAGCTCATGGACGAGTCTGACAAAGGGCATGCCATTATCACCGGTCCCTTCACCTGTCCCTTCCGTCGTCGTCCATGCTCTCGCTCTGGCACGCATAATTGATGACGGGCTTCCCAGGTAAACGCCCGCCGGAACAGCCCCCATCTACGCTCTCGACAGGTCCTCTCGCTTCCGTCCTCATGGGAATCATCATCGCTTTCATGATTATTTTGGAATGAGAAATAGGAATAAGGGACGAAAAGAGAAGCCGTATAGCGTGGGGTCTTGTCTTCATTTGCACCTCCTCTCGCTCACACGTAGTGGATTCCTTCTCCTATCTTCTCTTCTTCTTTCCCTCCTCCCCTCAACCTCCTCACGAATAATGCTCCACGCGCACATTGTCAAACACACCCTCCGTCTCAAACACCCTCACGCCATTCATACCAGTCCGGGCCGTCCCATCCGTCCCATTCGTCCCATCCACCACATGCAACTGCGCAGCTGTTGTATCCCCCGCATACACGCTAATGCTAGTCCCCTTGGCCTGCACACGAACCCGATACGTCTGACCCGGCCGAAGATCCGCCCGCGTGGAGGCGATTTCCGTCCACGTGCCGCCAGCAGATGCGGATGCTCTGATCAGGAAAAGCCGTTGACGTACGGTGCTTATGCCAGCGTAGTAGCCATCCATGGTATCCGTGCCGATAACTGGATGGGTAGTCCTGAAGAGGAGGCCAGCGCTGCCGCTCCTGCTACTGCTGCTGTTACTGGACACCGGGATAGTCACATCTGCGGTAAACTCCAGATCGCCAAAGTTGGTATTGAGCAGGGCGTTACCCCCCCGTGAGGACGCAGCCCTCAGCGCCTTGCTGGTCGCATTCCACGTCCCGCCATAGGTAGTCCAGCCAACCATATCCCCATCCTCAAAGTTATCATGGACGCGCATCCGCACCGGCCGGATCGTGCCGTCGTCGTGATTAAAGTACAGCCGATCATACGCAAGATGCCGATCATTCTGATCAATCTTATCCCCCAGCGGATGACGATGGTACACAATAAAGTACACATCCGTCCCTGGCACGTGAATCACACCATTGTGTCCCGCGCCCGTCGCCACAGCCGGATCCTGCTCCAGAATCCTCGCAATACGGCGAAAAGGCCCCGTTGGAGAAACAGACATGGCATACGCGACGGCGTAGTCGGGCCCGCCCCATCCGCCTTCACTCCAGAAAAGGTAGTAAGTGCCATTGCGCTTGAGCATCTGAATACCCTCGACGTACTTATCCGGCGTGATTTCCTTGAAGATGGATCCGTCCTCGAAACTGCCTAGGCTCGTCATATCTGCGTTTAGCTTGGCCACGTTGGCATGCCCGTGTCCGCCGTAGTAGATGTACGCCTGGCCATTGTTGTCGTCAAGAAATACGTCTTGGTCGATGGGCTGCGCGCCGTGGACGTACGTCCCGATGAGGGGCTTTCCGAGGGCATCTTTGTAGGGGCCTGAGGGGTTCTCTGCGACGCCGATGCCGATGCCCCCGATCTCGGCATCAGATTGGATATCGTTGGCGCCAAAGTAGAGGTAGTATTTTCCATTGCGCGAGATGGGAGCTGGTGCCCAGATTGCGCGGCGGACCCAGGAGAAGTCGGCGGCGAGGAGCACTTTCCGGTGCTTGGTCCAGTGGATGAGGTCGGGCGAGGAGAAGGCGTCGAGGTAGGTCTGTTGGTCGTAGGCATACGAGGATGTTGGGTACACCCAGTACTCGTTGTTATAGAATTCGTTGTCTGGATCTGCGTAGAAGCCGTCAACGAAGGGATTGCCTGCTTCCGCAGTGGCCCAGTCGGAGGGGTTGTGGGCGGCGGTCGCAAGGAGTAGACTTGCGGTGACGAGGAGGGAGCCTGTGATGTTAGCTGTTTTCATGTTGCTGCAAAGTGGTCGGTTCCTTCTGCTGACTCGGCAGATGAGAAGATTGCCTCTGGCATCCGGCTTAACGAAGGGGCAGAGAGATTTCAACGTTCACCCTAGAATGTGACGTCATGTGTATCTCATGTTCTTCGCAACTCGTTATTTTCTTGGTAACACCTACTGGCTGCAGCCTAATGTCATACAAGGACATACCCCACGATTTCCCCGCGGTCCTCTCTCTACTTGGCTGTATAACCTCCGTCGATCATCAACGTCGTCCCCGTTACATACGAGCTCCTCCCACCCGCAAGAAACAGCACCCCATCCGCAATCTCCTCGGCCCGCGCCAACCGCCCCATCGGAATCTCGGCAGCCGCGCCCGCCACCATCTCACGAATATGTGCGTTCATCTTCAAAAGGGGTGTGTACGTGTACCCAGGACAGATGGCATTGATACGTATCCTCTCCTTTGCGTAGTCGATTGCCGCAGACCGTGTCAGCCCGACAACAGCGTGCTTCGAAGTCGTATAGGCCGCTGAGTTGGACATGCTGCGCACGCCCAGAACGGACGCGATATTGACGATAGACCCTGGATTTGGCCCCAACTGCTTGAGCATGACGTGCGCTGCGGCGCGAAGCACATGCAGAGTGCCATCGAGATTAATGTTCAGTACGTGCTTCCAATCTTCCATGGGAGCCGAGGCAACGCCGCCAAGCATTGCGCCCACCACGCCGGCTGCGTTGACCACGTAATCAAGACGGCCGAAGTTTGCGGCCGCCTCTTCAACGACATGCTGCACCTGTATTTCATCCGTCACGTCGAGCACGTAGGTGGCCACCAGCGGCTGCCTCCTTGGCATGCCCTTGCTGCCGCTGGCCTCTGCCCTCGGCTCCATGTTGGCTATCAGGTCCTCGATTTCAGCCCGCATTGTCTGCAGCGCCGTCTCGTTGATGTCGACGAGGGCTACTCCTGCGGCGCCCTCTTTGATGAACGCCGTGGCGCATGCTTTGCCGACGCCGGATGCTGCGCCGGTGACAAGCGCGAATCCTCCGACTTCCATGGTTCTTTGGGGGTTTTCTTTTGTCGGATTTGATTTTTTTTTGCGTTGTTGTGTTTATGTTTGGCGCGGCGTACGTAGGTCCGGTGGGGATGGCCTCGCAATATATGCACGCATTTTGCGTGGTACGGCCAACCCATACAGTTATGGGGGGGTGCGTAGTATAACATGTTCCTCGTCTTGAGTGTTGCTCTGACGCAAGACTGATATCTTGGCATGGTGGCATCCTCAAAAGCTCGTATACAACGCATAATTCATTCGTGGCTGCCAAGCGTTGTGCGTCCTCGGAGCCCCAAGGAAGCAGCCACTCTAGGCAGGCAGTCATGGTATGCATTGTCAGCTCCCTACTGCTCCCCCCTGCAAGACATGCCTCAATGATAGTGGAATGAGGCTGACGGAGGATGTATGAAGTTACCGCGGCCCTTCACCTCCTTTTTTCTCTCTTTTTTCTCCTGCTCATTGTCGTCATCGTCGTCGCTCTCGCTGTCAACTGCCATGTCCATCACGGGCATTCCCAACTTTTCGCCCATCTCCTTCCGGATGACATCTCCCGCGCCCTTCGCCAAGGCTTCATTCAGCGCTTTGGCTGCTGTGAGCATCGGTCGAAGATCTGCAACGCCGTCGTAACCAGAAGCCGCCATCAGAATCCAGCCAACCACAAAGGGTAGCTCGATCTCACGCTGCATGTATGCCGGTGTGAAGATTTGGCGCAAAATTGGATCGCATGCCTTGCGCACCACGTGCAGCATCTTCCAACATTCCCGATGCATGTGCATGTATGGAAAGGTGAACTCGAACGTCTCGGCGTTGAAAAACAAGGTGAGCTTCCCGATCAGTTGTGCGTACGTCATGCAGCCACCATCCTTTTCCCCCTTGCGCGACTCATTGCGAGAGTCCCTGAGAGAGCCCTTGTGAGAACCGTGCGCCTGTTGCTGTTCCTGCCACATTCTTTTCTTCTCCTTCAACTTTTCCGGGTCCTCAATCTGGCCAAGACTCCAAGAGCATTCGCCGTCAGTTTCCATCTCCTCAAACAAGCTCAGGTCTATGATTCGACTGACGTGTTCGGCTGTCAAGGCGAGCTGGCCGTTGAGATTGGCATAGCGCGGTGCGAACATGGTCTGGACGGCAGAGGTGCCCTCTTTGAGGCCACGGGGACCGGCTTTGGAGAAGAGTGACACATTCTTCCGCCGTCGGGCAGTCATGGTCGCCGCGGACGTGCCAATTTGGAGACAGAACTTGAGGTAATGATCAACGAGCTTCTTGGGCCTTTCACCACCAACGAAGAAGCTGTCAGGACCCAGGTTAGTATATACTAGGTCCATATCCGGCCATTTCGCCATTCCAGGCACAAAATGTTCAAGTGCAGCGTACAGGTGCTGGCAATATTGTATGGAACCCCAGGCATTGGCCAGCGCATGTCCCACATCGTGGTATCGGGCACGGAAATGAAAGAGTGTCAGACCGCTAATGAGCGGCGACATGCGAAACAGGCGATGGGACGCAATTTCAGGTATATCAGCGCGAAGATCTCGAAGCAACTTCTTCTGCATGGCCCGGACTGGGTCATTGTCGATGTAGCGAATGTGAGCACGGAGTTGTCGCAATAACTCGTCGTTTGAAGCCGGCCAGTGGTCAATCTTCAGGTTGGCGTGGAATTTGAAATGCTCCATGATGTCAATCTCGATGAAACGCAAATGGGCCGTCATTTCAGTGAAAGGTTTCTCAATGTTTGGGCCCAGCTGATAAGTGATATCGAGAAAGATTTGAGCGGCAAAGACGACATAAAACGGCACTTTCTTGGTCTTTTGCACTTCTTCCATTCCACGCATGAACTCATCCTGGACTAACCAGTCCTTCAAGCCAACTACAGTCATTAGTTCAGTGAAGAATGGCATCAGCAGCGCTCGATCGTCCTCGAATTTCTGCCTTCCGGTTTTCTGGCTGTGATCGCTCTTCGGGTCAAAATATCCATACATCCCTTCCTTGTACAAGGGAACCTGCCCGGGCACCAGAACGGCCGCAAAGCTGTCGATCATTTGATAGGCGGCAATGTATGTGACTTCCGCTTGGTCATAGGTCTTGTATATGAAGCTGGAAGGGCCGTCGTCGTCGGAACGCCTAGCGGTCGAGCTAAGCACTTCCTCTGGACTCATGCCTTCCATCATGCAGTGCATGGCATGCAGCTGCATCAGCATCTTTCTGAGTCCACCGTGCGCCTCCAACAGGGGTTCCACATCTTCCATCAGATTCCTGACGAGGTCTATAGCAGTATTTGTGGCTACTGCCACTGCCGTAAGATCGAAGTTGCCTGTGTCGTATGAAGCCCAGATATATCTTATATGTGCTTTTACTTGATTCATATCGTTGACGAGTGCCGTCAAGGCAAAGAAAGCATCTTCAAGCGAGTTCATAACCTCCGACTCGTACCTGACAGTATCATTCTGTGTTTTCTTTGGCCGCTCAAAGTCAGGCGCATTCAGGAATTTGCTGGAAGGCTCATAGACGGCAAGACCTGCGAATCGATTTCGCAGCTCGCGCAGCTCAGATGGACTTTCCTCCGAGTTTTCAGTGGGCATTAAAGGTGTCAATACCTGACGGACTTCCTCCAGCACTAATAGGCGCAATTGTTTGTCAGCGTCAAAGATCCTCTCGTCCCCACGTTACATCCATCGCGAGCCCCCTGGCCGTTCAAAAAGGGCCCCATCAAGCAGACAGTGAAGTGTTATTACCTCCTACGAAGTGCATGTGTGTTTCGGCCGACAGATTTGGGACTGTCTCGCCATGATCTTCGAGCTTCGATCCGAAGCCAGAGCGAGCGTGGATGACACGCTGGATGGTCTTGCACAGCTCACGAGGAACGGCGACCGCCTTGCTGGCAATGTGCTCAGCCAGTGGCACGAAATCCTTGATGCGGATGATATGAGTTGGCAGTTTTGGCTCCGCCGGTAAACCAGCTGTCGAGGTCGATGCCGAGGCCTGCTCTTTGGCCTGCTTCCGCGCTTTGCCTTTGAGTCGTCCCTTCGGAGCAGCTGTGCTGCTGGCCTGGGGGGCGGAGGGTGGGGGTGAAAGAAGATCCGCGGGGAAGCCAAAAGCCTTGGCAGTCGAAGCGAGCCAAGCTGCAATGGCGTTGGTGTCTTCCTTGTACTGCCGGTACGTGCTGACCAGAGCGGCGGGCAGCATTTTGAAGTCTAGATGACGCGATAGTCTGCTGAGAGAAGTGAGGAGGCGAAGTGCGCAAGACTGGATATATAATCCGATGCCGATTTGAAACGTGTTGGCTCCTTCAGCCTCTTCAAAATCAAGATCTCTTCCTCGCACGAGATGCTATTGATGGGGGTCTGATGATCTTAACAGAATGATGGTGAAGAAGAGGTATGTACTGAGCGAAAGGGCAAGTGTTTGTGGGACATGGAGGAGCTCACGAAACCTTACCTAGGTACCTAGGTACCTAGGAGGTAGGTACTTGAGTCCCATGATCGGGTCCGTGCATAAAGATGGGGCAGTCCGCAAAACCCGGAAACGGATGGTCCCTTTTGGCGGTGCTCCCACATCAAACTTCAAGGTACCTAATGTACCTACCTAATGTTGGGTGCTTAATAAGGTTAAGGTACATACATTAGGTACCTTCAGTTGTTGCAATGAGCATCTCTCAGGTATGGTACGGAGTACTCTGTATGATATGTACCACTTTGCATGTTGTCACCGCGGAGATGATTGACGAACCAACGCCCTCCGAGAAGCTCCAGAGTCCGGACTGGCCACAGACCATAGTAGTCGTCTTGGGTCTCCTGTGAGAAGCTTTGGAGCAACTCCGGAACAAGATGTTCCTCCCCGACTGATATCAGTAGCAGATAAAGTAATCTCGTAGGAATTTTTATCTCTAGGCCATTTGAAAGAAGCAGAAAATCCTCTTCTTACTTCCTTTACAAGTTACAATATGCAACAAGTCCACTTCAATGTTCTCTAGAGACTCTACGGAGTAGGTATGCGGAAATGTTAAATAGGTGGCGGGTCGCCGCCATATCACAAATCGCTAACCGCGAAGCTACCTACCTATGTTTGTATGTACGTGGATGACAACGCACGGCAAGTTTTGCTTTTCTATCATCATCTCTTATAGTTTGCTGAAGATATCGTCGAATTGCTTCTTCTGCCTAATGATTGGGATTCGATGACGCGATGGTCTCGGGCGAACTGAGGCCCCCGGAAGTCTAGACTCCAGACCTCGAATATTCGGGTGAAGTTAAGCTATCGTGGAATGAACAAAGGGACTTTCTGTACAACTGGGTAGAAAGTAAGCCACGCTGATTCTTTTTGGTAACAAATGGCCACGTTGCAGCATCAGGTAGCCTGCTCTTGTGCCGCTCTCGTTGACGAGCTTCTTGTTCATCACGGGGATTGGACGCCCTGCATCTGTTACCATCCCAAAGGAAATATGTATGTACATACTGGTCACTTTGTGGAATGCGAGCTACTCGCGGTGAAACTTAATTACGTCCTCTGAGTAACGATCATATTGAGAGCCGTGCACCAAGACTTTACGTCGTCTGAGTGGCGAGCGTATTGATTGTGTTGAAAGAGTCGAGCACCAAGACACCACGTCCTCTGAGTGACGAATAAACTCATTGTTGCAAGAGGCACGTATTCGTGGCAATCTTTGGGATGTTTGGGATCTTGAGGTTGATGAAGTTGACACTCACCATGATTTGGAAGTTGGAATAGTCCGTCGAGTGTCAGTGACAAATTTATTTTGAGGGATTGCTCTGCAAGAGGCACGTATACACGTAGCCAATCTTTGTAGGTCCGGGGGGGGTGGTCTCGCAATAAATACTCGTACGGCCTACCATACATGTTGCTCTGACGCAAGACGTGCCGTGCGCAGATGCGTCTCCATCCCCATCTCCAAAGCAAGGCCAAAACGCATGTATATTCGTGGCTGCCAAGCATTGTGCATCCTCGGAGCGCCAAGGAAGCTAGGTACGATATCCCAACATGTGCCACTCTGGGCAGGCAGTTATGGTAGCGCGTTGTTGCCCGCCTACTATTCCCTCCTACAATACATACCTCAACCATAGTGGAATGAGGCTGACGGAGGATATGTGAAGGCTTTACCGCGGCCCTTCTCCTCTTTTTATTTCTCCTGCTCGTTGTCATCATCATCGTCGCTCTCGCTGTCAACCGCCACGTCCATCACGGGTATTCCAAACTTTTCGCTCATCTCCTTCTGGATGACATCTCCCGCACCCTTCGCCAAAGCCTCATTCAGCGCCTTGGCTGCTGTGAGCATCGGTCGAAGATCTGCAACGCCGTCGTAACCAGAAGCCGCCATCAGAATCCAGCCAACCACAAAGGGCAGCTCGGTCTCACGCTGCATGTATGCCGGTGTGAAGATTTGGCGCAAAATTGGATCACATGCCTTGCGCACCACGTGCAGCATCTTCCAACATTCCCGATGCATGTGCATGTATGGAAAGGCAATCTCGAACGTCTCGATATTGAAAAACACGGTGAGCTTCTCGATTAGTTGCACGTACGTCATGCAGCCACCATCCTTTTCCCCCTTGCGCGACTCATTGCGAGAGTCCCTGAGAGAGCCCTTGTGAGAACCGCGCGCCTGTTGCTGTTCCTGCCACAACCTTTTCTTCTCCTTCAACTGTTCCGGGTCTTTAATTTGTCCAAGACTCCAAGAGCGTTCGCCGTCAGTTTTCTTCTCCTCAAACAAGCTCAGGTCGATGATTCGACTGACGTGTTCGGCTGTCAAGTCGAGCTTGCCGTTGAAATTGGCATGGAGCCGCGAAAACATGGTCTGGACAGGCGAGGTGCCCTCTTTGAAGCCGCGGGGACCGGCTTTGGAAAAGAGTGACACATTCTTCCGCCGTCGGGCAGTCATGGCCGCCGTGGACGTGCCAATCTGGAGACAGAACTTGAGGAAATGGTCAACGAGCTTCTTGGGCCTTTCACCACCAACGAAGAAGCTTTCAGGACCCAGGTTGGTATATACTAGGTCCATATCCGGCCATTTCGCCATTCCAGGCACAAAATGTCGAAGTGCAGTGTACAAGTGCTGGCAATATTGTATGGAACCCCAGGCAGTGGCCAGCGCATGTCCCGCATCGTGGTATCGGGCACGGAAATGAAAGAGTGTCAGACCGCTAATGAGCGGCGACATGCGAAACAGGCGATGGGATGCAATTTCAGGGATATCAATGCGGGCACCTCGAAGCCACTTCTTCTGTATGGCTCGGATTGGGTCACTGTTGATGTAGCGAATGTGAGCAAGCAGTTCTCGGAGTCCCTCGTCGTTTGAGGCCGGCCAGTTATCAATCTTCAGGTTGGCGTGGAATTTGAAATGCTCCATGATGTCAATCTCGATGAAACGCATTTGACCCGCCATTTCAGCGAAAGGTTTCTCGATGTTTGGGCCCAGCTGATAAGTAATGTCAAGAAAAACTTGGGCGGCAAAAACGACATAAAACGGCACTTTCTTGGTCTTTTGCAATTCCCTCATTCCACGCATGAACTTATCCTGGACTAACCAGCCCTTGGAGCTAACAACAGTCATCAGTTCAGTGAAGAATGGCATCAGCAGCGCTCGATTGTCCTCGAATTTCTGCTTTCCGGTTTTCTGTCTGTGGTTGCTCTCCGGGTTAAAGTATCCATACATCCCTTCCTTGTACAAGGGAATCTCCCCGGGCACCAGAACGTCAGCAAAGCTGTCGATCATTTGATAAGCGGCAAAGTATGTGACTTCCGCTCGGCTATAGGACTTGAATAGAAAGCTTTGAGGGTCGTCCACGTCGGGACTGTTAGTGACCGCGCGCATCACTTCCTTTGGGTCCATGCCTTCCGCCATGCAGTCCATGGCATGCAGCTGCGTCAGCATGATTCTGAGTCCACCGTGCGCCTCCAACAGGGGTTCCACATCTTCCATCAGATTCTTGACGAGGTCTATAGCAGTATTTGTAGCTACTGCCACTGCCGTAAGATCGAAGTTGCCTGTGTCGTATGCAGCCCACATATATCGTATATGTGCTTTTACTTCATTCATATCGTTGACGAGTGCCGTCAAGGCAAAGAAAGCATCTTCAAGCGAGGTCATAACCTCTGACTCGTACCTTACGGCATCATTCTGTGTTTTCTTTGGCCGCTCAAAGTCAGGCGCATTCAGGAATTTGCTGGAAGGCTCATAGACGGCAAGACCTGCGAATCGATTTCGCAGCTCGCGCAGCTCAGATGGACTTTCCTCCGAGTTTTCAGTGGGCATCTGAGGTTTCAATACTTGACGGACTTCCTCCAGCACTAATAGGCGCAATTGTTTGTTAGCGTCAAAGATCTCCGGCTGTCCAAAAAGGCCCCATCAAGCAGACAGCGAAGTGTTATTACCTCCTACGAAGTGCATGTGTGTTTCGGCTGACAGATTTGGGACTGTCTCGCCATGTTCTTTAAGCTTCGATGCAAAGCCAGAGCGAGCGTAAATCACACGCTGAATAGTCTTGCACAGCTCACGAGGAACGGCGACCGCCTTGCTGGCAATGTGCTCGGCCAGTGGCACGAAATCCTTGATGCGGATGATATGAGTTGGCAGTTTTGGCTCCACCGGTAAACCAGCTGTCGAGGTCGAGGCCGAGGCCTGCTCTTTGGCCTGCTTCCGCGCTTTGCCTTTGAGTCGTCCCTTCGGAGCAGCTGTGCTGCTGGCCTGGGCGGAGGGTGGGGGTGAAAGAAGGTCCGCGGGGAAGCCAAAAGCCTTGGCAGTCGAAGCAAGCCAAGCTGCAATGGCGTTGGTGTCTTCCTTGTACTGTCGGTACGTGCTGACCAGAGCGGCGGGTAGCATTTTGAAGTCGAGATGGCGCGATAGTCTGCTGAGAGAAGTGAGGGGACGAAGTGCGCAAGACTGGATATATAATCCGAATGCCGACTTCAAACGTGATGGCTACTTCAGCCTCTTTAAAAATTAGATCTCTTTCTCGCACGAGACGCTATCGATGGGGGGTCGATGACGTTAAGAAAATGATGGTGAAGAAGCGTACTGAACGAAAGGGTGTTCGTTAGGAGATGGGAGGCTCTCACGAAACCTCTCTCCTGCAATAATCCGAGCTTTCCCCATATTACATATGTAGGTACCTATTGGGTCCGTGCACAGGTAATGTTGGGGCAGTCCGCAAAACCCGGGACGGGAGTCCCTTTTGGCGTGCTCCCCCACATCAAACTTCAAAGCTGCAGTTTCAACTTGTTGCAATCAGCACCTATGAATCATGATATGATACCTACCACTTGGCATGTTGTCGCCGCCGAGATGGTTGACGAACCAACACCCTCCCTCCTAGAAGCTTCAGAGTCCGGACTTCAATGGTCGTCTTGGATTGAGGTTAAGATGGTCTCCTGCGAGAAGCTTTGGAGCGGCTTCGGAACAAGAGTTCTCCCCGACAGATGTCAGCAGAATGAACAAAGGGAAACTTCTGTATAACTGATTGAAAATTAAGACACGCCGGTTCTTTTGGTAACAAATGGCCATGTTGCGGCATCAGGTAGCCGACGAGCTTTTGTTCATCACAGGGATTGGATGCACCGCATCTGTTACCCTCCCAAAGAAAATAAAGAAAATGCTGGTCACTTTGTGAAATGCGAGCTACATACATACATACATTAGGAGGATCATGATGCAGGTACATATGTACCTCCTAACGAAGATCACAAAATCTTTAACTTTATAAATTCCTTAACTGCTAAGACATGTACATACGACCATAGGTGGTAGAAAACTCGGGATCCCGTCCGCTCTCCCATAGATAAGCTGCCAACCGGCAGATTAGTAGTTGGGTCGGTGACGACCAGCGAACACCGGCTGTTGTATGCATAGTTTTTTTATCGCATGCCGCATTGCCAGTGAGTGGGCCGAGTGTGCATTTGCTGAAGCCTGACAGAGCCTCAGCTGCTGCAGCCTGCAGGTATACCCACATTGTCATGTTTTCAGAAGAAAAAATGAAAGGATTCATTTTTTGCATTTGTTTCTCATTTCCATGGAGTCGAGGTAGTTTCTCAGAAGTCTGAATATCTCTGAAGTCATACGTCGTCCAAGCTCCCCCGCTCGGCGATTGACGCGGGGCTGCGCAGAGCTTCCACGCCAAGTGCCCCCGAAATCTTCCCATCATCACCAACTTGCGGCAACGCTCTCACTTCTTGCTTCATCACGCGCATGATCCGTGAACCTCACCATGTCCCTCTCCAATAACCCCGGCAACACAAGCGACAGCATCAACAGCAACAGCGACCCCGCTCACCTCCTCCCACCGACCTTCAAAGGCCAAATCACAAGCTGGCTAGCCGAGGACACTCCATCCTTTGATCCGGCCGGCTACGTCGTCGGCGACCACGCGCGCACAGCAACCCTCTGGGCCAAGTCCAGCGGTATCCTCGCCGGAAGGCCCTTTTTCGATGAAGTCTTTCGCCAGACCGGTTGCGTCGTAACGTGGCACCTGCCCGAGGCATCGCAACTCGACATTCCCGGTACAAGCAGCACCAGCACCAGCACCAGCACCAAGATCAAATGCGCGACCATCAGCGGTCCGGCCCGCGCCATCCTCCTCGGCGAGCGCGTCGCCCTCAATACTCTCTCTCGCTGCTCTGGCATAGCCACTCAGTCTGCGCGCATGGTCCGCCTAGTCCGCCAAGCCGGCTACAAGGGCATCCTGGCTGGCACGCGCAAAACCACCCCCGGGTTTCGCCTCGTTGAGAAATACGGCATGTTGATTGGGGGTGCCGACGCGCACCGCATGGACCTCAGCTCCATGGTCATGCTTAAGGACAACCACGTCTGGAGCAGGGGCAGCATCACTGAGGCTGTGGTCGCGGCTCGGGCTGTCGCTGGCTTCAGCCTCAAGATTGAGGTCGAGGTCCAGAGCGAGGAGGAGGCTGATGAGGCCATTGCCGCGGGGGCTGATGTCGTTATGCTAGATAACTTTACTGGGGAGGGCGTCCGGGTGGCGGCGCGGAGCTTGAGGGAGAGGTGGACGGGCAAGGGCCATTTTCTGTTGGAGGTTTCGGGAGGGTTGACGGCTGAGAATGTGGCTGCTTATGTCTGCAATGGTAAGTTGAAAACTTGGGGCACTGGGTATTGCGGTGATGCAGCGACACGTCACTCAGCTCTTCTTTCTATTGACGACTCTTTTGTTGTTGAGAAGAAGATGATGATGGCGATGTGGTGGTGGGGAAGTTATTTTGAGGATGAAAGGCTAATTGCGAGGCACAAATCTAATAGATATCGACATTATCTCAACAAGCTCCATTCACCAGGGCGTGCCGCACGTCGACTTTTCCCTCAAGATTGAGCATTAAGCCTCGTCTCGGCCAACTCGGTCGACTGGGCCGAAGAGAACGTCGTGGAAAAACGTAGGAACAAACAAGACCAGTCACGGCTGCGATCGCTGGATACGCACCTCAATGACTCGGCCGTCCTGAGTCACGTTGTAGCGACTTTCTTTTCCCTACGCGTGAAACGCACTCCTAACACACAATATCCGCCATAGGCACACTCCTGACTATTTCTCGCCGTGAGAACTCATTTCTCAGAGATGGCCAACTGTTTTACTACGGGAAGCGTATCCGCCAGCTTGTTTTACGCGCCATGGACTGCCAGCAGCGAGCGGTCATACCATCGTCTGCTATCCCGTCAGCCATCGCGTCGTTTTGCACCGGGTCGTATGAGTCGTTCTGGCTGGAATCGTTAGTGCCGCGGCGACAGGACATCAGAATACTCGTCTCGTTCTCCCTGAATGGACATCAAGCGACGGGTTTCCCTTAACAATTCAATGGGACGCTCTTTAATCTGATGTATGATCCACGACCGTTGGGATTTAGCTTGTTGTCATACACATCTTCTCCACGACGTAGAGCGTGTAGTCCTTGGCCGGGCTTCAAGGCCTTCCTCGCGAAGACGAAAATGCGGAGAGCTGTAGCCAGTAGGTCCCATGAATGGCAAATTGTATGTTGGCTCCATCCGAGCCGATCTGTCTGAGGTGGGCTGCCGTAACGCATTTTCAGTGCTGTGATGTTCGCCATCCCCGTGAATTGGGCGTCTTGTTAGGATTGAATCATGTTGAACATATGTGTGGTTCTCCTACTGGTATAATTGCTTCAATCATCAGTCAGCATCATCGTGAGTGCAACGTGATCGTGATGCACTATTGTGTGGGCCATGTTCTTCCGAGATGAACGTCTTGAGCTGCCCTTCTTCAACTCGATGGTGAGGACGTAAACATATCGGCTGGAGTCGTCATGTAGCTGGCCATGTTCATTAAAAACGATTCGCGACTTTGCACTCAGAAACGCCCTAGACTGGCCCCAGTGCTTTGGGTCCCTGTTGGTTGCGACCGTCTTGATCCACAAGGATGAAACAATGCTCCCGTCATTGAGTGATTGACTGGAGTTATTTTTCACACATATTTACGTAGCTATCAGCACATTTTAGACAACTCTCGTCTCAAGAAGCCTTACGAGATGGCGAGAAAGGCAGATTGACTTGGGTCAGCGCATACCTACCCTGTACCTATTTTCGGTGTCTGGCCGCACATATGGAGCACAACATGGCACGTTCTATGCAGTTCCGAATTCAGGTCTGATTGGCCTTTTGCTAGCTATGTACATACATACTCCGTACATACTCATCTGATGGATGCGTTTTAGTGGCGAGCTTGGTGTCGTGGGGTTAGCTCAGAGCTGACATGCCCAAGTGCCGAAGACGGCGTGGCCACTAGCTGGACGAACTACCTTTGTATTTGCCGCCTCATCTTCATCAAGAACCAGGCAATACGAAATCCGACAGACAATACCTACGGGAAAGCTTCAACAAGCTGTCCGGGCTATTAACTTATCGATCTCGAATTAAGTTCATGAAAGCTACATACCTAGGAAGCAACTCCAGCGAGCTTTGGAATGGCAGCTCTCCTCAGACGCGAAGTAGGTATGTACCTACAAACCACAATCAATCATTTCAAACTTGTCAAGCCAGCTTAGCGCAATTGCCTATTCCGTAGTAGGGATATTTTTAGTTGGACATGACATCACTGGCGTAGGCTCGGCAGGATCACGATGATGAAGTTCTGGAATCTGAATCTCTTTCATGCACTCCTGGAGTCCTGAGTCCTGACTCTTGGTACGTACAATGACACGTTACGCGACGCGCACGTTTCTGAGCTGAGGGGCAAAGCCACAGCAGTGCGGTTTCGCAATATGTATATTTGTCCAACATGAAAGCATGGGTTCCCCTTAGGCTCTATTCACGGAGTTCAAGAATCCATAACTTAAGCTCATATTGTCGGAGTTGCTGGGTTTCCAGGATAAGCTTCCAAGTCCCTTATTACAGAATCGGGGACCCCATGCCAACGAGATTCCGCGTGTTTGAAAACGTGTGGGGTTTGATGCACTGTGGGGCAATTTAATGTTGGAACTTGGGGCCAATCATCAATGGTGTGATGGAGATCCACAGTCTCACGAACCAATGTTTCAAAAATGCAAGATTTGCTCAATGGCAGCCGGGGTTCCGACGAGGCAAAACAAAATCACAATTGATGTGGAAGATTTTGGCATTCCGGTATCCGCAGCATCTGGAGCGAGCAAGTTCTACTACACGGCAGCGGTCGAAACACATGCCTTTACCCGAGTTGCATGAATGGGAATGGGCCAGGTAGATTCTGTAATAGATTATGTAGATACATAGGTACCTATAATGCATATAAGTTGACATTCCAAACACAGGCGGTCTGGTAATTTAATTATGGATCTGGGCAGCCATTGCTTGCGGCGCGGGTGTTTGATGTTTTCAGTCCTCTACGGGTTGATGGGGAAGGAGCCGTGAGTCCCGTGACTCGTAGGTATGTATCTCCTATACTCTTGCTGCATGTGGCAGGCACGATCGAACCCAATGAATCCTCCAAATCCCTCTGAATCCCTCTGAATGCATGCCAGCACCGATTCTGTCCGTTGACGATTCGTTGTGCGCTGCCTCAAGTGCGCAGACCCGTCACGCGTCATTCTTTTTATTCGTCCTAGCCTCCTACAAGATCGTGCTCCCCTCTGCCGCAATTGGCGATTCTCGTCTGACCTGAGCTCGGTCCAGCCTCTGTTGTCTCTTTGTTTCGCGTACGGAGTAGTTCCCCAGATGCCAAGCCTGATTTGTTGCTTTCATCTCGTCGCGTCTTTGTCTTCATCAACTTTCTCGTGACCTGCCTGGTCTCGTTGCCGCTCGCTTGCCCCCAAAGTACGTCTTCATCACTCATTTCGACATCCGCAACGTCTATTGCCGAACCCATCTCGACTCGTCATACGATAGAGGTCCGACCATGCGCTAGTCCGGACTTCGTTGTCTTCACGTTCGCAGCAGCCCTATTTCCGCCGTCAACGATTCCAATATCGCTTACGGTATCACTCTCAACAGCTTTGATCCTTTGCCGAGCAACCGCTGTCGACCCTGATTTGGCACGAGCTTTGACTCTCCGGGCTTACTGCCAACTGGGCGAACTGGGCATAGGTACTGAGGCCACGGCGGACTAGTGCGTCACTTGGTCAATGAATGGCACTTATTATTGACACCTGGTTGATACGAGAAAGCGCGCTGCTTGTTCGAACTTCGAGGTGCATTCTCGCCAACGAGCGTCATCCCCACCACCCACTGAGCCGGTACGAACCAACTCCACCCGGTAGCGGGCCTGACTCGCCGCCTTGGGAACATCCAAGTAACACGAGTTGTGCCAGCTGTGAAATCGACGCGAACAGTCCATAACTACCTATACAAATACACACTCATTTGAGTGATACGCAGTTGCCGGCAACGTCTAGATTAATTTCCTCTTCCTACTCGACCCTTTAGTATTTACCAACGCCTCTCGTTTTCTCGCGTCGCCTTTTTCTACAACTTTGGTCTGCTATTTCTGGTGCTTACCGGCAGCGCTGCGACGCGAAATTGGGCGGTGACAAAAAAAAGCAAATAGAGGCAGAGAGTGACGTCTTGCCCCCTTTTCGCTTCCGCCAAATCGGATACCCTCACAAGTTCTTGGCCTGCGCTTCGTCGACGGTCGTAGTCTGACAACATCAAGGCACCGGCGAGTTGCATCGGCACTGCTGCGCCCGCCAAGATGCTTAACTCGCGCCGCGCCCTAGCTGCGGCTGCATTCATCGTCACAGTCTTTTTCCTAGTCATACATTCACATAGCTCATCGAACAGTCCTAGGGCCCAATCGCCACATCCCAATAATAGACCGACAAACGCGAAACCCGCCGATAGCAAGCGAGCGGTACCCCAGAAGCCCATGAGGGACATGTCGCGCATGTCCACGTATGACAAGCTCGCCTACGCGTATCCCTACGACATTGAATCGAAATTTCCTGCATACATCTGGCAGACGTGGAAGAGTTCGCCGTCTGACGGCGAGTTTGAATTCCGAGAACAAGAGGCCTCATGGACCCTACAGCACCCCGGGTTCGTCCACGAAGTCATCACGGACGATGTGGCTGTCAGCATGCTCAACCTGTTTTATGCTTCTGTACCCGAGGTACTAGAAGCCTATCATGCGTTGCCGCTGCCCGTCCTGAAAGCAGACCTATTTCGCTACCTGATTCTCCTAGCCCGAGGGGGAATCTACTCCGATATCGATACATATGCGATCAAGAGCGCCCTGGAATGGGTTCCGCCCCATATCCCCCGGCAGACGATTGGCCTCGTCATTGGCATCGAGGCGGACCCTGATCGCCCCGACTGGGCGGATTGGTATAGCCGGCGAATACAATTTTGTCAATGGACGATCCAGAGCAAGCCGGGTCATCCCGTGCTGCGCGACATCGTCGCACGGATCACTAACGCGACTTTGACGATGAAGAGGGAAGGTCGGCTGGCGTCGTTTGAGGGCAAGGACGTGGTGGACCTCACCGGCCCTGCCGTATGGACAGACACCATCATGGACTATCTTAATGACGCACGGTTCTTCGACATGAAGAATAGCCGGGGAAAGATTGACTGGCATAACTTTACCGGCATCGAAATGAGCAAGCGGGTGGGCGACGTGATTGTGCTGCCCATTACGAGCTTTTCTCCTGGCGTGGAGCAGATGGGATCCAAGGACTACGATGACCCCATGGCATTCGTTAAGCATGATTTTGAGGGTATGTATATATAGGTTCCCATCTATTCGTCGTGCCTGACGTGCTGCTTCGCCAGGGCCTGGCATTCGCTGACAGGATATACTAGGCACGTGGAAACCCGAAAGCGAGCGTCACATCGGGGAGCAAAAGGAAGAAGTAGTGGGTGAATATCCACAAGGGCTAGTCGATTGAGACGGTCTCTTGGGTATGAATCAGGGGCGGCAGCATTGACACTGCGACTCAAGTCATCCCACCGGGGAATTCAATACAGCGAACTTTGAGCTTGGCTTTTTCTATTTCCTTTTTTTAATCTCGCATGCTTGCACATTCATTTAATCATTCCTTTCTTCTTTGGCGAACAAAAAGTACGGAAGCCGTCATACATGGGGTACAGGAGTCCCCCTCTTGGCAGTTTCTCGCAGAACATGTGTGGAAACGCCATAAGCTGGATTACGACTACACATTGGCACTAGGTGTCTGCTTTCTTTTGTCTTATTCGTGTTTTCATGGTTCTCGCTCCTTTTGCGTAGCCATCAATGCGGTCCATACGATGTTGCATTTGCGCTGGGTCTAGCTGAGAGAGGCGAGACATGGCGCTGAAGGCGTTTGTCATACAGCGTGTGTTGTTTTGGAGCACCACAGTCATCGTGTTGGGGTCTGGCGGTGGGCTCCGTGGTTGATAGCATGTGGATGTCCGTGCTGGACAGGACATCGATCTGGAGTCTGGGATTTGGCTGTTGTTTGTATATGGTTCCGGAGGCTTGCAGAGTCAAGTTGTACATTAAAAAAAGAAGGGGCTTGATTGAAGAAAGCAATCGCACGCTCAGTATGTACTCCGTAATAGGTACAATGTATCGCGGTGGGTGATGTCATCATGGCCTTGGCATTGGCTGCAAAAGTGGAGCGTCGTAATGGTTTGCCACGATGTTGCATCCATCATCCATGGACCATGATCCAACGGGCCAGCCGTCCGAACGCTTCCAGCATCCTGAATGACGTCAATCTACACAGGGACCTATGTATGTACATAACGCCCATTCAGGTCTCATCTACCGAGTTCCCACCTACATAGATAACCTGTCGTCAACTCCCATCCAACTCCCATCTACGCCATAGTCCCATCCAATTCCCACCTTCAACATCCAAATCCAACTCAGCCCGAAGCCTGCCTCCGCAAGCTAATTGTCCGCCCTCTCTTGATGCCGTCGAAACCCCTCATCTGCCCCTCATGAACGGCCTGCTCCCCTTGTCGAGCAGGCCTCCGACGTGCTGCGCCATCATCGGCCGGGCGAGAGCATGGCGGGCCAGGCGCATTGCCGCTGTTGTTGCTTCAGCGCAGAGGAGGATGCTTTGCGCGGAGGGGCTGAGCTTTTGGAGGGGTCCAAGTGAGGTACATATGGTGATTTACTTGCTCGTGGGCTTTGCTGTTCTTTCCCAGGGAGGTGATTTATGCGTGCTTGCGGAGATGTACATGTGTGTTTTTGGGTGTAAGTTTCCTTGCGTATGTTGTGTTGCGTGTCTGGGTGCTTGCGTGTTATATGACACATGTATGATGTATGATGTGTGAGTGGTGTTTACATGTTGCTTGTATGCACAACGTACATGCTCAGATAGGCAGTACGACTGAAAGCAAAGGATACCTATTACTTTGTTTGCGCGCTTTCCCTTGCAAGATGCCAAAACAACAGCTCCCTGACTCACTCACTGACCTTTCCCTGATGGTGTACTGCACGCCACGATGATAGCCCGCGTTATACAGCGGCACTATCCCCGAGCACTTTGCGCACATCGTCTCCCAGCACGGCGACCGTCCAGCTGTTATCGCGCGGTCTCCAACACCTCGCGCCTCGGAAACCATCCTCACATATCATATGCTCGACCTGCTCTCCAACCGGCTCGCATCGTCGCTCGCAAGCCTGGGCGTGGCCAAGGGTGACCGCGTGGCCATCTCGCTAGGCAACACGGTCGAGTTCGCGGCCCTGACATACGCGTGCTATAAGCTCGGCGCTGTGCTCGTGCCGCTCAATCCAGGCTTCCAGGCCTCGCAGGTCGAAGCCACGCTGCGCCATCTCGGGGCCGGGACTCTCATCATCGGAGCCGTTACGGACCTGGCGTATAGGCCCGGCCGGGGCCGCAGCAACGAGGCGCTACTGGGGGAAGTTCTTGCTGGCCACAGTATGAGGGGCTCCGGTGCGACGATTGAGACCGATAGGGTGCCAACACTGAATAGGGTCATTGTGGTGGACAACCGCGCGAGCCACGAGGGCGTACGGTTCGCGCTGGAAGAATGTACAGCGCTCACGCCGTATACGTCGTTGCTGGAGGGCTCGGAGCGCGGCGTCAAGCCCTCCAAGGGACTCGACGCGCATGATACCATTAATATCCAGTTCACATCCGGAACAACATCAACACCCAAGGCCGCGATGCTGACGCACCACTCCATTCTCAACAATGGGATTTTCATAGCCCATCGGATGGGCCTGGACCCCCGGGACATGATGGTCGTGCCGCCGCCGCTATTCCACTGCTTTGGCTGCATACTGGGGTACATGGCCACGGCGACGACCGGCGCTGCGATCCTATTCCCGAGCCCGGCATTCGACCCCATTGCCACGCTCAAGATGTGCGTTGATCACAACGCCACGGGCCTATACGGCGTGTCGACGATGCTGTCCGCTGTTCTCGATGCGCTCGACAAGGACAAGGACCCAGCGCCGGCACACCTCCGCAAGGGCATCGTCGCTGGCTCCTCCGTCCCCGAATCCCTCATGAAGACCATCTATGAGCGTCTAGGCCTCCGCGACCTCGTCATCTGCTATGGCATGACGGAAACAAGCCCCGTCAGCTGCATGACGGCCCCGTCGGATCCATTCCACCAGCGCTGCAGCACGGTCGGGACACCCCTGCCACATACTAGTGTCAAGATCGTGGATCCTTTAGATCGAGCTCGCGTTGTTCCGCTGGGGATGCGGGGGGAGTTGGCCGCGGCGGGGTATCTAGTCATGAAGGGGTACTTTGGGGATGAGGCCAGGACGGCGGATGTGCGTGTCGAGGAGGCAGATAGCATACCGATACACGATGGTGCGTCCCGGCTCAGCAACACCAGCACCAGCACCAGCACCAAAGAAGACGACGGTCCTGAAAAGAGCATCAAGACCACCACCTGGCTCTACTCAGGCGACCAAGCCACCATGGACCAACACGGCTTCGTGACCATCACAGGCCGCCTCAAAGACCTCATTATCCGCGCCGGCGAAAACATCTACCCCCTCGAAGTAGAGAATTGTCTCCTCCAGCATCCAGGCGTTGCGCAAGTCAGCGTTGTGGGCGTCCCGGATGAACAGCTCGGGGAGGCTGTTGCTGCGTTTGTGATTCTGAGTCGGGGATGGGGGACTGAGGCCGCAGATGTAGGCGCAGGCGCAATCACGGTAGGTAAGTCGCAGGATGGTGGTGGTGGTGGTGGTGATGAGACCGCGCGGCGGGGAAGAACTATCTTGACGGTGCAGGAAGTGAGGGATTGGGTTCGGGGCCGGCTTTCGAGTCATTTGGTGCCCAAGCATGTGTTTTGGGTGGACGAGTTTCCCAAGACGGCGAGTGGGAAGGTTCAGAAGTTTGTGTTGAGAGAGTGGGTGGGGAGAAGAGGTGAGTGAACCGTGGTCGTGGCCCGTGAGGGTCTCATGGGCCACGTCGAGGGGGGGACGGACGGAATGGGAAAAAAGATGCAAGTTGTAATATGAAGATGCGGGGATGCGGGTGAGACGCGACGGGATAAGGCGACGGACATAGACCAGTGTTTACGATTGAAAGGATTAGGCTTCCTCCGTGCCTGCATCCGCTGAGTCGAGCCGTCTCAAGTATGCCGCCTTCCTTTCCGCTTCGTCTCGCTCCCGTCTCGGCATCCCATCGGTGGGTAAACTGAGTATGCAGGGATATACAAGCTATGACTGATGATAATGGCATGATCAATGGGATGGGGCTTTGGCTGATATAACTTTGGTGACTATACTGGGAGTTGGAATAAGTAGCAAGCCGCAAGCGTATCTCTATCTCATGGCCTTGGTCCTGTCTGACAGGGTTTCGAAATGGCTTTGGGGCCCTGTTGAGGGGGCGCGATCGCGAGATCGGAGATACGCCATCCGTGCCTATACGAGCATCACCTTCCCAGAAATCGCATATCTAGTCGAAGAGTTCCCGCTTCAGCAAACCAATCATTCATCACCAATCCTTTTGTGCCTCGCAGCTATAGTAATACGTCGTCCCTTTTATTCATGTCCCATAGGAAGACCCAGACAGAGCAATGCAAGATTCTTGTGCCTGCTTCCACTTTTATATAACCCGGCCAAACGGTAAGGGTGTGAGGTGAAAAGGAAAGAAAAAGGGGCCTGTGAGTCCTCAGATCCGACTACCTGGGCAGTTGTGCGCCTTTTAAAACAACGGATGCCAAAAGTAGAGTTTGAAAAGCAACATAGAAAGCGCAACGCAGGAACAAATAAAGAAGAGAGATAAAAAAAAAAAAACATGAACAAGAAACGAGAAAGAGGAAAAAAACAGAACAATCAACGTGATCGGCAATATCGGCTTCCCTTGAGAAGACTCCGGGCCGTCGAAAAATGCAAGGCGTCAAGGCTTCCAGCCACCGTGTCCCTCCTTCATTTATATTCATCCCATCCCATACCCTAATCAACCTGCTTCTCACACCCAATGCGGCCGAGAAGTTCTTTTCGATCACTGTGCCCCGGCAAGCTGACGCCAGAACTGCTGGCCTGTCGCCGCACACCACTCCTTCGCTCCCAGCTCCGAAGATCAATCTCATCGGCATCTACTTCCTCCTCCAAGGGTTCGGCCTCCTCGTAGACGTATTCGTCTTCTTCCTCGGCAGACTCGTCGTCACTACGAGAGTCCTGCGCTCCATCTCCGCGAAGGACCTTCATGGCAACGCGGACAATCATGGTGAACCAGTAGATGGTGATGCCTTGGAGGGTAAGTAGGGGTACCAAGAAGACCCATTTGACCGTCTCGTTGGCACACACTCGACCGGTGGAGTTGATAAAAGGCTCGATAAGCCACATGACGCCTGGAGGCGAATCTTCAGGCCCTATCAGATTGTCGTTTGGTCCTCTGAAGCATCCCACAGGCATGGTGACGAGCGTGTGGGCGTACACGGACCAGCAGACCACGACGTAGAGGACGTGACGGGCGACAAGCCATGCGAGCATGAATACCCCGAACATGACATCGCAGATGGTGTTGTAACCGGCATATTTGAGACACTTCGCAGCCTATGGGATTGTCAGTGCTTATCAGGATATATTTTATATCAGTTATGATTGGCTTTGTCAACGCACTGGCAGGAAAAGGTCTACCACGTCCATAATGACCAGAATCAGATTGCCCACTCGAGTGTGGTGATAGCAGTAACAGGACGAGATGAGAACGGTCGTGATAATGTGGTGACTGAACATTTGCCAATGGTCCTTGCGGCGTTCTTCGATGTTGATGACAATGATTTGCTGCAGCCAGAATGCCCATTGCGCGAGAACGTAGCCCTTCATTTGCCAGTCCACTTCACGGTTCGGCCAGGTGGTCCACAGCTCGCGCATGTTGAGAAAGTAAGGCGAGTTGCAGTAAATATACTGTGACGAACGAGTTAGTCCGTCCCGTTTCTGCCGTCTGTTGCGAGCCAGGGAAAGAGATGGATCATCTTACCATGCCCATTGTCCAGAATACGCTGTAGTATACAAGCAGCCAGGCTTGCTCTGTGAAGCGAATCTGATCCTTTTTCTTGGTCACACCCTGCATTCTCGCAAAAGGCGCCAGGACGTACTCCATGCAGCCTGCTCGCAAAAGTGTAAAAAGCACAATGCAGAAACTTATAAAATAGGCATCTTCGAACCCAATCCCGTACTCGCCGGATCGCTGATTGTAGTAGGCGAGCTGGAAGTATTTCTGCGTGTGTGATCGAGCTTTCGGGATCAAATTGTGGCAAAGAAATAGCAGAGCAAGAAGGTTGGCAGAGAGACCTGAACAGTAATTCAGTCAGTTCATCACAATTTGAAACAACAAGTATTGAGGCGCGAAGCGGCAAAAGCATCGCTTGTGGCAGCGCCAGTTGTTGCTCTGGATTGAGATGCTTGTGTGTGCTATATACACCCGCTGATTTGACATACTAATTTGATTTCTCACAAACCAACGGGTAAAGTGCTTCCACGTCCCATCTTCCTTGCGCTTCAGCCGTCGTACAAGGACGTGTTTGCCGTCGGAGCTCTGCATGTATAATGAGCCTTTAACACCAGGAGCTACTGTTGTAGGCTTGTATTGAGATGGCGAAGACGCGCCTGTGATGCCGTCGTCTGGCGATCCGGTACAGTCGTTATCGCCCATGATGAGGATTGGAATTCTAGCGACAAGCGGGTCGCCGTCTCGGTGGGGGCACGAAATCGGAGGAGAAAAAAAAAAGAGGCCCCCGTGTCTTCTGGACGTCGGCTTGTCGCGGGCGCCTCTCTTTTCCGCAAGCTTATCAATGGCTCGACAAAGTCGACTCGGAGCAGACAGGAATCAGTCAGTTGCAGACGAGGGATAGAATTGCGAAAGGAGGATAGTTCTCGAGGTTAGAGAACCGATTGGGAGGGGTGGTTGTTGGTGGATCGCTCCGCCGTGCCCATGTAAGCGGTGGACAAGGTGCAACGCGCACAAGAAAGCCACCTTGTGATGAGAAAATGGATCAAAGGGCCAGGGGGAGGAAAAGAAGGGGTACCTAAGTGGCTGGTGTGGTGGGGCCAGGAACTTCGGGACTCGGGAAGCTTTCTTAAGAGCTAAGCTACAGTACCTAGGTAGGTAGGTATGTAGGTACAAAGATGCTTGACGGGACCAACGCTTCGAATTGCAACGTGAGAAGATCATGAGAGTCTCTGTGCCGAGGACATTACCAACACTCCAGGGCTGGCCGCAGAAATTGAGGATGCCTATGCGTTGTGGACGTGCAAGTCGAAAGATGCGGAGGCTTTATGTACGCAGATGGGGAGAAGACAAGCGGGGTTTACACCGTGTGTTCTCACTGCCCAGTCCAGTAGGTATGTACATATGTCCCTAGTACCAACGCGTGGATAGAGTTTCAAGCTCGGCGCCATTTCAAAAGAATGCAGCTTAGAACCACCTTAGGTCCGGACGCCAGTCGAAATAGAGCATTCCACAGCTCCTATCAGCGGCAATCCCCCACGAGCGAGGTATGTACATACACATGTACATATGGAGGTATGTACATATATATGTACATACTGTACCTACCCTCTTGGAAGGAGACGACAAGCGAGGCGTTGGCGGGGAAGATGCATCAATGATCAGGCAGGGGTCGAGGCCTGCAAGTTACCTACGCACTGTCGCTTGGGAGCCTGCTACAGTACCGGCATTGCACTACTTACAGCCACGATGCTCTTCATCTCGCCAAATATGCTTACTTCCAATTACAAGCCTGGCGTCGCAAATAAGTTGCCTTCAGTATTGCTGCGTAGTAGAAGTAATAGAAGCGGCTGCGAGTTTGTCATCGCCAGACTCCAGGAGTCCAGAGAATCCAATGTCGCACCAACGTCTCCACGAGCCAACGCACCAGCCACATCTTGCCCCCGCTTGACAGGCTACAGCTGTCCAGATTCCAGATTGCGTTTGGAATCTGCACTAGCGTGTACATACATATGTACTTAGGTACATTCCTAGGTACTCCGCGAGAGGGAAACAACTTTCTCCCTTGTTTGGGAAAGCCTTCCCTACCCTGTATCCCTTTTTCTTTGTTACGGCTGACGAATCACAAGCCAAGTAATCATCTCCATATCTCTCCACATGACATGCATGACACATCCGTTTCGTCACTCCGCCACCAATCTGCCTCGACGACGCTGATGACGATCTATCGACCATCCTATAGTTCTACCAACCTAGCATACACTGCGTCTTCAACTTCACCATTCATTCTATTAAAAGAACAACAGAAGGCTTAAAAAAAACACAGCCTGTCTCTCTTCTTTGGTCAAGCAGCCAGCCAGCCAGGCGTCGTCATGGCCACCCCGAGCACCAACCCGAAATACCAGCCTGCGCTGCAGCACGATCCAGACAATGACTTCACTCACGCGCCGCCTGCCTACGCTGAGGGATCATCTCGACCCAGCGAGGAGCAAGGCCTTTTTGGACCGCCTCGCAGCAGTGAAGACAATCTCCCGGATGACTTCAAGGTTCGTCGGCCCATGATCCTGCCCGCGACGTGCAAAAGTGACGATACCGAGGCTGGTCCTCTTTGCGCTCGCCACCTTCCTATACCTAGAACCATCTCCATGTACATGGCAAATCTATCTGGAAAGCTAACTGAGATCACAGTTTGGCGGCTCCGTGGCCGAAGCAACCGTCGACATTCGCAACCAATTCGTCCGCAAAGTCTACACCATCCTCACACTGCAACTTCTCGCCACTGCGGCCGTCAGCTCCCTCACCTTCTTCAGCGACTCGTATCGAAACTGGATCCAAGCTCGTCCACTCCTCGTCTGGATTTCCGTACGTTGGCCCCCCACCCCCCTTCCATCCCTCCTCCCTCTTTCTTTAGTCGCATCTCTCCGGTCTCAAGGAGAGAGACGAAAGCGAAACATGCAAACGTGCAAGAAGAGTACAACTCCCAAGACGCATCAACTAATCTTGATATGAAATAGCTCATCGGAGCCATGATCTTCATGGGCCTCACCTACTGGAAACGCAAATCATACCCCACAAACCTTCTTTTCCTCTCCCTCTTCACCTTCGCCGAAGCCTACTCCATCTCCGTCATCGTCTCCTTCTACAAAACTTCCATCGTCCTCAACGCCGTTGTCCTCACCGCCGGAATCTTCATCTTCCTTACCCTGTTTGCCTGTCAGACAAAATACGACTTCACGTCCTGGATGCCTTACCTCTTTGGTGCCCTCTGGGCCCTTGTCCTCTTTGGCTTCATGGCCATGTTCTTTCCTTATAATTCCACGGCAGAGCTCATCTATGGGGGTGTCACGGCCTTGATCTTTAGTGCGTACATTTTGGTGGATACGCAGTTGGTTATGCGACATCATCATGTGGAGGAGGAGATTGCGGCGGCGATTAGCCTCTATTTGGATATTATTAATCTGTTCTTGGCAATTCTGCGAATCCTCAATAGTCAGTCTAACAACTGATGAGAGTTAAGACGCAAAATTCAAGAAGGCTTGGACGTTGATAGGATCGATCAAGTGAGGAGAGTGCGGTCTGTGGATGTCGGCTTTGTCCTGACGCAAAGGAACGTTGTGCGCCTGTTCAAGAGAGGGTGCAGAAATGATGATACTATCTTTTTGGACCCTGTGATGACTGCCGCTTCTTGTGGATGGATGAGTTTCTTTTTATTGCATGGTCGGATGGATACTGCCGGGATTTGTTCTTTTCTTTCGTCCCTTGTTTCATTGCTTGTCTCCTAGAGTTAATAGTGTTTCTGCTGAACCCTCTCGCCACTGAAATGTTGAGCTTAAATTATAGTCGGTGTTCAATATGATGAAGCACTTTTGCTATGGAAGCATGAATACCTACTATTTCATAGAGAGAAGGATATCTTGTTTCAGTGTGCTGTGTTCCGCGTCTAACATGGTTCAATATTTGCATTAAAGCCCACTAAGAGAAGACTAAGAGAACAAAACAAATTAAAAATCAAACCCGGGGACGCGGTACCAAGGCTAGGCTACAAACATATGCATTACCCATACAGCTCAAAGAGAACATCACGCCGGCTCTGCACTGCCCGTATATGATAGTATACGACAGCATGTCGACCATACGCCACGTCTCTTCTCGACCATTCCACCTCCGGCCACACAGTATTACTTGCATCGGTTGCCTGCCGTCGCCTGCTCCCGCCAACAAAGAACCCCGACTCGAGGAACAATTACTAAATCGAGAGAACATGAGAAAGTCTTGTGCACCTGTACTTGAAATACCTGCAACACCAATTCTCGTCCTGTCTCATGTGGTAATTGGGTGCTCTCGTCCTCCAAACCATAGCCAGCTTTTTGTAATGGGGAGGCGAAAAAGCACAGCAGCGTGGCATAGAACAAGTGTGAAATCGACTCTTTTTGTTGATTGCGTTGCGGGTGGATCTTGGAAATACGTCGATACTTGTGGTCTTCAGTCATGATAGGCAGGCGAGGAGAAAAAGACCAACGCCGACAGAGATAATATCGAATAGACCAACGTCGTACATCTTTCTTTTTGTTTCAGGGTATCACTGAAAGACCTGCTGTCTACGAAGTCTCGATTTAAGCTTCGTGATCACCATTAGCCTCGGTAGGCGTGCTCATAGTGGCGGCCGAAGCCTCTCGCTGCATGCGAGCTTCGATTTCTCGGAGCTGTGACTCGCGAGCCAGAAGCTCCTGTCGCTTTTCGTTGATCTCGCGCTGGACCTTGAGTTCGATTTCGCGCAGCTTCTCTTCTTCCCGTCGAAGTTGTTCCTCCTTGAGGCGGACCGACTGTGAGGCAAGATCCTCGGGGTTCATGGAGTTGTCCATGCTATAAGGCACGTCAGCAAGGGGGTTCATATGCCGAAGACCATCGCGTAAATATCAAAAGACCTACTTTCCAGTGGTGCCATCCACACTCTTCGAGAGCTTCTCCGTACGGTAATTCTCATACAAGAAGTCGTGAGTAATTTCCTTGAGATCGGCCAAGTGGCTATGGAGAAGAGCAGATCGAATGGCCAGGAAGTCCGAGTGACGAGGGTTGTCAACCTCGACACAACCCCAAGGATACTGACGAGCGCGGACCTTGCGACCACCAATCTCAACAATGTCTTCGGAGCCAACAATGGCAAAGGGCATGAGACCTCGGAGCTCAGCATTCTCCTCAACAGTATCCTCGTCGTCTTCCTCAATGTCGTAGGGAAAGTTGTATACGGGAATGCGGTAGTGTTCGATATCCTCCATGACAAGCTTCTTCGACTCGGCCAGCTCGGCGGGTGTCAGAGAGTCGGCACGTCCAATGACGGGGATAACGTTGCATCGGGGAGCGAGGCGTTTCATGAGCTCAATGTCGAGCTCTCGAAGACTGGATGAGACAAGAGGCGTTAGTGAGAGTTGAAATGTGCAAATGGCGTGCATATTCAGCGGAGAGCACGTACCCATGACCAGTGGGAGTGATAAAGTAGAGCATGGCGTGGACACGGTTGTCCCTGAAGCGGGGGTTACGCTTAATGCGAGATTCTTCGGCCAAGATGTCATCGTATTGTCTCTCAAGGTATCCGACGATCTCTGAAAAGCTGTCGACAAAGTCAGCATCTAAACAAAATGGACACCATAATAGAACTCAAGGTAGCTCACCTAGCTTCGTTGTCAATCTGATCCCCAAATCCAGGGGTGTCAACAATGGTCAACGAGATGCGAGTACCCTCCTCATCGAGCTCTAGCTCTGCCAGATACCATTTTCGTCAGCCGCGATGTTCCTTTTCATTAATGGTTGCCATTTCTCCTTCTCACGAGTCGCTATCGATCACATACCGACGGTGACGGGCTTGATTTTGACACTGTCCTCGACGTGGGCGTCGGTGGGATCGTCGGCGTTCTTGTGCGTCAGGACATCCTTGTTGCAAAGGGTGTTGACAAAGGTGGTGCGGCCTGTTTGAGCATGATTGCTGTTAACACTGTATGCCAAGAGTAATGCCATGCCGGGCAGCCTTTGTTGAACGTTATATGAGGCATGTTCAGATGTGGCGAGTACGTACCAGTTCCCGAGGCACCGCAAACCATCAGACAGAACTGAATGCCCTTCTTGACATTCTTCTTTCGCCTAATCATCTTCTGTAAATGGAGAAACGCGTCAGCAAGTCATGACGACTTTCGTTTGATTCACGTAGAGCTGTGTCAGCCATCCAGGAAGCAATTGTTCGGCGCAGTAACAGGACTGCGGGCTGGACAGATATGCGTCTCAAGGATTTTGGCTTAGGAGCTTGCGAGGAAACACGTACGGTGGCGGAGGACGACATCTTGATGGAAGAAGGGGGTGATGAGATGCTAGCCCAGAGAAATGAACAACGACGACAAGAAGCGCCCGCTGATCAGAGTTGAGGGGATGGAGGAGGAGGCGGCTGCGTGCAGATTGCAGACAGATAGAGCAACTCGCTGGATGAGGAAAAGGAAGACGGGGAAAGGTGCGCTTGGAGATGGTGGACGGGGTTGCTGAACTAGTGGCTCAAAAATGGCGAGGCAAGGGGTGGAGGACGAGCAGGAACGAGCACCGGTCGCCCAATTCAAGACAGGCCACCGCATGAGCACTGCAAAGGAGAAGCAGAGCACGGGGAGAGTGCAGCGGTTGGTACTTGCGTCTGGGCTGGGGCATGTATGGGGCTTGCCGTACCGACCGCCTAGCGCTTGGTTGCCCAGCGGGTACATACATAGCGCAACGGCAGCGGTTACAATAAAACGGCAACGGGCAACGGCTGCCAACGGGCAACGGCTGCCAACGGGCAACTGCCAATGGGCGGGAAAAGCCAATTTCAACCCTGCAGCAGCCAATCATCGCCCTCGGCAGCCCCTGGCTGAGGCGGGCAGAGCAGACCTCCGTTATTAAGTGAATTTAAGTCACAAATCACAGCCACTGACCGTGTCCGTACTCCGTCCGTATCTCTCTGCCTGTCTTCATCTGCGTACATCCACATCATATCTCCTCTCAGCTCTGTCTCTACTCTGTCCATTGCCACGATCATGGCCATCTCTCGTCAGAGCCGCTCGAGCCTCAGACGCAGCAACGGCATAGAGCCGCTCGGCCTCACGCATGGCTCCGCTTTGGTGCACCACGTGCCTGACGACGACATTTGATGACAGTCGTTCAAGTTTCGACACATGGTGCGAACGGCTTCATCTTCCGAAAAGACCAATTTTATCAGAGGAATGGCCGCCCCCTGTGTGCATTTTGCAATGTGCCACCACATGACGGTGAGCCGCCGTGGCCACTGCTACGCGCTCTCAACATTATACATACATCCATGGTCCTGAAGAGTCTTGGCCGCCCAATTGACGGTAGAATGCGACGTGGACGTGAGACCTCCTTTGTCGACTCACTTCGCAGCTCTCTGGGACGCGGTTGTTGTTGGACTCGTTTTGAAGGGATTGGTGAGCTTCATGCTGTGCTTTGGGAATGTATGAGTTCCCTTCTATTTCTGCAAGACATCGGCTGCATCGGCCACGACGAGATTTGTTTCGCCGCGGTCTTGGGCATCCTGGCCAACCCCTGAGATGAGGCTGATGAAAAAGGCGGCTGTCGAATTGTTGGAGGGTCCCGGCGCCGCGCTAATCTGATTGGGCGAGCCCTGGGAGCACAAAGGTTCCTGGTGGCATCTTGATCACGTGCCCGTGGCGTGGCAAAGGCACCAAGTTGCGCACTGTGTGTCATCGAGAGCGCATCTTCATCTGGAAGGGTCATCAAGTTGGCTCTTCACGAAGAACTTGTCCATAGTGTTGATGAAGGGGAAGATGAAGGCCAGACGCATGATATTGCGAGACCGGGTGTCCGCACGATTGGGGGCTGCCCTCTTTCATTAGCAAACCTTTGATGTGACGTCGTCGGCGGAACCACCAGTTGTCGCCTGCACCGCCCCTCAGACCATATCGCTTTGCGAAGGAGTCACGATTCATGAATCGACAAGCTGAGCTGTGACTTGAGCTGGATGTGGGCGGCTCGTGAGTCGTGGGTAATTATTTAGTTGACGTTAGTCAATACATAGGTATGTACATATAAATTATATTAGATATTATAGGCTAAGCTGGAATTGGAATCTGCCACTAGCCGCCCGAGCCAACTCAATCTGTAGACTTGTCACGCGTTCGCTCTCATCTGATTCCGTGATGCGCCATCTCGTCACCATCTCCACATACCAACGACGAACGTCCTCGGTACTTGTTTATTGTTAAGATTTTGTCGTCACCGTCACCCGCGAACAACTTCAAACGCATCGACGACTTCTATAGTACTCCCATTTCTCGACTCAACGATTCCTCCGCGCTATTTCGCTCGGTTCTGTCGTCTGCTATATACTTCGCCGGGATTGTTCCACCGGGTCTCGGCAGCTGCACGGCGTCGACCTCGACGATAACATCATCGTGCAGCACGCCACTGTTCTACCTATCGCGCCCAGACTTCGCATCGCCGTCGCGGATATCCCACTTCGAGATGCCTCGTCACTAGAGGCAAATCGCTTCGCGGGCTTTCCCCCCCATTCTCTCCTCTCCGGCACTTGAAACGCAAAGCAGGACATCTCGCTTTCTTGCCTTTGTTCCACACTCACCCGTTGTCATCGCCAAAGCGTGCTTCTTGCCCACGCCGGTCGATTCGCTGCCTCCAACGGCCTTCTTACAACGACAGGACCCCACGTTTGCATTATGAATGTCCGTCCGCCAATAGAGTCGTCGATACCGACGGCTGTGCTTTCAGTGGCGTTCAACAGTGATAGCAGCTGCTTTGCTGTGGGGTTAGAGTCGGGGATATGCAGTATGTTGCTATTTGACATGCCCATGCCGCTTATCGTGGGTTGTTCTTATATCTGCTCTCTTTCTAAAACAACGTGTCTTGCAGTATTTCACACAAAGTCATGCTTGATGAAAGCATCAAGAGGTACGTAACGTGAAAATGAAGTAGAAGTAGGAGACCGCGGATTGTTACAGTCCCATGTTCAAAGCCAACGTTTGCATCTAGACTTCAACGCTGGTATAGGCCTCGTACAAATGATGGGCATGACAAACTACCTCGCCCTGGTCGGTGGCGGTAAATCACCAAAATTTGCCATGAACAAGGTTCGTCGACGCTACCTGAATGTTGTCTAAGCACCACTCAGAATACTCCAGGGCCTCCCATCTTTTCTCAGACCGCTGACACACTCACTTCGACTAGGCCGTGATTTGGGACGACATGAAGGGCAAAATTGCTTTAGAAATCACAGCCGTCAGCCCCATCCGCGGCGTCCAACTCGGCCGCGAGCGGATCATCGTCATCCTCCAAAATAGCGTCCGGGTGTACTCATTCTCCAAACCTCCCAAACTGCTCCACGTCTACGAAACGGCGGAAAACTTACTCGGCCTATGCTCCCTGTCACACAAGCAGCTCGCCTTTCCTGGAAGAACCCCCGGCCAGATTCAGCTCGTCGAGCTTGCCACGGGCAACGTCAGCATCATCCCGGCGCATTCCTCTGCTCTGAAAGCCATACAACTAAGCCCGGACGGAGACCTACTCGCCACAGCCAGCGAAACCGGGACCCTGATTCGGGTGTATTCGACGACCAACTGCGCCCGAATAGCAGAGCTGCGGAGGGGAATCGATCCTGCTACGATATTCTCCCTCGCGTTTTCTCCCTCCGGGACGATGCTGGCATGTACATCCGACAAATCAACTCTCCACATATTCGATATCCCCAACGCAAAGCGCCCATCGATGCAGCGCGCTCAATACGTTCGGGCTGATGAGGCGGTCCACGCAGGGGGGAAATGGGGCATCCTGGGCCGGCTCCCGATGATGCCTCGCATGTTCTCCGACGTGTACTCCTTCACGTCTGTGCCGTTCGAAGCCGGTGACGAGACCATGATTGGGGGGATTCCCTTTTCAGAAGGGACCGTGTTGGGGACCACGCGTCCCGCAAAGGGCATCATTGGCTGGACCGGCGAGGATAGTATTGCGGTTGTGGGAGCGGGGAGGGATGCCCGGTGGGAGAAGTTTATAATTGTGGACGCAGGGGACGGAAAGCGCGTCTGTGTGAGGGAGGGGTGGAAAAGATATCTGGGCAACACGTGAGGTTTTGACGATCTGATGCCTCTTGTAATTGGATATGGTGATTGTTCAAAGAGATTGCATACCGTTTGGGAGATATAGGGCGTTTTCTTTTCTTTCCTTTCCTTCGTCCATTTTCCTCCTCTTTATTCTTCTCTCATCTCTGTTCGTTCTTCCTGAGCAGCATTCCCCTCTTACAATGTTCATAGCTGTTTGTTGGGTAAGGCGCTGATTTGTCTTCTATACCAATACCAATACCAATATCAACATCAGTGTCAACATCAATAGCTATGTCACTTTCAGTCCCAATACCAATATCGATGCCGTACTATGAATGCACATGGTGAAAGCTGCAACGTCACCTTTTATTCGCTTGATGATGCATACGTAATAAGTGATAAGCGTAACTACTCCCTACGACGTCTCGGGGACCTACTCCGACTTGTACCTTGACTCCGACTCCGACTCCGACGCCTGTCATGGTCTCGTCTCGACCTTTTCGGTCGTGACTCGTTGGACCTAGAACGTTCACGCCTCCTTCCATCACTGCTCCGGTCATGGCCGCGGTTACGGCTTCGATCTCGATCTCGGTCGCAATCATGCCCGTGTCTACCCTTCCGCCGCTCTCTGTCGTCATCATCGTCTCGATGCCGTCGTTCTCTCCGTCTATGATCGCGAGCTTCTCCATCTCTATGACTGCGCGACTCTCGGTCCTTATGTTCACCCCTCCTCCGATCTTTGTCCCCGTCTCTTTCCCTATCCCTATCCGAATCCCGATGTCTTCGCCGTCTGTCACTCTCCCCCGGTGATGCATCCCTCCTCCGATGCGATCTATGCCCATGGCCATGACTGTGCTTCTTCTTTTCCTTCCGCTCTGCATGCTTCCTTGCCTCCTGGACCTCCTTCTTCTTCTCCTCCACCAAGAATGCTTTCATCGGGTCATCTTCGTCGTGATCGCGTATCAAGTCAGCCAATTCCTTCTCTTCTGGCAGTATCCGTCGTCGCCGCCGCGAATCGCTCTCCTCCCCACTTTCCTCATCCTCTTCTTCCTCATCCTCTTTCAGTTTCCCTTCCTTGCGCATCATGGTCTCCCAGCTGACGTCAAACTCGGCCGGGTCCTCATCGTCTCTCGCCTTGTACCTGGCATGGTCCACGCTGATGATCCGTCCTCCGACGTCGGCGCCACCCAGATTGTCCACGGCCAGGTCAGTGCTGCGCTGATCTTCGTATTTGAGCCAGCCAAAGCCTTTCGATTTGCCCGTCTCCTTGTCGCGAGCGAGTTTGAGGAATGTCGGGTCGCCGAACTGTGAGAAGATGGTGATGACGTCGCCCTCGGTTAGTTCGTAGGGAAGGCCGCCGAAGTAGATGAAGGCGGTGTCGCGGTAGTCGGTGTGCCATGATCCTTCCGGGGTTCTGTGCAAAGTAGATGTTAGTGGCAGGCAATACTCGGAGCTTCTTTTGAAAAGCCAACAGATGACGGGGAGAGACCCAGGGTGACGTACATTCCATTTTCTATTTCCCTCTTGTTGAGTTCCTGAATGGCTCTGATTTTGTTCATGGCGCGTCGTGGTTTGCACTGGCCTTAGACAGCGACAGGTTCTGATGAACGAGGCTGTGCTTGAGCTTGAGAAAGCTGTTCCAGTCGACAAGAAGATCGGGACCTGCAGCTTGTACATACTCCGTAATGCTGTGGCGCTGCGGTGCAGGGGTGTGGGGCGCGGCTGCTGCGTCACAGTGCGTCACAGTGTTGAGTGCTTCACCCCCGGACTACCGAGCGTTGCAAAGCCCATTGGCTGTTTACATGGATTTAAGCGGGTCCATCGAACGCCCCCAAGTTGCAGCCGTCAAGCTCCAAAGAAGGCCAATGTCGCGGGACGCGAACGATTGCCGAGAGAGAAAACCTAGCTATTGAAAACTGTCTTGTCCGCCATCGAGGAGAAGAAGCAGTGCGCATGGGAAGCCAGCCGTGGTTGCTTTTTCGATACGATCTTCTGCTCTCTGTCGACCCGCCAGCCGCTATGCCTCGACCGTAACGCGTGGACCTATCCGAGCTCAGAACCCCTATTCCTGGACATCACCACTACGATTCCGTTCGACCGCGCATACGCCAAAACGAGCTTGTCGAGCCGATCCATAGCGCGACTCTCCCACACAACCTCATCGGACGGCTGAGAGGGGCGCTGAAGAGCTCAGACTCGACAGCTGAATTCTCGTCCCTCGGCAGGTACTGAAACAAGGGGAACACCATCGTCATCCTGCAACGCGGCCATGGCGGGCGGAACCGACCGCATGTCCATGTACACCTCGGGCTCAGGGGAAACAGAGGCTCGAAATGGCGAACAGAAGAAGAATCTGTGGACGTCTATGCTGGAATCCGTCGCCAGTGGGAAGCGCCTGCCGGAAAAGAATCTACTCGTGCTAGGTAAACATGGCCTTTCTCGATATTCCACGCCCCTGGCTCTCATTCCCATTGAACAGAAAGAAGATGAAAAGCAGAACGAAGAAGAGAGCAGGGGCCCATATTTATGGAATGCTAATTGTTGGGATATCCCCCCTCCAAAGGCGGCACCCCTGAGACGCAGCGGGAGTTTATCGAATCACTATCCAACTCGGAAGGAAGACGCACCTTTGACCGACAGAAGATACCCCCGGTCGCGAATAATTTTGCCTTGGGCTATACATACTACGACGTGTTGGACGCCGACCAAGATGGTGCGTATTTGCTCCTGCGAGAGAGTATCGTGCTCCGACGGGTCTTGATGCGACTCTAACACATGCCTAGATACACTGGCTCGAGTGTCACTCTACTTATTATCACAACCGTCAAGCGAATTCGCCTCGCTCGTCTCGCCGCTCCTTACTGCCCAGGCGGTTCCTCACACAGCCATCATCATCCTGCTGGACTGGGCGCAACCGCACCTATGGCTTCGCCAGGTCTGGACATGGATCCAGGTCTTGGAGAAGGTCATGAGCCAGGTGAATTCCGAGTCGCGCAACGAAATGGAGGACATTATGACTACGTGGAAAGAGCGCGGTCGGGGAGGCGCTGCTCTGAATCTGGATGGCACGCCGACAGCCGCGGGAACGAGCGGCGACGGCGACGGACTGTTGCCTTTGGGACCGGGAGAATGGTCTGAGCCATTGGGACTTCCGTTGTGTGTCGTCTGTCAAAACGTGAGTATACAGGCGTGTTGCGCGTGTAGAACAGTACGATCCACCGAACCACGAGGTACTAACTGCTTTGCCATTCTTGATGTTTTGTCCAGGCGCAAAAAATGGAGTTCCTTGAGAAGAACAAAGGCTGGAGAGAACCAGATTTTGATACCGTTCTGCAATACCTACGCACAATACTTCTCCGACGTATGTCTTACGAAATTTTTGCATCCCTTTACTACACACTCTGGTTGGAGCACTTCAGGTTCCAACCTCCAATTACAAATCTCAGGTTCAAGAACGACTGACTGACTGACTGACTGACTGACCGACTGACTGACAAATTCGCTTTCACAGATGGCGCCTCCCTCATCTACACCTCTCAGAACTCCCCCTCCCAGCTTCCCACTCTCGTGCACAGCACCCTCGGAATCACCTCTCTACTGAAGCGCCAACCCCTTAAGCACAACGTTATCGACCGCGACAAGATCGTGGTCGCTCCAAATTGGGACTCGTGGGGCAAGATTCGCATTCTCGGCGGCACCTTTGACGCGGAGGTCATCTCCCGAGGCTGGGAAGAAGATATCAAACTCCCACCGGGATCCGACCCAGGTGTACCCGAGGCAGAGTCGCGCCTCGAGGACGATGTCGGCGACGACGGCCACGAGAACGACAGCGCTCAACCAGCGACACCTACTTATAACGCGCTCAGCGCCATCGTACAGTACGAAGAATGGTGCCACGATCCCAACAGCGGCGGCATAGCCGTCGTGGAAAGCGCCATGAACGACGGCAAGGCTGTAGGCGTCGACAGCGAGGACACTCAGGTCTTCTTGGAGAAGCAGCTCAAGATCCTCGAGGCCTTCAAGGGCAAGGTTCCCGAGAAGAGTGTCCCCAACGGCGACCTGTCTTCTTCGCGGCGAGCAGAATTGCCGGAACCGGAAAAGAGCGTCAATGATCACATTGGACCCGTGCAGTTCAACATGGGTGGTATACAGGTCGATGCTGATGACATGCTCCAGCGACTCAAGGTATGTTTTCCCTCAGCATGCCAAGCCAAAGGTGCCCAGTACTTTTCACCGCCGCGATCATACGCTCTAACTTGTTGGTAGGACCGAAACGCTCATGTAGCTTCCCCAGAGGACGAGTATCAACCAGACGAAGAAGACGAAGATACACCAGACATGATGGGCAAGAACTTTGACAACGAGCAGCTGCAGAGCTTTTTCAGTAACTTGATGAATAGGACGGCGGGGGCAGCTGATGGGCCTAGATCATGATACAAGTGGCCACAGCATTGTAAAAAGGGGTCACATGCATTGCTACAACACGGGGGATGGGACTCTTTGTTTTTTTTTTTGTGAGTGTCTGTGTGACTTTAGTCCTCCTTTTCAATGTAGAGACCAGGGGAATAATGTCCAAATTCTGTTATCCCACCGACTAGCAAAATTTGGGGGGAGCTGCAGTATATGTGTATAGTAGTGTTTTCCTCCGCAGATTAGATACCCGTGATGGACGAAAAACGGTGCTGAAAATAAAGAAAGGAATAACCGAACGACTATATCGATGAACGTCTGGGGAAACGTCATGGGGCATTCTTGAAGTGTCGTTGCACTATCATGTTATGTACAGTCGATCCATTGCTCTCTGGCTTCCCGGGCACAAAGTCACTTGTGAGTGATTCAACCGCGCAATGGCGGCACCAGCAACATTCCGAGAAACATCCACGGGTACCGCGGAACCTCGGTCCTAAAGGCGTATAACGTGCTGTGGGCCAGTATGGAGAGGTAGGATTTATCTTTATACAGACTACTTAAGCGGAGAAGATTCGCCGCGGTGACGGCATTGACGGATGGGAGGGACCCATCCATGCCTTCTTTCAAGCGGAGGACACTGTGCGGCAGTGTGAGGGTTGTGGAGAAGAAGCCGCCGTTTTGTTCGTCGCAGAAGAGCCTGACTTGAGCCTCTATGGGCGGAGGTGCGTTAGCTCGGGGGTCTGATGGAAAACTGCACGACTGCGGAAAACAGTCTATAATAATTAAGCACATGTACATGTATGTCATGTGTGTTTGACATGTGTGTGTGTGTTGTGTGTGTGCTAGAAGAATAGATGGAGGGACTCAAAACGAGCACAGGATAAGGGCACTAAGCGTGCGAGACGAAGTAAACACCGAATGGGTGGAAGGCGATGCTCGGATGGGGAAACAGGGGATGTAAATAGAGAAAGGAATGAGTACTTTGAAGCTGAAGAGCAAATTCAGCCCAATGATACCCCGTGACATTGAGGTCTTTGAGGTCCAGAAGCCCCCTAATGACATATGCATAGTCATCGGCAAAGCCCTCTGTGGTGGTGGCGTCAATGGTGTAGCGCCCGGTATAGCACCTGGCGACCCATATTCTACGCAGCGTCTCGGTCTGCGGCGACCACATTCTGTCCTTAATGAACTTGGCAATCGTTAGGGCCCGATCGAGGCATTTTTGACTCCTGGCCACATCAATTCCTCTGAGAGCGTAGTAGGCCTTGGTGAGGGCTGAGATGGCGAGGCCGTTCCAAGAGGTGACGAACTTCATATCGTCTGCAGCAGGGATGAGGATGCCCCTCTGCACGGAGTCGTCGCGTCTGTTTCTGAGTCTTCCTCGGGCGATATCGATCTCCCGCTTCACGGCATCCAGTGATAGGCCAAACTGCTGGCTGAGCTGTTGAGGGGTCTTGACGACTCGTGGTATGCTTAACCTGGAAAAATCCCCGTGTGGATCGTACTCTTTGGGAATATTGCCGCCTTCGCGGATGTCCCAGTGGGCGGCGACTAGGCTCAAGGACGTGGCTTCTTTGCCTACATCGGTGGCGCTGGGAGGATCGATGGCTTCCTGAAACTCGAGCCAGGTCCAGAGATAGTAGGTGCCTTCCTTCAGGTCTGCGTTCGTCATGCAGTCGGCGGCTTTACTGGTGATGAGTCCACCGTCTGGCAAGGTGACGAGGGGGGAGGTGAGATAGTCGCTCAGCTCAATGACCGTGTCGAAGAACTCGCTCTGGACTGTCCTACCACTTCCGCGCCAGGCGGTGAGGTACAGCTCCAGCAGCATGATGTTATCGGCCAAGAGCTTCTCAAACTTGGGAACGCTCCAATTCCGCGTCACGGAGCAACGAGTAAAACCCATGGCCCCGATGTGATCGTGCATCGCGCCGTCTCGAATCTTGCGTAGCGTCTCCGTGGCCATGTAGGCTGCGCGGTTGCGTTCCCTCTCACCGAGTACGAAGGTTATCTGACAAAGTTCGAGTAAGAATGACAATTTTTGGGGGTTCGGGAACTTTGGCGCGAGACCAAATCCGCCATGCGCCGGGTCATACGTCTCAACCATGTGAGCATACGCCTTCTGCAGCTGCTTCCGTCGGACGTCACCAGTGACTTCAGGGGTTTCAGTAAGATCACTGGCGTGATACATATCAACGGGAAGCGTTTCTCCTGTGGCTCGTGTGTCTACGACACCTTTCGCAGTGAATATTCGCAACTTGCCCATGATATCGGATGCGCCCATACGGCATTTTGCCTCTTCATTACTCCAGAGATGCTGAACCTTCTTGAAAATCGCCAGAGAGTCTCGCGCCCCGATGTTTTCAGACATACGAGGGGAGGGGCCAGGCCAATACGTGCCTCCAAAGACGGGCTCCAAGTCGGGTGTGACAAACACGTTCAAGGGACAGCCCATCGCACATTTCATGAGTAACAAGGCGTTCATATAGACCATGTCAATGTCGGGCCTTTCATCTCGATCCACAATGACGGGAACAAACGATTCATTCAATATGGCGGCGCAATCTGCATTCAAGAATGTCTCGGAAAGCATAAGCCGGCAGTCTACAGATGATCGTAGTCAGTGCCCAGTGTAGCTAATGTGATGTGCATTCTTTCCTGAGACCTCTGATGCCGGATCAAGACTAAATAACGTACCATGACACCCCGGGTAACCTATATGTAGGAAAAGCAACTTATTCTCCCATCTCGCTTTTTGGATGGAGGCCGCGTTCAGAGGTTTCCATTCAACACTGCTGATCCTCACCCCTCCGGCGGTGTCTCCAAAACAGGTGGAAACTAAGGGGTATCTTTTCAAGTCTTCTTTGTCGAGGCGAGCGTCAATCGCTTGGTCTTGTTCTTCTTCACGACGCGTCTTTTCGGCCCCTTTGGCCGTGAGATGTTGTGGTACCATTGCTCTTCTAGCTGGAGACTGCCATCGCAGAGAGGAGATGAGTGGTAGGAGGATTGGGCAAATTGAAAGGCAGGAAAACGCTTCAAGTTAGAGCTTGTTGTATGCTTTATGTAGCCACGACTGCCTAGGTACCTTGCGACGACAGGAAGCATGTCTACCGTAATACGATGTATCTCATGCCGAGCCGATGAAGTCGGCAGGTTTTACCCCTCAATTGGGCCCGAAGTAGGCAGTAACTTGTCAGAGACTCAGAGGTCGTCTGTGTCAAAAAGATGTCGCCTGACCTGGTGACGGAGACATGATTTATGATCAGACACGCATGCGATGGAGGTCTTCGTCCTCGGCTTGACGTTGACGGACCTATGTATGTATGTACCTTACTTAGGACCCTTTTAGGTACATGTAGGTACGGAGTAGGTGTGATGCAGTTGCCGGCTATTTTTGGCACATGGTTCCAGTAATAAGCCGCATAATTCCCGCGCACAATTCCCGTGCCTTTCCCCGCTTTATGTACGGAGTACATACATATTGGAATAAAATACATATGTATCTATGTACCTGATACATATGTGCCTCAGGATACATACCTACCTTAGTAGGTAATGGGTACCTAGGTATGATAGGGACCCCTATGTACCTAAACTGTAGTCTGTACATAGGTACCTAGTATTCTGTACGTGCCTACTCCGTACAGAGTACCTGCATAGGTACCTAAGGTGCCACCTCCTAGCTACAAAATAGTGCTTCGGGAACGGCATCACCGTTTCTTGAACCTCACCAAATTCACCAACGTCATGTCTCACGCCTTGAGCTTGCGAAGGCCGCCGACACCAAAGTCTACCGACCTGTCCAGCCAATTGAAAGGCCTTTTTGGAACCCTGTCATCACTACCTATTCCTGCAGCGACCTTAGCCATCTTGCTATGAAGTTCAAGAGATCTCAGCCTGGCCAGTCTCTGGCCTGGTCAATAGCCTGGAGGCCACGATTAACGAGGCGGAGGAAGTCGAGGAATTTAGCCCAGCTTACCCTGTTTCAATGAGAGGATGATAGGTAAAGGAATTGATTGAAGGAGCAACTATAGAACTGGAGAGGTCCAGGAGTAATATACTGACTGAGG